>JACEEZ010002644.1:0-42500 GCA_016584305.1 Chionoecetes opilio | reverse complement strand
GTACACGCGAGCCAAGAACCAAACTGCCCCCCTCTTCTGCTTGTTAGAGGAAGCAGGGGTGATATTTAAAGGCCAAGAATACAGAGGGGAGTCACTTAACGATCCAGTAATTAAAAGGCTGAAGAGAGAGAAGGTTTGTAAATCATCAATATGGTTATGATTACTCTATGCTCTATTCTTATCAACAGCGTCAGATAAATGATAGTTACTGTTAAATGATAGTTACTGTTAAATGATAGTTACTGTAAAATTATAGTTACTGATAAATGATAGTTACTGTTAAATGATAGTTGTTAAATGATAGTTACTGTTAAATTGATAGTTACTGTTAAATGATAGTTACTGATAAATGATAGTTACTGTTAAATGATAGTTACTGTTAAATGATAGTTACTGTTAAATGATAGTTACTGTTAAATGATAGTTACTGTTAAATGATAGTTACTGTTAAATGATAGTTACTGTTAAATGATAGTTACTGATAAATGATAGTTACTGCTAAATGATAGTTACTGTTAAATGATAGTTGTTAAATGATAGTTACTGTAAAATTATAGTTACTGTTAAATGATAGTTACTGATAAATGATAGTTACTGTTAAATGATAGTTACTGTTAAATGATAGTTGTTAAATGATAGTTACTGTAAAATTATAGTTACTGTTAAATGATAGTTACTGATAAATTATAGTTACTGCTAAATGATAGTTACTGTTAAATGATAGTTGTTAAATGATAGTTACTGTTAAATGATAGTTACTGTTAAATGATAGTTACTGTTAAATGATAGTTACTGATAAATATAGTTACTGCTAAATGATAGTTACTGTTAAATGATATGTTAAATGATAGTTACTGTAAAATTATAGTTACTGTTAAATGATAGTTACTGATAAATGATAGTTACTGTTAAATGATAGTTACTGATAAATGATAGTTACTGTTAAATGATAGTTACTGTTAAATGATAGTTACTGATAAATTATAGTTACTGTAAAATTATAGTTACTGTTAAATGATAGTTACTGTTAAATGATAGTTACTGATAAATGATAGTTACTGTTAAATGATAGTTACTGTTAAATGATAGTTACTGTTAAATGATAGTTAGTGATAAATGATAGTTACTGATAAATGATAGTTACTGATAAATTATAGTTACTGTTAAATGATAGTTACTGTTAAATGATAGTTACTGTTAAATGATAGTTACTGTAAAATTATAGTTACTGATAAATGATAGTTACTGATAAATGATAGTTACTGTTAAATTATAGTTACTGTTAAATGATAGTTACTGATAAATGATAGTTACTGTTAAATGATAGTTACTGTTAAATGATAGTTACTGATAAATTATAGTTACTGTTAAATTATAGTTACTGATAAATGATAGTTACTGTTAAATGATAGTTACTGTTAAATGATAGTTACTGTTAAATGATAGTTACTGTTAAATGATAGTTACTGATAAATGATAGTTACTGATAAATGATAGTTACTGATAAATTATAGTTACTGTTAAATGAGAGCTACTGATAAATTATAGTTACTGTTAAATGATAGTTACTGTTAAATGATAGTTACTGTTAAATTATAGTTACTGTTAAATGATAGTTACTGATAAATGATAGTTACTGTTAAATTATAGTTACTGTTAAATGATAGTTACTGTTAAATTATAGTTACTGTTAAACGATAGTTACTGATAAATTATAGTTACTGTTAAATTATAGTTACTGTTAAATTATAGTTACTGTTAAATTATAGTTACTGATAAATGATAGTTACTGTTAAATTATAGTTACTGTTAAATGATAGTTACTGTTAAATTATAGTTACTGTTAAATGATAGTTACTGATAAATTATAGTTACTGTTAAATTATAGTTACTGTTAAATTATAGTTACTGTTAAATTATAGTTACTGATAAATGATAGTTACTGTTAAATTATAGTTACTGTTAAATTATAGTTACTGATAAATTATAGTTACTGTTAAATGATAGTTACTGTTAAATGATAGTTACTGTTAAATTATAGTTACTGTTAAATGATAGTTACTGTTAAATTATAGTTACTGTTAAATGAGAGCTACTGTTAAATTATAGTTACTGATAAATGATAGTTACTGTTAAATGATAGTTACTGTTAAATTATAGTTACTGTTAAATGATAGTTACTGTTAAATTATAGTTACTGTTAAATTATAGTTACTGTTAAATTATAGTTACTGTTAAATGATAGTTACTGTTAAATGATAGTTACTGTTAAATTATATATATCACTGGTCAACAAAAAAAAAAAAAAAAGTTCTGGCATGGAATTTAAGAACAGTTTTAGACTAATTTGAGGGTGCTGAATTCAAATCTGATCTTATATTTTCTCTATCACATCACGTTTTTTGCGCTATAGGTTAATATTCCATTTTCATGAATTTCAAGAAAAATTTATCCTTCTATTGAGTAGTGTAGCAAAAGGGCCGGATTATATGGTTTATTTTTAATTCAGTCTCCCAATAAACTGGAGAATATCTTCGTTTTCTTTGAACATGCATAACATTCCCATTCTTTATGATACGAAAGTAAACAAACACATTTCAACTTACACAGCAATCGTCCGCAGGTAGTGTTTTATTATTGAATTTTACATTGAATTGAGTTATTTATTGTATTTCTCCTGTTGTTTCTTTTTTGTGAAACAATGCCTAAGGTGTAGGTGGTTGGGTAGCAAATTCAAGGAACAACTCAGGTAGCTAACAACTCTTTTTCTTTTATTTGTCCGCAGTTGGTGTTGCTGCTCTAACAATGGCCTCTACATCTCACAGAAGAAAGTGCTCAAATGATCCAAATATATTTTGCTACATCTGTGGAAGCTTTACTTTGAAGACTCAGAGGCGCAACATTATGCTTGTTAAGAGCGTGTATTTTGCGTACTTCAAAGTACCACTTGGAGACCAAGACAAGCATTGGGCTCCTCACAAAGTGTGCAAAACCTGTGTTGAGACTTTGAGATCATGGTCTCAAGGAAAGAAGGCTAAACTTAAGTTTGGAGTGCCTATGGTTTGGAGAGAACCAAGCAATCATTTAGATGACTGCTATTTCTGCCTTGTCAATGTAAAAGGTTTCAATAAGAAAAACAAGAAATATTTGCAATACCCAAGTATCTCTTCAGCTATTCGACCAGTTACCCATAGTGAAGAAATACCTGTACCAATATTTACTGAGCTTCAAAAAAATGATGAAACAGATCTCTGCTCACCTGCTCCCACTGATGAAGAAGACACTACAGATATTTTTCAGCCATCTGATGAAGATTGTGACAAACCAATTCTGTTTACTCAGTCTGCTTTGAATGATTTGGTTAGAGATCTTTAATCTACCAAAAGAGTCTGCTGAACTGTTGTCTTCAAGACTGCAAGAGAATCGAATGCTGAAACCCGGCACAGGTGTCTCATTTTATCGTAACAGGGAAGCAGAACTGCGTAAGTACTTCCATTCAGATGGCCAGCTTGTCTATTGTACTGATGTAGAAGGGCTACTTCTTTTTATGGGACTGCTAGCATATGATTCAAGGGATTGGAGCTTTTTATTGACAGTTCCAAAGAAGTTTGAAATGTGTTCTGTTACACAATGGAAATAAGTATGGCTCTGTACCAATAGGTCATTCTGTAAAACTTAAAGAAGAATATAACAACATCAAGATTGTCCTAGAGAGGTTGCAATATCATGTTCATGGGTGGTTAATTTGTGTCGATTTGAAAATGGTTAACTTTCTTGTAGGTCAGCGAGGAGGGTACACAAAATACCCCTGTTTTCTGTGTTACTGGGACAGTAGAGCTACAGCAGAGCATTGGGTGAAAAAAGAATGGCCTCAGCGACAGAGTTTGGCATCTGGCGATAAGAATGTCATCAATGATCCTCTAGTGGATAGGAAGAAGATTGTCTTTCCTCCCTTGCACATAAAACTTGGATTGATGAAGCAGTTCGTCAAAGCTCTTGATCACAGTGGAGAATGCTTCAGCTATATATGTTCAACTTTTCCTGGTCTTAGTGAAGAGAAGAAAAAGGCTGGAATATTTGATGGACCTCAAATAAGAACACTAATGAGAGATCCAAATTTTATCACATCAATGAATGAGACAGAAGAAAGAGCTTGGAATGCATTTTGTAATGTGGTGAAGAATTTTCTAGGGAATAAGAAAGCAGACAACTATGAAGAGATTGTGGAAGAGCTACTAATGAGCCTGCGAGATCTTGGATGTAGATGAGCATCAAGGGTTCACTATTTCACAGCCATTTGGGAAAGTTTCCGGAGAACCTTGGGGATGTGAGGCGAGGAACAAGGGGAGCGTTTTCATCAGGACATTAAAACAATGGAAGAACGGTATCAAGGCCGGTGGGACTCACATATGATGGCGGATTATTGCTGGAGCTTGATGAGAGACAACCCAGAAGCTGTACATCAGAGATCAGCCAAGAAAAAAAAATTCACATAACTGCTACTTGCCATTGACCTGTGCACCATATATATGTATTGTTTATATTTTCTATTTCAATTCTGTCACTATATTTGATTTACTTGTACATGGACTTCGTAATCTTTGTAATTCCTTGATTAAGAATATACAAAATGTATTACTAAAAATCACGTGTTTTTATCTTGAAACCTTCGATATATAGGCTGATGAGTCATTTTCATCAAAAATTGAAAAATGCTATATCGCGAAATCCTGATGTGATAGACAAAAATTGAGTTCATATTCGTAATCAGCAGCCCAAATTCAGTTAGAATTTGTTTTAAAACCTTTTGCCAGAAATATCGTGTTGACCAGTGAATTATAGTTACTGTTAAATGATAGTTACTGTTAAATTATAGTTACTGTTAAATGAGAGCTACTGTTAAATTATAGGTACTGATAAATGATAGTTACTGTTAAATGATAGTTACTGTTAAATTATAGTTACTGTTAAATGATAGTTACTGTTAAATTATAGTTACTGTTAAATGATAGTTACTGTTAAATTATAGTTACTGATAAATGATAGTTACTGTTAAATTATAGTTACTGTTAAATGATAGTTACTGTTAAATTATAGTTACTGTTAAATGATAGTTGTTGTTAAGATTAAGACGAGGCGCTGTGTCCTAAACTGCTCCTTGCGTGTCTGACAATCATACACAATAAAAAAAGAAGGAAGGAAGGAAGGAAGGAAGAAGGAAGAGACAGGAAGGAAGGAAGGAAGGAAGGAAGGAAGGAAGATAAAAGCCTACAGACGCTATAGGCTCCAACGTAAAAAAAAAAAAATTAAAAACTATAAATTAGACTAATAACTAATCATTAAAGTAACTAGTAAAATAATTAAATAACTAATATAACTAATAATTTAAAAAACTTATAGAACAACAGAGTAACTACGACCTTAGACCATAGAGCACATTAATAGAAATGACATCATCTTCATTAATATCATCGTCATCATTGTCCTAAATCGCATCATTATCAGCATTATTATTATTATCATCATTTTCTTTTCCAACCTCTCCCACTCGTCCTGCTTATTAGATTAACCTTGAAACTGTTGACGCTCCTCCTTCCACTCCTCTCGCTAATGCTACAACTTCATTCACACGAGGAGGGAAACAACGCCGCCTACACACCTTAAGTAACACAGAGCATGACAAACACCCCCGCCCCCCACCACCACAAACACCCCTAACCACTACCTACCCTTCCCCCCCCCACCACCTAACACCACCACCACCCACCTATACTGCCTTATCTATATAGATTACGCTAGCCCTGTCCTCTCTTGCTTTGGCTCGGGAAGGATGGAAAAACTTGAGAAGCTACAAAACACTGCCATGAGGATCATCCTAAACTGCCCTAAAAATGCGATGGTAGACTGCATGAGAATGGAACTCAGCCTCCCTGCTCTCAAAGACAGGGTCTCCCAAGTTAACTCGGCAGCTGCCGTAAGGCATATGAGGGCAAAGGGAGGGGCCACATTAGTTGATAGTGTCACCACTGGACTTGCTGGGCTCACAACTTTTAGGAAACAGGGACGGAGAGGATATTTAGCTACGCTAGTGGCAGATATAGATAGGTATGACACTGTGGGTATGACCTGATGAACAGCTGTGAAACACAGGGACGACACAAGAGGGGCCCTCCGTGGCAGAACACACAAGTAACCACAATAATATCGCCACTGGATAAGAAAAAGCACATGTATGCTCCACATGAACTTAAATACATTTTTTTGGAGAAACTTTCACCTTTCTGGCAGGCGAACAGTACACATGTGTGGTGTGACGGGTCTGTCATGGAGAGTGGCAGGGCCGGGTGTGGTATTCTGGTGAGGCAGTATGATGTACATGGCGTGGTCACGGACACCCATCATGCTTATAGACTGTCTGATGCTATTTCCTCCACTCAGGCTGAGCTCTCTGCCATACATACTCCTTGGCCTTGGGAAAGTCAAGGATGGTGTTGGGGACACATATTTTTATGTAGACAGCAGGGGAGCTCTGGAATCCCTCAGGACTCCACACCCTGTTTTTGAGGAGATAGTGAACGAGTGTATGGGTATTTTGCAGGCCATTGAAAGGACAGGTAGATCCGTGACCTTCATTTGGGTGCCATCCCATGTAGGGATAACTCTCAATGAAAGGGTAGATGACATCGCCAAGCAGGCAACGTGCAGGGACACAGTAGATATCCAGGGCACACTGTCCATGAGACAAGTCAAGACTCAGATTAGGGACACTCAAAACGACACTGACAAAGCCAGGATAGAAAACAAATATGCCAACCACCCGCTCATGACACACTATACAAATGTTGCACTGCAGACACACTTCTCCTACGGCAAACGCAGAACTAAATGGAAAGACACAGTCTTCACGAGACTTAGGTTGGGGTCCCCCTTTTACTGGGAACTGGGGATGAACGTGCCCGAGGACGACAAAAAATGTAGATTATGTCAGCAGCTCAGGTCCCACACCTTACAACATTACATACTGCAGTGTCCATCTTTGGCAACTTTCAGACATCCCGATATAGATAATGTCACGGACCAAGTTATCTGAATGACAAACAACGGTCAGGTTGATGCGGCATTACGGAAAACCAGCCTCCAGCGTCTTATGGGATCAGGATAAGTGCAACGCCAAAATAGTAGATATAGTAGATATGGATAATAATGCAATAGTATATGTATGTGAGTATGTATATGTGTGTATCTGTGTATATGTGGGTATGGATATATGTATGTATGTATGTATATGTATGTATGTGTGTATATGTATATCTGTGTATGTATATGTGAATGTATATGTGTGTGTATGTATGCGTGTATATGTACGCATGTGTGCGAACATGTGTATGTATGTATACGTATGTGTATGTTTGTCTGTATGTGTGTGTGTGTATGTGTATATATGTATGCATGTGTATATATGTGTGCATATGCATATGTGTATGTATGTATGTATGTATGAATGTATGTATATCTACATCTGTTCATATGTGTGTATATGTGTATGTGTATGTGAATATGTACGTATATGTATATATATATGTATATATGTATGTATGTATATGTATGTGTATGTGTATATATATATATAATAATATGGGATACCTCATAGTAAAGATATAGGATAAAAATAAAATAAAGAAAAACAACAGTATATGTTATAGATGGTAATGTAATGGTAGGTATATTTATGTACAATGCTGGACAGCCTAACTTTTATGTAAGTCATTCTTATCACATTTATGCAGTGTTTAGTAATGTACGTATGATCAGTATGCTCAGGGCGGGGACTGCCTAGGCACCCATGCACGTCCTTTGGGACAACGGCATATCCCTCTCATGTGTGTCTCTAGGTAGGCCTTAGCACATATGTGTCTGTATGTATTTTTTGTCCTAATCAATGTATCAAATCAAATCACCACCCACCACCACCACCACTACTAACACCTTCCCCACCCATGCACCCACCACTCTCCCCACCACCACCACCACCACCCACCACCACCTACTACCACCACCACCACCTAACACCACCCACCCCACCAGCCTGCAACCACCTACCACCACCTAACACCCTCCCCACCACCACCACCCATCACCACCACTACCTATCACCTACCACCCTCCCCATCAGCCTGCCACCACCACCACCACCATCACCAGCCTACCACCCACTCTACTCGGTTCCATCAACGTCATAACAAAACAAATAAATACCTCTGACGTCTTTGACAGGTAAACACTAGTTGTCTATTATGAATAAAGTTACCTCAACTGCTAAGCTTACTGACACAAGAGGAAACTGACGTGTCAATTTATGCTTCCTCGACCCCCCCCCCCCCCCCCACACACACACACACAACACAACCTTGACTCTTTAAACCATCGTATATTGCGGGATAAACTTGAACATAATGGCATTAGAGGTGTACCACTGCAACTTTTTGAAAGCTATTTAAGCAATAGGTCACAGTCAGTGTATTATAATGGTAATTATTATTCTTCAAAAACTATAACCACAGGAGTACCACAAGGATCTATTCTAGGACCATTACTTTTTCTTGTTTACATAAATGATATTGCAAATGCTAGTTCCAAGTTCAAATATACTATATATGCTGATGATACCAACTTGCTATTTGCGGATAAGGATATACTAAATTTACACAGAAGTTTAACTATAGAACTAGAATTAATTAATCAATGGATAAAAACTAACAAATTAAAACTTAATACTTCCAAAACTAACTATATCCTCTTTCAAAATCGTTCCTTAAACAATTGCAATCATCTCCCTCCACTGTTCTTAGAGGGTGAAATTATTAAAAGTGTAACTCATACAAAATTCCTTGGGGTCCATATAGATGAAAAATTTGAATTGGAGCTTGCAGATAAATGATGTATATTCCAAACTATCCCGAATGTGTGGCATATTATATAAGGTACGTAATCACCTCACAATCGAAGCTATGATCAGTATATACTACACGTTGTGTTTACCCTCAACTTATATTTTTGGGGTCAGTATGGGCATGTACTTGGCCCTCCTTCATTAGCAAATTAAAAATAGCACAAAACAAAATTTTGAGATGTATATTTCATTTAGGTAAATTTGATTCTACAGCCAATATATTTTCAGAACACAAGCTTCTAAATTTTTACTCTATCCATAAATGCTTTCTTCTACTATACATTTTTAAAAGTATTACAAACAGAAAGGGAACTTCCATTTTTAACTTACAAGAAACCATTTACAGCACTAGAAATAATAATGTTAATTTAGTTTGTCCGCCATATCGAACAACTCTCTTCAGGAACAGCATCTTTTATTTTGGTCCTCAATTATGGAATACTTTACCAACTGACTTGAAAACTCTGTGTAATTCGGGTAGTATTCCTCAATTTAAATATAAAATAAAAAATTATCTATTCACGCAACAAAATTTGTAGAAATACCACTCAATAAATAATGTAGATAGTGTCAAAGTTCATGAATCTGTATTTCTCTCTCTTGTATACTGATATATACTATAATGTATATTTGATGCTCCTCAGCTAAATTGTATTTTTTTTTAATAGAAATATATCTGTCAAGGAGCCATGGCTCGACAGATTCATTCCAATATTTATTTAAATTGTTATGTATATATGTATATAATTGCTATGGAAATAAAACTTACTTACTTACTTACTTACTTACACACACACACACACACGCACACACACACACGCACACACACACGCACGCGCACACGCACGCACACACACACACACACACACACACACACATACGCCGTGGGATGGTCAAAACCGTGTGATGGTCAAGTTGATAGCGTGCTGGCCTGCCATTATATAGTAGCCGGTTTGAATCCTCGCTGCTACCGGAGATTTTTCACTGACAAATTCGGGCGTTTACTGTTCCCCTTAAGCAAGGGGATGGGGGAGGGGTTGTGAGGTCCCAGCATTACCCTAAGATCGGTGATAATGAGCTCCAAGCTCACACCGGGAGGGTGAAACTGGCGATCGCGAGTCCGACTCGTGTGGACAAGACCTTGGGTGAATAACAGTCAACAGTGTAAGACGTAATTACATATCTAAGACGTTCCTATTAGGAACTTTTAATTACCACAAACACGAACAAAATGTCAGGTCGTTATAGAGGTGACTTTCAGATGTTCGACCACACCTTTTTGCCTCCTACAACCTACAGGTGGCAAGGTAATGGCGCCGCATTATCTTGTAGCAAAGGATGTACGTGATGCTAAATGGCTATGCTAAAGAGGATGTGATTCTAAACGGCTATGCTAAAGAGGATGTGATTCTAAACAGCTATGCTAAAGAGGATGTGATTCTAACGGCTATGCTAAAGAGGATGTGATTCTAAACAAGCTATGCTAAGAGGAGATGTGATGCTAAACAGCTATGCTAAAGAGGATGTTGATGCTAAACAGCTATGCTAAAGAGGATGTGATTCTAAACGGTTATGCTAAAGAGGATGTGATGCTAAATGGCTATGCTAAAGAGGATGTGATTCTAAACAGCTATGCTAAAGAGGATGTGATGCTAAACAGCTATGCTAAAGAGGATGTGATTCTAAACGGTTATGCTAAAGAGGATGTGATTCTAAACGGCTATGCTAAAGAGGATGTGATTCTAAACAGCTATGCTAAAGAGGATGTGATGCTAAACAGCTATGCTAAAGAGGATGTGATTCTAAACGGCTATGCTAAAGAGGATGTGATTCTAAACGGTTATGCTAAAGAGGATGGGATTCTAAACGGCTATGCTAAAGAGGATGTGATTCTAAACGGCTATGCTAAAGAGGATGTGATTCTAAACGGTTATGCTAAAGAGGATGTGATTCTAAACGGCTATGCTAAAGAGGATGTGATTCTAAACGGCTATGCTAAAGAGGATGTGATGCTAAATGGCTATGCTAAAGAGGATTGATTCTAAAAAGGGTATGCTAAAGAGGATGTGATTCTAACGGATGCTAAAGAGATGTGATTCTAAAGGCATCTAAAGAGGATTGTTTTTCTAAACGCTATTTAAAGGGATGTGATTCTAAAAGGCTAGCTAAAGAGGATGTGATTTAAAACGGCTATGCAAAAGAGGGGGATTTTAAACGGTTTATCAAAGGGATGGATTTTTAAACGGCATCTAAAGAGGGATGTGTTTCTAAAACGCTATCAAAGAGGATTGTTTCTAAAGGGCTATGCTAAAGAGGATGTGATGCAAACGTTTGTAAAGAGGTGTATTCAAAAACGGCTATGCTAAAGAGATGTGATTCTAAACGGTTGCTAAAGGGGATGGTTTTAAAACGGCTATGCAAAAAGGGGAAATGTGATTCAAAAAGGTTATGCTAAAGAGGTTGTTTTTCTAAACGGCTAGGCAAAAGAGGATGTGATTCAAAAAAACGGCTATGCTAAAGAGGATGTGATGCTAAAAAAAGCTACTAAAGGGTTTTTTTAAAAACCTATTAAAAATTAAAAAAAGCTTTAAAAAAGAAAAACGGCAGCTAAAGAGGAGGTGATTAAAAAAAAACGGCTAGCAAAAGAGGTTTGGGGATTCTAAACGGTTATGCTAAAGAGGAGTGATGCAAAAAACGCTTTTGCTAAAGGGGTGTGTTATAAACGACATGCTAAAGAGGTTTTTATTCCTAAACGGCTATGCTAAAGGGATGTGATTTTTAAACGGTTTTATGCTAAAGGGATGTGATTTAAAAACGGTATCTAAAGAGGATGGGGATTCTAAAAAAAAGGCTATGCAAAAGAGGTGGTTTCAAAAAACGGTTATGCTAAAGGGAGTGATTCTAAACGGTTTGCTAAAGGGGTGTGTTTCAAAACCGGCTATGCTAAAAGGATGTGATTCAAAACGGTATGCTAAAGGGATTTGATTTAAAAGGCTATGCTAAAGAGGTGTGATTCTAAAGGGTTTATGCTAAAGAGGATGGGGTTTCAAAAACGGTTACCAAAAGAGGAGTGATTCTAAACGCTATCTAAAGGGGATTGATGTAAACAGCTATGCAAAGGGATGTGTTCAAACGGCTATTGCTAAAGAGGATGTGACTAAAGGGCCCCCTAATACTAAAGAGGAGGTGATTCTAAACGGCTTTATGCTAAAGAGGATTGATTCTAAACGGCTATCTAAAGAGGATGTGATTCAAAACGGCTTTGCAAAAGAGGATGTGATTCTAAACGGTTATGCTAAAGAGGATTGATTCTAAACGGCTATGCTAAAGAAAATTTATTCTAAAGGCTATCTAAAAGGATGGATTCAAAAGGGGGCTAAAAAAGAGGATTGTTCAAAGGGCTATCTAAAAGAGGATGTGATTCTAAACGGCTAGGGAAAGAGGAGTGATTCTAAACGGCTATGCTAAAGGGAGGTTTCTAAACGGTTATGCTAAAAGGATGTGATTCAAAGGGCTATGCTAAGAAAAGGGTTATTCTAAAGGCTATGTAAAGAGGATGTGATTCTAAACGGCTACAAAAGGGGATTTTGGTTTTTAAAACGGCCTTGCAAAGAATGTCTACTTCCAGGGTTTTCATGAAAGACGAGGCTTTCTTTTTAAATTTTTTCAGAGTTCTATACGATGACCATAATTTCATTTTTTTTACATAAATTTCATTTTGTCCCTCATGCGTAGATGCGGTACTTTTTTTTTTACTTTTATTATACAAAAAAAAACTTATTTTTGTCCAAGTTGTAAAAAAACCCTTCATAAAAAAGACGGTGAAAGTAAGCCCACTGATAGAAAAAAAATTATAAAGTGTCATACAGTACGTACAATACTTTTTTTATACATCAAAGAAATCATCTCGCCACCATAAAAACTGACAAACAAGTGAAATTGAACCTCAAGGGTAGAGAAATTTTATCATCTTCATTAGAAAATAACAACGACAAAATACATTGCTAAAAAATAAAAATACGATACACATTTTTCTAAAATTTCCCTTACCCAGAAAATAATAACTAAAAAATAAAAAAAACATTGCAAAATAAATCATCTCCCCTTAGAAAAAACAAATAATATGTTGCAAAATAAATAAAAATATCGATACCATTTTTACTAACATCTTTCCCTGGAAAAAAATACAAAAAAAAATATACTTCAAAAAAAATTAAAATATCGATACACTTTTACAAAAGTTCCTGGAAAAAAAAAATTGTAAAATAAAATAATATCGTTTTTTTACTAACGGACGGAAAAAAAAAGTTAAATTTTTAAGAAAAGCTTTTTGTGTTTTCATGGAAATTTTTTTCTCTAAAGAAATTTTTACATAAAATACCCCGTTTTGGGATTTTTCTCTCACATATTATCACGTTCCTTTCCCCTTTCATCCTCTCCTTTTCTCTCCCCTCTCTCTCTCTCCCTTTTTCTTTCCTCTCTTCCCCTTTCTCCTTTTTACTCTTCCCTTTTCTCTCTCTCTCTCCCCTCACACACCCATGAAAAGGATAAGTCCATAAGGAAAGCCTTGTTTCCTTTTTCTATGCCTCCCTATCTTCTTTTTTTCCCCCCTTCCTTTTATCTTTTTTTTTTCGTGCTTTAATTTTTTCTTTACCTTTACCCCCTAAAAAAACACCCCTTCTTCCATCCCCTTCTCTTTCCTAAAACCCCCTCTACTCTCTTTTGTTTCTCTTCCCCCCCTTTTTTTTCCCCCCTTTTTTTTCTTGGATTCAATTTTTAAAAAAAAAAATTTCTCCCTGGGTACCCTTTTCAAATTTTAACCCAACCCCCCCTTTTTTTTGGGTGTGTCGCTGACGTCTAATTACTATGTATAGACATGTTCCTCATTAGGAACTTTTAAATTACGCACAACAACAGCGAACAAAAATGTCAGGTCTTGTATAGAGGTGACTTTCAGATGTTCGACCAACCTTTTTGCCTCCTACCACCTACAGGTGGCAACTGGGCTCAAATGGCGGGCCGCTTATCTTGGTAGCAAAAGGATGTACGTGATCTAAATGGCTTATGCTAAAGAGGATTTGATGTCTAAAATGAACGGGCTATGCTAAAGAGGATGTGATTCATAACAGCTATGCTAAGAGCATGTGATTCATGAACGGCTATGCTAAAGGAGATAGTGATGTCTAAACCATACTAGGCTAAAGCGTAGATTGATGCGTAAACAGCTATGCAAAGAGGATGTTATGCTAACGTGGCGGATGCTAAAGAGGATGGTTGATTCCTAAACGGTTATGCTAAAGAGGATGTGATGCGTAAATGGCTAGGCTAAAGAGGAGTTAGATTCTAAACAGCTATGCGCTAAAGAGGATGTGATGCGACACACAGCTATGCTACAAGTGGGGATGTGATTCTAAACGGTTATGCTAAGAGCGGATGTGATTCTCAACGGCTATGCTAAAGGATGTGATTCTATAGTACAGCTATCTAAAGAGGATGTGGATGCTAAACGCTAGTGCTAAAGAGGCTGTGGATTCTAACGGCTATTGCTAAAGAGGATGTGATTCTAAACGTTATGCTAAAGAGGATGGGAATTCTAAACGGCTATCTCTAAAGATGATGTGAATTCTAAACTAACGGCTTGCTAAAGAGGATGTGATTCTAAACGGTTATGCTAACGAGGATGTGATTACTACAAAAAACGGCTATGCTAAAAGACAGTATGTGATTCTAGAAAACGTGCTATGCTAAAGAGGATGTGATGCTAAATGGCTATGCTAAGAGTTTTGATTCTAAAAAAAACGCTGTATGCCTGCAAATAGGATGTGATTCTAAACGGCTATGCTACAAAGAGGATGTGGATTCTAAAGGGCTATCAAAGAGGATGTGTTCCTAAACGGCTATCTAAGAGGACTTGTGATTCTAAACGGCTATCTAACACGAGATGTGATTCTAAACGGCTATGCTAAAGAGGATGGATTCTAAACGGTTATGACTAAAGAGGAGTTGATTATAAACATGCTATGCTCACAGGAGTATGTGATTCTAAAGCGGCTATGCTGAAAGAGGATGTAATTCACCTAAACGGCTATGCAAACAGAGAGATGGTGATTGCTAAACAGCTATGGGGCTAAAGAGGATTGATTCGAAACGGTGCTATGCTAAAGAGGAGCTTGTGATTCTAAACGGCTATGCTAAAGAGTAATGTGAATTTCTAAACGGCTATAGCTAAAAGGGATGTGATTCTAAACGGTGTTAATGCTAATGAGGATGTGATTCTAAAACGGCTATGCTACGAGAGGATGTGATTCTAAACGGCTATGCTAAATAGGATGGTGATTTGCTAACAGCTAATGCTAAAGAGGAGTGATTCTAAACGGCTATGCTAAGAGGAAAATATTTGAATTTCTAAAACGGCTATGCTAAAGAGGATGGTGGATTCTAAACGGCCTATGCGAAAGAGGACTGCTAATTATACCGGCTATGCTAAAGAGGATGTGATTCTAAAACGGTTATGCTAAAAGAGGATGTGATGCTAGTTTCCAGCTATGCTAAGCGGAGTATAGTTATTATAAACGACTAAATGCTAGAAGAGGATTGATTCTAAACGCTAGGCTTAAAGAGGATAGTGATTCTAAACGTCTATTACAACATAAAGAGGATGTGATGTTCTAAAGCCTAGCTAAGAGGATGTGATTCTAAACTGGCTATGCTAAAAGAGGTGGATGTTGATTCTAAACGGTTATGCTCAAGAGGATGTGGATGTCTAAACGGTTATGCCTAAAGAGGATGTGAGTCTGAAACGGCTATGGCTCACAAGAGGATGGATTCTAAACGGCTTATGCTAAAGAGGATGTGATTCTACAACGTCTATGCTAAAGAGGACATCCATGATTCTAAACGGTTATGCTAAAGAGGTCGTGTGATTCTATGAACGGTTATGCTAAAGAGGATGTGATTCTAAAACGTCTTAGGCGTTAAGAGAAGGATGTGATGCTAAAGCAGCTATGCTAAAGAGGATGTGTTGAACTCTAAACGCTATGCTAAAGAGGATGTGATTCTAAAACGAGCTATACTAAAGAGGGATGTGATTCGTAAATCGGCTATGCTAAAGAGGACTGTGATTCTAAACGTGCTATGCTAAAGAGATGTGATTCTAAAACGGCTATGCTAAAGAGTATGTTCTTAACGGTTATGCTAAAGAGGTGTTGATTCTATAACGGCTAGCTAAAGAAAATGTTATTCTAATGGCTATGCTAAAGATGATGTGATTTCTAAACGGCTATAACTAAAGAGGATGTGATTCTAACGGCTATGCTAAGAGGATGTGATTCTAACGGCTATGCTGAAAGAAGGATGGTGTTCTAACGGTATGCTACAAGATGGATGTGATTCTAACGTCGGTTCTGCTAAAGAGGATGTTACTCTATTCTAGAACGGCTTTAGTGCCTAAGGAAATGTTATTCTAAATGGGCTATTGGCTAAGGAGGATGTTGATTCTTAAACTGCTATGCTCAAAGAGATTGTGTTCCCTAAACGGCTGTCATGCAGAAGATGTTGACTTCCAGGGTTTCATGTAAGACGAAAGTGCTGTTCTCTTTACTTTTTTCAGAGTTCTATACGATGACATAACTTTTCCATGTTCTTTTCATAACTTTCATTCGTCCCATTCATGCTTAGATCATCGTCTATAGGGGGACTACTTTTCATAACTACTGAACAAGCAAAAAAACCATTACTTAATGTTTGTCCGAATGTTTGGTAATCCCCTTTTCATAAAAAGTACGGTGAAAGCTAAGCCCAACTGAGTAGAAACAAATTATAAAGTGTCACCATCAACAGTAACGTACCTACTTTTTTATACTACGACATCAAAGAACATCATCTCGCCACCATAAAGACAACATGCGAATCAAGTGAAAATTGCACCCAAGGGTAGAGAACATGTTTATTCATCTTCCCTTAGCAATAACAACAGAAAAATAATACATTTCTAAATAATAAAAAATATCGATACACACATTTTACGTAACATCTTTCCCTACCTAGAAAAAAATAATACTAAAAATAAATACATTGCAAAATGTGAATCATCCTCCCCTTAAAAACAAACAAATAACATATGTTGCCGAAATATAATAAAAACATATCGATAACACACATTTTACTAACGGATCTTCCCTGAGAACATAATAAAAAAAAATATATACATTGCACAAAATAGAATTCAAATAATCGATACCTTATTTTACTAAAACATGTTCCCTGAGAAGAAAAAACTTGGTAAAATAAAATATAAATAGATCGATATTTGTTTTACTAACAAAGTGACGACAAACCGACAGTTAAGTCAGTGTTTGAAGAAAATACTTTCTGTGTTTTTCAATTGAATTTATTTGTCCATCGTAAAGAAATTTCACATAAAAATACCGCCGTGTTGGTATTTACTGCTCACATATTAGTCACGTTACCTTTTCCACATTTCGACTCTCTCTCTCTCTCTCTCTCTCTCTCTCTCTCCTCTTTTCCTCTCTCTCCGCCAAGTCGGTCTCTCTCTCTCTCGCTCGCCTCTCTCATCTCTCTCGTCTCTCTCTCTCTCACACACCCATGAAAGGATAAGTCCATAAGACAAGCCGTTGTGTATCTTTCTCTAATGTCCCTCCCTTATCTCTTCTTTTGTTCCCCTCTTACCCTCCCTTTCTATTCCTTTTGTCCTTCGGGGCATGTTAATTATTTTATCGTTGGCTTCAATTGTTATACAACCATGAAGAATATGAACCAAAGCAACCCATTCAGGCATAAAGTCCATACGCAGAAAGCCTTATTGCTTCTTTCTCTACAATACCTCACTAGCTCTCTATTTGTTTCATCGTCCACCCTTTCGTTTTTTTCCTGCATCATGATTTCCCTCTCGACTTCAATTTTACACCATGAAGAGGGGCAAACAAACATATGAAAGCACATAAGTCCATAAGAGAAGGCATTATTTCCATTTCTCCTATATACCCATCTCAAGCTCTCGTTAGTCCACCTTCCTCCTATACTCACCTTCTTTCCTGCGTGCATTTCTTCGGTTGGGACATCAATTTAACACTGTGGCGAGAAAAGAATAAGTAAGGAATCAGATACACTCACATAGCACATCAAGTTGTGTCGCACAGCAGCACAATACATGAGTTAGTGGGTGAATGATGTGCGGTTTTAGTCATCCTGTACTGATTATGATCGTGAGTCAGCGCTTGCCCAAGACGTGGTCCGCAAACGTTGGAAATCACTCCCCCGATAACTTCCCCACCAGAAGCGCTTGCAAGTAAGTTTTTTACTGAAGGTAGCATAATAATAATAACTTTCTGCAATTTGTGCGATTAGTGTGTACCGTCTTTGTTGTCAGGTCCTGCGAGTCATTGCCAAACAACTCAAGCAGTAAAGATATCATATAACAAAAGGAAAATGAAAGTGGGAAAACACTGACACTATAGAGACCCAATGACATATCATGCACCTCGAGTTAACATTCGACCTCTTCTTCCTTTGGTTTTTTTGCACGAATGACGCGATGAACATAGGTTGAGTTCTAGCATACGTCTAAAGCAAAGGAAGAAAAAACAACAACTATAAAAATAAACTATGTAAAAAGTTTCACGAGCATGCAGCATTAACCTCATAGGTGCATGCAACATGAATCATAACCTGGTGTATATACTCGGTGTGTAGTGTGTTGTTTACGTATCGCGTGTGGTGTGGTGTGTGTTGTGTGTGTGGATGTGTGTGGGGTGGTGTAGGTTGTGTGATGTTGTGTAGTGAACTAGCGTCCGCCTTTCGTTACAATAAAGAAAATTATAGTTTTGATTAATGACACTTTAGTTGCATGAGCTCGGGGTTGCAGTGGTACGTAGGGTGTGATGGTGGTGGGTGGTGGTGGGGATTGTGGATGGTGGTGGTGTGGTGATGGTGTGTGGTGTGGAATGATGGTGATGTGTGATGGTGGTGGTGATGGTGATGTGGTGGTGGTGGTGGTATGTGTGGTTGGTGTGGTGGTGTTGATGGTGGTGGTGGTGAATGGTGGGGTGGGATGGTGGCTGGTTGCTGTGGGTGTGCATGGTGGTGGTGGTGTGGGGGTGTATGGTGGTGGTGGTGTGGAGGTGGTGTGGGGTATGGTGATGGTGGATGGGGTGATGGTGGGGGTATGTGGTGTTACGTGGTGCTGGTGCTCGGTAGTGGGTGGATGGTGGGTTGGTCGGTGGTGGTGTGGTGGTGTAGGTGTGGTGGTGGTGGTGTGATGGTGGTGGTGGTGGTGATTGGGGTGGGTGGGTGTAGGTTGGTGTGTGGTGGTGTGTGTTGAATTGTGTTGTGATGGGTGGTGAGGGTGGTGGTGATGGGTGGGTGGTGGTGGGTGGGGTATGGTGATGGTGGTGTGGTGGTGGTGGTGATGGTGGTGGTGCTGGTGCTGTTGGTGGTAGTGGGTGATGGTGTGTGTGTGGTGGTGGTGGGTGGGTGGTGCCTGGTGGTGGTAGTGGGTGGGATGGTGGTGGTGGTGGTGGTGGTGGTGGGTGGTGGTGATGGTGATGGTGTATGGTGATTGTGGTGGTGATGGGTGGTGTGGTGGTGGTGGTGATGGTGGTGTTGGTATAGGTGGTGGTGTGGTGGTGGTGGTGGTGTTGGTGGTGGTGGTGATGGTGGTGGTCATGATGGGTGGTGATGGTGGTGATGGTGGTGGTGAGGGTGGGTGGTGGTGTGATGGTGGTTGGTGATGGTGGTGGTGATGGTGGTGGTATGGTGGTGTGTGTCATAGTGGTGGTGTGATGGTGTGATTGTGATGGTGATGGTGATGTGTGGGTGGTGATGATGAGTGGTGATGTTGGTGATGGTGTGGGGGTAAGATCTAAACTTTTACGTGCTTATAGAGCTACTTGATGTCTTGGAAATGTCTTAAATTGGCTTAAATAAAAGAAATAGCAGTACCAGTTTGCACGGTATCGAAAAACCGTGCAATGAGTCATTTAGGAGAGCCATTTTTTCATATTTTTTAGTGGGAATAATTTAAGTATCTTTGTCAGTTATTGTGGTTTTTTAGCTATGGTGGATTATTGGTAGTGGATTGATAGTAGTGGTGGTGGGTGGTGGTATGATGGTGATAGTGATGATGATGATGGATGATGGTGATGGTGGTGGTAGTGGTGGTGGTAGTGGGGATGATGGTGGTGGTGGTAGTAGTAGTGGTGGGTGTGTGGTAGTAGTAGTAGTGGTGGTGTGTAGTAGTCTTGGTGTGTGGTGAGGGTTCATACGTGTATCTTATCAGCATAAGAAGCCTGCTGTGTAGCTGAAACTTTTCTTAACTCGCTGTTCTCTCTCTCTATCTCTCCAAAGGAAGGGAAAAGCCATGCTACATACGCTCCCTCCCCCCCTCTCTCTCTCTCTCTCCATCGAAATCTCTTCTCATCTCTCTCATCTCTCTCTCCATCTCTCTCTCTCATTCTCTCTCTCTCTCTCTCTCTCATCTCCGTCTCTCACACAACCCACACACACACACCCCACACACACACCACACACACACAAACACACACACACTAGAGGACCACCACACACACACACAAAAAAAAAAAAAAAAACAGCAACACATCGTGCATACAGAACCCACGAAAAAATAATGCCAAAAAATAAACTATGCAACCGTAGATAACAGTGAATGTCGCGCAGACCGCATGCGTCACGGCCATGTCGCAGCACTCGCCAATGATTTAAGAATCATAGCATTCACTACAAGATGATCAACACAGTAATGTTAATATCAAGACTGTATAGTTCTACGTGCTGTTGTCAGCTTGTATTATGCTTTTATCTGCAAATATAACTGTTTGCGCGTTTTGCTTCTCAAAAAAAACCGTTTTTTTTTCTTCGCGCGATGACAAAACAGTAGATCATCACACCGTTTCGGGCGGCAGGACACAAAACTTGGCCATATCTTCAAACTTGAATAGGAAAATTTGTTTTTCGACGTTTGCAGAGGAAATTTTTATATATCCAATTATCTTCCGCAGCTAATATATATAGAGACTTGTTTGTTACTTACTCTAATTTCCTGAATTCCCAGAGTGGCACTCACTGTTGGGTTAAATAAATACTAGCTAGGCGACTTTACTGTAGTAGGTATAGCCAATGTCGCCACTCGTTTTTATTTTTGTCATTTGTTCATTTATAGCCCTAATATGACACAGATGAAGACACAAAATGACACAGATTTCCAGATAGCCCCTTCTAACTTTCCTGAAATCATGGGAGTTTACAAATGTAAGTATTAACGGTAACGCCACCACACGTCCCTGTAAATAACAAGAAAAACGTTGAACTGGCGCTTGACTGTTATCTACGGTAGATAAGTAAGATAATAAATAGCAAAGTCACAGCAGTCAATAATTGAAACGAACAGGTACATGGGTAAAACAAGTATCGGTCACTATATGCGTTAAACATTCTGACACTACGGAACGAAGAAACGAAAACCCTCCCATATCATCAGCATTTGACCGAATGTTTACAGTATTCCTCGACCCTATGCGCCGATACTTGTTTTAAAACCCCCCCAAACATTTAGGGTTTAAACGTAACGCAATGCCTTGCCCTCATTTCCCTCTACCGATCGGCATTCACGAGTTACGTCACGGAGAAACCGTGAACCACAGGTGTGGGAATATTATCTTCCCTCCGGCCGAGCTTAGTCATTGTTGCCTCCATTTAAGAGAAGAGAAGAGAGCGAGAGAGAGAGAGAGAGAGAGAGAGAAGAGAGAGGGGAGAAGAAAGAGAGAGAGAGAGAGAGAGAAGCAGAGGCAGAGAGAGAGAGAGAAGATAGAGAGAGAGAGAAGGAGAGAGAGAGAGAGAGAGAGAGAAAGAGAGAGGCCTATTACGATACAAGCTCTAAATCCTATCACCATGCATCTCTTCTCTCTCTCTCTCTCCTCTCCTCGAGGTCTCTCTCATCCTCTCTCTCTCTCTCTCCTCTCTTGCTCCTCCTCCTTCTCTCGTCTCTCCTCCTCTCTTTGTCCTTCGTCTCTCTCTCCTCGACCTCCTCGCTTGTTGGCTCCAATGGCGTCGAGTTGAAGCTCCGCTCTGCGTTCTCCGGCAAACTCAACCTCAAGGGTTGGGTGCGGTTCCATCACTCGCCGTCTCTATCGCTATCGTATCTCTATCTTATCTCCGTAGTAAGTAACAGTCGAGGTACGTTATAGCAACCTGGAGAGAGTCCTCATAGACAAATTCCTCAAAGTGTTGACAGTTCTGACTCCTAGAGAGACTAACTGTGGTCCTATGGGGGTAAGGGAGGGATTATACTAGGAGTGTAGGCAAGATGAGAGACAGAATTAATAGTGTAGTAGTGTAGTAGTAGTGTTTAGTGTAGATAGGGCTCAGGAACCTTGTGTGAAGGGAAAGCATCAGTAAGGAAAAGGTAAGACGTGAGAGGAGGAGTCAGAGTGAGAGTGTGGCAGGTATAAGTGAGAAGGATGGGTTATGGTCTCATATGTGCTGGTTCGTGCTGAGGTGATGGCTTTTATCGTGATTGATCGCCAGCCTCCGTGAGTGCAGTG
Organism: Chionoecetes opilio; assembly: GCA_016584305.1. Classification (NCBI taxonomy): domain Eukaryota; kingdom Metazoa; phylum Arthropoda; class Malacostraca; order Decapoda; family Majidae; genus Chionoecetes; species Chionoecetes opilio. The sequence goes on along the minus strand of JACEEZ010002644.1, from coordinate 19,973 downwards.
GCTAGCGTGCACTGGAAACCTACGAAAGTCTGCGGGTCCCTAGACGTTCGATCCCCGGGCCAGGTGCAAGTCGGTGACCAGCCTACCAACAGTGTATCTTACGTCCTTTCGGGGTTTGATAAATGGGTACCATGATGAGTAACCTGGGGAAGGTACTGTGGTAACCCGGGAGTCACACTAGCCCTGTGTCCCGGGGTTAACGGGATTCTCACCCACACAGGCTCTAAGGGCTAATGCCACGGAGACATTGATCACGCATGCCACCCAAACGCGACAAGACTTAGCGTATGTGGCTCCGATCTATAACCATTACATAGTATCGTGCTGCGAGTCAAATAGAGGGCTTTTAAAAAGGAGACTAATCATTTCATGGATGGGGATAAAGGTGGATGTAGGTAGTGTTATTACAGGAGTATAACCACGAATAGTCTCAAGCCTCTATTGTGCTTCACCTTATGTTCTAATTATTTCTTATGGGGAAGGAAGGTAGTATGTGAGGGAGAGAAAAGAGGGAGAGTTGTGATATAACCTGTCACATTATGTTTACAGGTACTAGAAATAAGTGTTTTTTAGTCGTGTGAGTATATTACAAAACCGAGAAACATAAGTACACTGAGAGGAAAAGTTGTTGCACGTGACTTGCGGACTGAAAAGCTGTCTATTTATGTAACGTACTAATATCATTATCTATGTATGTAATCACATCCGTATCTATGTAATCTATGTAATGTACTACTCAATACTCTGTTTGTACATGACGGGGTGGTTGATACATATCGCTTGGTCCCTCATGAATCATGCAGTCTCAAAGTGGGGCATACGGTTGCTGCGGTAGCGAGGACGGAGCGGATGGAGGAGGAAGGAGGGAGGGAGGAGGAAGGATGAGGATGGTCTCAGGAGGAAGAAGGGGAGGAAGGAGAGGAGGAGGAGGAGAGCAGGGACCGGGTTGATGTGTGGGAGCCAGAAAAAGGAGCACAAGCCGTGATCAGTAGCAATACAGGGGGAGAAGGAGGAGGGATGTGACAGGAGGAGAGGATCAGGGAGCCGAGGAGCAGTGAGTAACTAGGAGGGAGAGAGGAAGAATAGTGGCGAAAACAGGACTGAAGGAGGAGAGAGATGAAAGAGGAGGAGGACGGGGGAGGAAGAGAAGCAGCAGCACAGACAGGAGGAGGAGATAGGTAGGATTTTTGTTTTACAGTGTGGATTACCATTCTGAAGTAGACGAACAAGACACCAGGAACCATTGGGTCCATAGCGAGGGTAGGAGGAGGAGGTAGGAAGCAAGATACAGGGGAGAGGACAGAGCCAGGAGGAGGAAAAGGAAGAGGAAGAGAAGTAGCAGAAGAAGAAGACAATAACAAGAAAAAGAAAAGTAAGAAGAAAAGAAGAAGAAGAAGAAGAAGAAGAAGAAGAACGACGAAAGAGGAAGAAGACAGACAAGAAGAAGAAGCAAAAGAAGAAGAACATAGGAAAGAAGAAGACAGAAGAAGAAGATGCAAGACCGGAGACGATGAGTATGAGGTGCGAGGAGGATGAAGAGAAGCAGCAACAACGCAACAGTCGATGAGAGAGGAGCGAGTGCGCTACAAGAACAAAGCAGACGTCATAATTCGTGGTGTGATAGGAGTCAATTGGCGTGGTTCACTTGTGGCTGGCGGTATCATCCCTGCCTCGGATATCCCCGCTCGCTCTGGACCACGCCGCCTTGCCGAGGGAGGCGTGAGTGTCTTGCCTCTTATCAAGGGTCTACTCAATGTAAATTCATAAAGGAATGAAGTGCACTTTGTTACAGCCTGATAACCAAAGATAGGGAACCTGCCACAACTTGCAACCGAAGGGTGAATCTGTTTTGGTATGATATGAAAAGGATGTATTGATTAACACTCACGTCCTTCTGCAATCATCCCACACACAGGATAATCTATGAACTAAATTAAAGGTTAGATATGAGACAACTGTCTGTACACTCTCTCTCTTAAGCTCTAACCGTCACCATCCTAGCATCAGGATTATGTTTTCAACTGGCCGAATTTTTTCACATAAAGTTACCGAAACACACGAACTTTTTTGATTTATTTCACACCAAATTCGATTTTTGCCACGTATATGGACCTACCACTATTTTGAGTTTTCATATTCACCATCGTGCCTTCGTTCACTATAGGACTAGCAAGCTGATATTAAATTTGTTGTCACACATCCGTGATTACTTTGGGGGTCGCACTATAACAACTACACTATTTTTTGATTATTTCAAACTATCGAAATTTCAACGACATTTCCTCACAAATTTGATTTTTTCCACCATACGATGTGTGTTTTCACTATCAACTACCACTAATGTTAAATTATTTTCACATTACACAACACCGTCGATTTTACACTTCCACCACTAGTTCTATTTTCATTCACCACTACGGTCGGATTTTTCACTAACTCACATCACTATTTTATTTTTTCACATATCGATTTTTTCACTAATAAAACTCCACCAAACTAATGTTTGAATTTTCAGGAAGACTAATTGGAATATTTCACTAATCACTGATCACGATCAAATTTAGTAGATTTATATTCACACACACGTGGACATGTGTACAACAATATACTACCACTATGTTTTTGTTTTCACACATCGTAATGTTACATCTATAACTCACTTATTTTGATTTTGTCACGTAATCGTTCACTTATCATGTTCCCTTACGCTGTGTTCACTACATCCACAAAAGACCTCATTTGATAACAGTTAAGTCACCACAGTTATACCAGGTCCCAGTCATTCGCGTGGTCCTACGCAATGGAAATGTTTTAGTATCCCAGGTGTGAGCAGATAGCCAAGGATAGCAGGAAATCATTTGTGAAGGCTGTAAACTAAGCTCTCAGCGAAGTGTTGAAGAGGGCCTATGAACGCTACCAAGCGACAAAGTGGTCAGAAGAAGAAGAAGAAAGAGAGAGATGTAGTAGAGTAGAAGAATAAGAAGAATAAAATGAAAGTAAGAAGAAGTTAGATAGTATAGATGTGGTAAGAAGTATAATAAGAAGAAGAAAGTGAACACAAAGATGTGATAGAAGAAGAAGAAAGAAGAAGAACGAATGAGAGAAAAAGATGTAGTCGAAGAAGAAGAAGAACAGACGAGATAAAGAAGAAGAAGATGTATTATAAGAAGGAATGAAAGAGAAGATTTAGTAGAAGCAAAAAAGGAAGAAGAAAGAAGAAGGAAACAACAAAATGTAGTATAAGAATACGAAGAAAGAAGAAGAGTTATTAGAAGAAGAAGAAGAAGAAGAAGAAAAAGAAGAAGAGAAGAAGAAGAATGGGGTGTTGGCGCAGCATGGCGGTGTTGAAACACCCTCGATTTTCAACACCCCGCCACTACACGCAGAGAGGCTTCACAGAGAGGGTGTCCACCTCGGGGCCGCGCCATTTTGGATTTTGTGAACAAGGTGGCGCCGCTATGCGGATGGTGCAATCCGTCAAAAGTGTCCGCAATTATCTGCTGTCATGTAACTAACTACTAAGAAACATTAAAACATATGAAAATAAGGATGCTAAAGAGCCATGAGACCTAACGTGGTAGTTACTGTGTACTTAATACTACCGACCATCCACCTCTTATCCCCATCTATCCATCCTATTACTATTCCTACTACTACACTACGTCGTGACTAGCATGAGCTACTACTACTGCTAGCAACTTCTGAACACCCAGTACAATATAAGACAAAAGCATCAAGCCATGAATATAAACCTATATTTAGAGCAACCTGCAGCTAGTACCATGGCAGCTTGTCCACTTAGAGGGCGCGAGATTAGTGCTGAAACAGGTGTTGCGCCAGTCTTTAGGTGTCTCTATTTTTAGTCGAGCAACATTTATATACGGCATGGCACCAGTGAACCCATGTCTTAGAGCAATGATCACTGTCTAAACTCCTTTTCACCGGTTCACTCTAGTGTGCTGAATATGCGTGTCATTTCATATTTGCAACAAACCAACGATAAATTAAGGTAACATATAAGGTAAAATAAGGAAGTTCTAATCAAAGAGGGGTGAGAATCCTACAGACGAGGTAGTTTTCCTGGTTACTTGTTAACACTACCTACGGATTCACCTTTCATCCCATTGATGAATATATCTAGTGCCTTCCTTTTAAACAAGCTGCCCGATTGAGTCCGCACTAACTTAGCCTGTACATACTGAGTGTCCATGTTCGTACAAATCAGTGGCCCCTATTTGGTGAATTCACTAGTGTTTTCCCTATTTCTTTTAGTTACCTAGTAAAGATGGCCGTGGTTGCGCCTGGTTAATTAGACACATATGTCCCTACCTAACCTATGAGGTGACGCCCGAACAACCGGTAGGAATAAGTTTATGAATACTCAAGACAGCATATTATAGGTTCGTTGTCAAACCGTTGATTGATGTGTTGTGCGTCAATTTTTTCGACCATTTCTATCTCCCCCAAAAAATAGTGTTACATCTGAATGCCCTGTATATCCCTGGTTTTGTTTTTGTTTTGTCGTGTTAGTGAACGGGACAGACATAACCCTTCGCCTGTTAACACCTGTGGCCCACGTTGTGTTTGTTTATTGGACCACGGTCCACACATCACAGTCACACACCCTCCACACAACACACCCCACGGACAGCCTCCACTCTTGATTATTACTTCCACTGTACATAAGTCAAACCTTCCACAGATATAACAAAAATTAGAATCCTCATGTTCATCAAAACGTGGGACATTGCGCGTGGTTGGGGGGGGTCAACTAGGGGTGCGTGGACAGCCAAGAGAGAAAAATGAACAACTAGTCAAGTATTTCCAATTAAACGTGATCAAACTAAATCTGTAGGTATATATGTAAGGTGTTTATGAATACAACTACAGCGCATATTTTTCAGTGTTCTTTTCGTGACATTCAGGGATTAATTCTTTGAAATATCCTGGGTTGAAGAAGTGCATCAGGCGTGGGGACGCGAATTTTGGGGAGCTTTTTCCTAAACAGTTACTCTGTTCAATAACTTTCGGTTACGGATGTAGATTAGGTTCAGGTTCAATATTATAATGACGGTGGCACGTAGCGCAGAAACCAACTACTAAAGGGGGCGTGGGGTGGGTAGAAAAGTGTTAAGAAACACATGGTGTGTAAAACGACAAGTTTCAGTCGTTCCTAAAAACGCTATTTCTCTCCACTACCCATATACAATCTCCTTAACCAACGTGCTATTTCCGTCTCCAACCGCTCAGTAACTCCATTATTTGCCGGTCTTTCTGCTTGATGTACAAGTGTGTTGCCATAAGAAATAAATAATAAAATGCTTTTCTCTTAATCTTCTCTAACCCCTTGAGGCCACAGAACGTAATTTCCTTTGTAATATGTGAGTGCCTGAGTTAGACGATTTAGCAGTAAACCATTACCAATGTTTTATAGATATGCCTGTTGTAGTATCCTTGTCCACTAGCGTCGATTCTGGTTAGTACTTCAGATATACTTTTCGTAATTTTTATGACTACAAATAGGGACACACATTTTTTTATAGTACAGTAAACCCACCTTGCTCTAATCGAACCCGTATAAATTCAAACTTTGGATAATTCGACCTGTTTCAGGCCAGTTCAAGGGTTTATTCAAAACTAACACTTGTCCATAATTCGTAAGGACCATAGTTTGAATTATCCCTTAGCCGTACTACGTGGGAGTCCGACTCTCCCAATGCGGTTGGCTTGCCGCAGGCATCCCAGCGTGATCTGATATCTTGGGGATCATTATCGTATAACATACGATTAGCTGCAGGGAAAGAAGGCGGGGAGGGGAAGGAGGAGAAGGGGGTGCAAGGGAAGAGAAGGTGGTCGAGAAGGAGGAGGAGAGGAGTCAGAGGCGAGTGAGAAGGAAGGCAGGTGGACAAAGGAAGGGAGGGAGGTAGGCAGGAGGATGGACAGACAAGAAATGGAAGGAGGAAAAACAATTTTTTTTTAAAGTATCCTCGCTTTGTATACAACTCCTTCAGAAGCATCAAGAGTCCTTCCACGGGCCTCTTTGCTCCTTCACGCATTCTACAGTAGTCATAGGAGGGCATTAGAAGTCTCACAGGATTGCTGTAGTATTCCTAGGTTTTACAAGTACTTGACAATCGCATGGGTGGCTCAAATAGGGATTAATACTAATATTACTATTACTGAAAATACTAATACTGATCATTGTATTGAAGTAATGATTAATCTAGCAATGCCTATCATATTTTCATGTCTTGTAGCAAGTTTTGTCTAATTTGTTATTTTTAAGGAATATCTGGAAGTATCATGTCATTGTGAATTGGCTGAAATAGGGACTTATAATCATTGTAACTGAAAACTGACTCCAGATTCGTATTCAGTATGCCCGAAAACTGCTAGGAACAAATTTTCAAGCAAATCTATTTTACAAAAAAATATTGCAAATTTTGCAAGGGGCTGAAATAGGGACTTATAATCATTATGACTGAAAATGTTTCCATATTCGTGTTCAGCATGCCCGTTAAACTGCTAGGAACAAATTTTCAAGCAAATCTATTTTTCAAAAAATATTGCAATTTTTTTTTCGCCTAGATTTTTTTTTAAATCCACGTTTTTTTTCAATAACTAAAAAAACTATGGCAGATACGTGCAACAGTATGAAAATAAAATGAAGTAGATAAAGATTTACAAGTAATACAATCTGTTGCTGTTTTTGGCATGTTTGAGTGACTTATTTGGGGTTTTGGAGGGGCTAGGGAAACCCCATCGTATAATTCGGACTTTGGGGCTAAATTCAAAACCCCACCCCTTTCCTCCCCAATTAGTTGGGAATTAGAGACGGTTTTACTGTATGGGAAAGATCTGGGCGTGAAGGGGTTAATAATTTTTTCCCTCACCCATCTTTACAAAAGAGTTATTTGAGGCCCCCCTGCAAAACCTATTATTCTTCATAAAATTGAAAAAATACCAAAAAAAAAACACCCTGAACTTTCTTCCCCCATCCCCCAAAAATCCCCAAAATTTTTCCCCACCCCCCCCCCCTCCCAGACATTTATTTTTCAGCATTTTAAACCCCCCCGGGGAAAGAAAGTCAATCCCCCAACAACTTAAAAAAAAATAGGAGGGAAAAAAATCCCAAACAAAAAAAACACGGGGATTTCCTTTTTTTTAAAATTATTTTTCCATTTCCCTCATTGGGAAATAAAAAATTTATATACGCTTCATCAAAGTCCAAAGGTTTGATTTGGGCCACATGGTAAAAAGGGGGAGAAAAGAGAGAGAGAGAGAGAGAAGGAGAGAGAGAGAGAGAAGGAGAGAGGGAAAGAGAGGGGGAGAGAGAGAAGAAACACCCCAACCACACACACACACACCCCGGTGCACCACACACACCCACACCCCCCAACATTTCCCTATTTGGAGAGGCATAACTTTTAAAAACACCCTGGCCCAAATATCTCTCCTCTCTCTCTCCTCTCCTCTCCCCTCCCCTCTCTCTCTCTCTCTCTCTCCCCCCTCTCCCCTTTTCCCCCTCTCTCTCTTTCTCTCTTTTCCCCCCTCTCTCTCTGGGCCCCCTCCCCTCTCCCCTCTCTCTCTCTCTATTTTTTTAAGGGGTTAAAGGCAAAAAATCCTTATGGAAAGGGAAAAAAAAAGGGTTTTTGTAGGGGTTTAAAGTTAAAGGAAAATGTTGTTTGGCCCCAAAAATATTAAAATATATATATAATATAGATTATATATAAAATTTTATCTATTATATTTTATATATAATATATATAATAATATATATATATATATAAAAAACCCAACTCCATTGACAGGCCTTTGGGCTTAAATTTTTTTTATTCGTCAAAAAGTATGTCATTTTCCCCCTCCTACAAGCCCCACGTATCTTGTCATCATGGGGGAAGTAAGGGTTAGAGACAAATGCACTATTCAAATTTCGCTGCCTAACTGAAACCTACAAAAAGTTCGTATTTGTTTTGTGAGGGGAAAATTCAAGGAAGGGGAGAAAAAAAAAAAGGGGACGGGAAAATGAAGAGGAGGATGCGGGGGAGGAAAAAAGGGAAATTTAAAGAAAAAAAAGATTAATACCCTCAGGAACCGAGGGTTTTTCCGGGGAAAAAAGCAAAACAACCAAAGTGTCTTTATTGGGGAAGGCCCTCATATAACACTTTGGTGCCCTTTCGAAAGTGGGGACAGGGCTTTTTTTTCTGGGTTTAATACCCTACAATTAATAATATTTTGCACATAGAGTTCTTTTTTAAATTAAAAAAAAGTTGTTCCTGTAGTTCTTAAAAGGGAATTCATTTAAATTAAATAAAAGAAAATTATTATTACTAAATATCTTAATGGGTACGGTTATTTTATTTTCCCCGGGAATACTAAAGTAATAAAACCTGAAAGTTGTCTCCCTACTTATTTTTGAAAAAATTTGCTTACCCGGGGTCCCCCCCCCCCCCCCGAAACTGGGCCCCCCGGGGGGGGGGGGGGGGGGGGGGGGGGGGGCCCTTAAAGTAAAGGCATCCCTCCGCCCAAATATTTCTCAAATATCGTATATATATTTTTATTTATATATATAAAAATTTATATGAAACCCCAGTTGAGGCATACCTCCAGCCGAATTTTTCACCCAATTTTGGTTGCCATGGAAAACATTTTCTTCAAAAATTTCACCCAAAATTTAAATCAGTTTTTCTTCCTTATCCCCAATGCTTGGTATCCCCGATTTTTGGCCCCAAAATCAAATTTCGCAACTTTTTGGAAAACCCCCTGTACACTAACAAACAGACAGACAACAGACAGACGGGGAACAGGCAGATCGGGGTAAAAACCCAAAACCCCCTCCATTTTCGTTGGCGGGGTAATTCAAAAAAACCCACCCAAAAAAGAGGGTGAACCCATATTGCCCCCACACATTTTTGCTGTCCTCAAGGCGCGTAAATTTTTCCAGTTTAACCCCCGGGGGGGGGGGGGGAATTTATTTTGGTGGACGAAACAAACCCTAACCTTTTAATATATAAAAAAAAAAAAAAAAATAAAAAAATAAAAAAAGTTATTTGATAGAAACAGTTCCAAAGATTGATTCAAAACACCCAATCTCCCAGAAAATAGTTTTTTGTCCCCCAAAAGGGGAATTCGGTTGTCAAAACGGGAAAAAAAAAACCCTTCGAGGCTGTATGTGGGAAGAAACCCAATTAAAAGGGTTTTTCACCTTTTTTATGAGGCTTTCCTGGGGCAGCTTCCCTAAAGGGGGCGTGGGTGAGGCTGGTTGCCCCCCCCTCCCCCCTATGCCTGAGCTCCCCCCCCACCCCCCACGCACTGAAAAGGAAGAAAAAAAAGTTAGTAAAGAAAATCGTGCACGCACTCAGAAAAACCCAATAAGATAATTTTACCTGTATCACTGAAGAACTTTATTTGCCCCACTGCAGGCCTGATTCCCCTTCTTTTAGACACGTAAACACCTTTTTTCCCTGCCCAATTTATTGTTTAAGGGTTTAATCAGAAATTTATCAAACCATTTTTGGGCAGAAAACCTCCAAAACACTTCAGTTTATCCATTGCACGCAAAACCCTCTGAAAGGGGAACCCAAAAAAACCCACCCCCTTCCCTCCGCAGGGCCCCCAACCCAAAGTAAACAGACTTTTTACCCTTCCCCCTTAACCCTCCCGCCCCACGGAAATTTAAACCCTTTGAACCCAGGAAACTTTTTTGATAAATTTCAAAACTTTTTTAATTCCCCCCCTTTTTTTTGGAAAGGTACACATGCCCTTTTTGCCTGTCCTGCTTTCTTTTATAGTGGGGTTTACGCCGTATAAACAAAAAAATCTTTTTTTTCTCATTTTGGGGAGGGCCAAATTTTTCCTATGTAAAATGGAATTTCAAAACAAATTTTATCTATTTCCCCATTTTTGGTTTGAGAAATTTCCCTTACTAGAAAAAATCGCACTTTTATATTGAAACCCCCTTATCGAATAATTTTAAAATGAGTACGCAGTGTCCTTTTGGGCCCATTTTTTATTGCATCATGCCCCAAATATGAGTTCCAAAGGGATAGCTTGGGTAAGTTTCCTTTCTGATCAGTTGGTTCATCAGGCACACATCCAAACGTTCACAGCTTCTTTTTTTGGCCTAAAACGTGTCCATCTGCCCTTTTTTAAAACCTAAAAGCAGGGCAGGTTTTCCCGGTGGGGGGCCCCGACCCCGGAAAACCCCCGTCTCGGGCCTGCTGCCCCCCCAAATGTTTCCCGCGGGCCCCCTTTGTCCCCTTTGTTTTACGACTCTTTCGGTGCTCTGAGGGGTGGATGGGAGAACTCCAGAACCTCGTACGATTTTGGGACCAGGATCTCGGGACCCGACCCCCGGGGACAGTAAAACAGGTGAATGCCGGCTGGGCCCCCTGGCCAGGTTTGCCAATGATCAGTTTTTTCAAAGCGGTGGCTGACAAGTTCAGCTTGGGGGGGTTGAGGGCGAGGTCCTTTACACTGGTGCCCCCCTTTATTTCCTCGCCACCCCTTCACTTCAAAATCTGGGTCACGGGGGAAACCTGGGGGTTTCCCGTCCTAAACTTGATCGCCACAGCGAGAGGAGGACCCCTTTCTGGTTTTGCAAACCAGCCCCCTTGTCCGCAGTAGAAGGTCACAGCTGTTGGGACCTTCTTGGACTGTGACCTCATCACTCTGAGCGGTGGTGAGGATGTGTTTGGGGGCCCCGTCCTCTAGTCTGGGTGAACCCTTAAATGCGTATGGGAGTTTGAAAAACCTTTCAGGCGATTTGCCCTGGTTTTCCCGGGGATTTTTCATTTTTTTTGCCAGTAAACCCCCATGCTTTTTGGTCCCCCATGTACATTAGGCGGGGCTGGGGTTTGAGGCCATCTGGAGGGGGGGAAAACCTTGCCAAAACCCCCTTGATCTCCTGCAGCTCGGACGGGAACCCCCCCCCTTCCCCAACCCGGGAAACCAGCGGGTTAGGAGACCTCTGGTCAGTTGGACAGTTGACCAGGTTTATATTTCCCCCTTTATTTCCGTGAGTCTTCACCGCCTGGCACTCCTTTGAACTCTGCGTTGTCCTGCATCTCATTCACCGGGGACAGAAAGACGGGAAAAACGGACCCGTAAACCCAGTGCCAAATTTGGGGTAGGCCCGCGATGCGGTGAAAAGGGGGCCCGCAGGGGGAAAACTCTTTTTGTGGGGAAAAATCCCAAAAATTACCCCAGAAAAAATTGGTCCCAGCATTTTTTTCTCCAAAGGGGGTTTTGAGTACCACCCTTCCACCCCGTTTTGGGCCCCTAGTTGAGTCCCCCTTGCATTTCCCATCAGTGAAGGGGTTTGGAGTCGTATCCCCACCAGCAATAAATAGAGACCCCTGAGCCCCCTTTAAAACGTAGGTCCCTCAGGGGGCACCGGGGTTCCTCGGGTAAAAAAGGGGAAAGGTACCTTCCAGAGGCCCCCTCTTCACTGCCCCCTTTGTCCCCCCTGATAAACCCCCTTGGGGTTTCATTTTTCCCTAGCTGGGGGGGCCCCCATCGCCCTGGCCCTTGTCCTTCCCCCCAAATCGAAAACCCAACCCAAAACTATTTTGGTACCCTGGGTTCCCCCCCGGGCCCAAGGGCCCCCTTGGCCCGGGATGCCTTTGGCATCCTCCCCTGGCCCTCCTCAGTTGTTGGGACCCCCCAACCAGGTACGAATGTCTGGAGAGGGGGTTTAGCCGTCAGGGGAAAAGGCCCCTGTAAAACCCAAGGGCTATTTAAACCTGCCCCCCTTTTGGGGCGTTTTTGGAAGCTAAGTCGCAGTATCAACCTCCCCTCTTTACCCATTTCCCCCACCCTCACCTTCTTTTGAAAACGGGGTTCAAAAATTGATGTGGGTGCAAATGAAGCCGTTACTTTTAAGCGGGCTAACTTTTTTTGGCATATAAATAAAAAAAGTCCTTTTTTGCATGGCAAAAAGGGTGTAAAAACCAAATTAAAGTTGAAGTGGCCCAACCAACCCCAAAAAATTTTAATTTTTACATAAAAAAACCCTGCCAAATTCGAAATAATTTAAAATTTTTCATTTTTCTTTTTGGACCTACGGCGTACCCTACTGTATAGTCCCCCCCCTCGTTAGTCGTACATGCACTTTCTAAAAACACGGACTGACAACACAAGACTACAGTTTCAAGTTCAACAAGGGTTTCCCGCCTTTGTACCCCCCTCCTTTTTTTTTAAGTTAGAAAATGCCGTTTTTCCTAATACTACCCGCGTCCCCTTTGTTTACATGCACATCTACAACAAAAAATCAGGGACTGAAAATTTCAAACTACAAGTTACCCAATCCAACAAGTTAAACCCCCCTGAGCTGGCCAGCCGCCTCCCTTCTGTCCCGCCTCACGCGTCACGCACAAAATTGACGTCCCTTTACCCCCCGACTTTCCAAAAGCTTTCCTTTCACTCTCCCACGCAAGCAATGTGTGTTAGAGCCCCTCGCGGGTTGGGTTTCTGGCCTCTTTCTCGCTCCTGAGCTATGTTGCAATACGAACACAGTAATGTTTCTTGAGAGGGAAGAGATGGAAACTCCCTCAGCGAAAATTCCCCGTGGGGGAAAGAAAGTAAAAAACCTAAGGGAAATTTGCTAATAACATGCATATTTTTTTTAAACACATTCACATTTGGCTCAGCCTTCGCATTTTGTTTGAAATATTGGTTTTTCTTTTGAGTCATCCCTACTACATAATTATAATCAATTTTTTAGTTTTCGTATAGCTTCTTGATACGTAAGACACAACGTTTATAGTTAAAAGATATTTTTAAAATTCATGTTTGTTTTTTTAGGGGTGAGATCCATCACTCCATGCATTTCCCAGTGTATATTTTTCCAAAAAATGGCTATGCAATCCCCAATTCTCAGTTATCTATGGGAAAATTTCAAAACCATCTTTGCGAAATTTCCCTTTCCCCATTTTGAGGGAACCCCCACTGTTTAAAGGGCCCAAAAAAAAAAGAAAATAATCGGTCAGTTTAAAAAAATGATGCCTCCTTTAGCCCCGAAACTTTTTAAGCCCCTTTCCCTTTTAAAACACTGCCTTGTTCCCATAATTTGGTTTAAAAACTTTTGCTGTGATGGGACGCTCTTTTCCCTTAATGATATCAAATGCTTTTTAAAAAATTACCCACCTTTTGGGGAAGATGCTTTAAAAAAATTAGTCTTGCCCCTTTTTCCCCATCGCCAATTTTTGGAAAAAAATTCCGGAAAATTTTATGAAAATATGGGTACTGTTTAAAAGTTGCAAATCGTCAATTACCATCACCCCCACTATATACCCCCCAACCCACCCCTACCACCCCAACGGGCTACCCTTTCGACAGGTTTTCTTTTACAAAAGCCTTTGAAGCAGGGGAGGAAATGGGTTTTTAATTAAAGGGGAAATTTCCCCCTTTTTTCCCGTCGTTTTTTGGGCCCCCCCCAACCCCGCTCCATTATTACTAAAAATATTAAATTTTATTAAAGGGAACTATTACTTTTTATTCATTAAAATTTCTATATAACATCCTTCCCCCTTTTCCCTTACCCCTTTAAAAACCCCCCCCCCTGCGTCGGAAAATTTATCAACGTCGCTATCACAACACATAATTTCCTTTTTAGTCATTGTAAACCTTGGCAAGGGAAAGGGGCAATGTTAAAAAGTGACAAGGGCCCTAGTTTTGCCTTAGTGATGTTTAATTCCCCCAAACAAAAAGACCGAAAGAAGTAAATGATTTTAAAGGGTGGGGAATTTTATATTTACCCAAGGGGGCCGTAAAGTAGATAAGAAAAATAAGAACATACGAAAAATTTAAAAAAGCTACAAGAGGCTGTGGGGCCTTTCACGTGGTGTTTCCCATTAATTTTAAAAAATACCTAATCCACCTTTCATCCCCATCCCTTGGGGAAATTTTTCTAAACCTCCTTTTTAAAAACACCCTATTTGGGCCCTACCCCTAAATACGCACGGTTTTTTTTTACCTCGGTAACATTGGGGATAAGGCGGGGTCGCCGCGGGGGGACCTACCCGGGGGGGAAATACGGCGATGGAAGAATTTCGGTTTTTTTCGCGAAATTGATTTTTCCCCCCGGGGCTATATTCCCGTGCTCTGTTCTCGCTGACAACATAAAAGAGGAAAACCTGAGGGAATGGCTTTATGTGCAAAAGGATTCTAAAAAAAGAAAACCCGATTTTTAAAAAAACAGAGCCTCATCCAAAAGGGAAGCAAAATGGTAGGGGACGTTTAAAGTTTTCCCTACCACTTGCTTACTTCTTAATGAGACCCCTGCGTGAAATGTTTTTCCCGGGTTTTGAAGCCTTTTCACATAACCACACCTCAGGTTTTTCCCCTATGTTGTCAGCGAGCACGGAAAAATTGCACCTGGAATATCAATTTGCCCCAAAAAAAATCTATTTTTTTTTTTTTCCCCAAATTTCCCCTTTTTTCCTTCTTGGGAGGCCCCGTAAAAATTTTCATGGTTTTGATAGTATTAAAATACCTTATTAATTGAGTTTTCCTTTTTTTTGTCTTTTTTCATAATAAATAGGCTACCTCAGGGTTTTTAAATGTTACTTTACGCAAAAAAAATACTCTTGAGTCTATACCCCCCTTTACCAAAAAACCCTTTCTTTATTATCTTATTTCTCCCCTCCCTAAAAAAAGTTGCATAACCACCGGGGGACATTTCCCCTCCTTGCCCCCTTGGGACCTGCATGGTACTGTCGTCTTAAACCGGGGTATTTTTTTTCCCTACACAAACGGGAAAAAATCGCCGACAGTTGGTTTAGGTTGGGGATCCGGTCCATTTTCCCCCCCATGCCCCTTTCGGGCCCCACCATAGAGTAATTTTTTGCCCACATATGGGAGTCATTTCGCCCACATATGGAAATTTATTTTTTGCCCCACTATGGAGTCTATAGGGGCTAGGAGGTTAGGCCCTATTTGGTTTTTTTTTGTCGAGAAACCCCCCAAACCCCCCCCTAGGAGGTTAGGTTAGATTTTTTTAGGTTAGGTTAGGGTAGGTTAGATTTGGGAGTTTGGTTAGATTTGGTTTAAATTTTGGGTTAGATTAAAGGGTTTGGTTAGGATAGGTTTAAAAATTTGGGGGTTTGGGTGGTTTGCTTGGGTTTGATTTGGTTTGGTTGCTATCGGGGGGTCAAGGGGCCCCCGTAGGGGGAGGTTAATTTTGGTTAGGTTGGGTTTTTTTTGGGTTTGGCCCAATTTTGTCATTTCGGGGCCCCCCCAAAAACATTTCGGGCCCCAATGTAAGCAAAAAAAGCCCACATTAAAAATCGCAATTCGCCACTCTAAAATCAATTCGCCCCACGATCCATGTCACGGAGTATGTAAAATATATTTCCTCTGGCAGAAATGGAATGAACCCCCAGTAACCTTGGGGGAAAAGGGGGTAAATTTCTAGTGTTTTCCCATACTCTCCCATTTTTTCCAAAAAAAGTTTGGGGACCTGTGGGGGAAAGGGGGGGTTTTCGGGTGGGGGAAAAATTATGCTCGGGAAAAAAAGTAATTAAAAAGTTAGTAGGGGGGGGAAAATTTCCTAGATCTAGGTAATTTTCCCTTTTTCTAAGAAAAAATTTCCCAACCAAAATAAAACCCAACCCCAACCAAAAAACCTCCCCCAGAGGAGGTTGCCCCACCGATAACCTAAAACCCAACCAAAAATAACCTCAGCTAACCCCCAAACCTAACAAAATCAAAACCCATCTAACCTAAATTAATTTTGGGTTTTGGGTTTAAATTAGATTAGTTTTGGGTTTGGTTTTGGTGGTAATTTTTGGTTTTGGGTTTGGTTGTTTTTTGGGTTTGGGTTTGGTTTTCGGTGGGGCAAGCCCCCCCGCAGGGTAGGTTTAATTTTGGTTAGGTTTGGGTTTTTTTTGGGTTTGGCAAATTTTTCTAGTATAAGGGAAAATTTCCCTAGATCTAGGGAAATTTTAACCCCCCCTTTCCAAAATCTTTAATAAAAATGTTTCCACGCTAATTTTTTCCCCAAATCGAAAAACCCCCCATTCCCCCCAGTCCCCAAACTTGTTTGGGGGGAAATGGGAGAGTAGGGCAAAAAACCCAGAAAAATTTTCCGTTTATTTCCCCCCAAAGGGACTTGGGGGTTTCCCTTCCATTTCTGCCCCAAAGGGAAAATATTTGTTACATTTACTCCGTGGGCCGGGTCGGGGGGCGAATTGACTTTTTGATGGGCGGGAAATTGGGGCTCTTAAAATGTGGGCAATTTACTTACATGTGGACGAAATATCTTGTGGGGGAAATGATGAAAAATTTCCTTAAAAAAAAAATAAACCTAAACCCAACCAAAATTAACCACCCTAGCAGGGGGCTTGACCCCCGAAACCTAAAACCCAACCAAAACTAACTTAAACTAACCTAAAAACCCAACCAAATTAAAAAATCCTAACCTAAACCCAAATTAATCTAACCCAACCTAACCAAATCCAAAACCCCAAACTACCCCCAAAAATTTAAACCCACCCTAAATAAACCCAAAAAAAATTAACCTAACCCTCCGAGCGGGGGGTTGGGGTTTTTCGAAACCCCTAAACAAATATAACCTAAAACCCCCGGGTTTCCCATAGATCCCTGTGTGGGGGTAATGACCCCCATAAATGGGGCGAAATTGGGGCCTGTGGGCGAAAGGGCTATGGTGTGGCCCAAATGACATTGGGCGAAAGGGCCGCATACCAACCTAACCTTACTTTTCGGGGAGTTTTTTTCCCCATTTTTGTAGGGGCAAAAAATATCGGGTTTGACGACAACCGGTTTTCCATTTCCGGAACCCCAAAGGGAAGGATGGGGTATGTCCCGTGGCTATGCAAAATTGTTTATGGATGGGGTAAAAAGATAAATCAAAACAAAAGGGTTGGGGATGTTTGGGTTTTGGGCTCAAAAGATTCATTGGGCTTTGTCCCAAAAAACACTTAAACCATGATGTACCCTACTTATTATGAGGGAAAAAAAAAAAGGAAAATTTAATTAATAAAAGGGATTTTTAATTTCTATCATAACCTGAATAAAGTACAGCCCCACAAAGGAAGACTACGACCATGAAAAAAATTCGAGCCGTTTTTTGGGGGAAATTGTTTCCAGGTGTAAAAATTTCCGTGCTCGGGTGCAACATAGAGAAGACCTGAGGTGATGGTTGATGTTTCGAAGGGTTCTAAACCTGGAAAAAATCCCAGCAGAAATCTCATTTAAAAAGTAACAAGTTTGGGAGGGACACATTCGACCTACCCGTTGCTTTCCTTTTTACCCAGGCCCCTGTTATGACTCCGTTTTTTTTGGGTTTTAGAAGCCTCTGACATAAACCATACCTCAGGTCTCTTATAGGTTGGGCAGCGGGGCCGGAGCACATAATATGGCCCCCTGGAATAAACAATTTCGCTCCAAAAAAACTCGAAATTTCTTTCCCTCGCCCCTTTTGTTTTCCCTTCGTGGGGGGGGGCCACCGCGGCGAACCCCCCCTTATCCCCACAATGCACCGATGTAAAAAAAACCCTGACGTAGTTTTTGTCTGGGGCCCATTTACTCCGGACTAACTACCTGACGGGCTGAAAAAGACTCCCGTTTTTTTCGTTCTTCCCCCTGAAACTTAATTGTTTCGTTGATGATGAACGCGAGGTGATGAGAGTGAAGGTAGAAACCCGGGAAAGGAAGGTGAGTTAATGGGATTTAAATTTAAAAAGTGAGTAATAATGAGGGAAAAATGAGTAAGGGGGCGCATGTAGGGACTAACTTTAAATTTAAAAGGGGGGAATAAATTGGGGGTCATTTTTTTAAATATAAACCTTACATCTACTATTGATTTTCACCATTGCAAAAGGGAAACGTGCAATTGGCCCCCCACCCCTTTTTTATTCTTGGTCAAGGGAAAAAAAAAGTAAAAAAACCCCACTGAGTTGCCAGCCCCTATAAAAAAGATTGTTTTCTTTATGGGGGCTGGCACTCTGGGCTTTTTTTTACTTCTTTTTTCCCCCTTTTGGCCCAGTCCTTTGTGATGTAAAAAAAAAATATCTAAAAATTAAATGTATTACAGACAGACGAGTGAGATAGGCAAGGGCGGGGCCCACGCAAAGTTTAGCTTTTTCCAAAAGTAATGTTTTATGTTTGATGTTTGATGAGCCAGACGCAAGGACGTTGGATATAAAACATTTCCTTCAAGCACTAAACAATGTCGATTTTTTTTTTCCTCTTGCGCCAGCTGTCAACAATTTACAATACCTAGCTACTTGAGGTAATACGCAGAATACATAACAATGCAATGTCGTTTCTAGCCTTTGGGGGGCCTATGGTAATGCTGTTTGGGGGGCCTATTTGTAAAACTATGGTGGGGGGATTCCAAGCCCTCTAAGGTGGTCCGGGGGCACGCCTTTAATATTAAGTGCATCAATATGGTGCCCCTTTACAGGAAAAGAGACTAGATTCTAAGAAAAAGCAAATACTGGCAGCTTGAAGGCCCCTTGGGTGGGCTTCGGGGGCCCTATGCAACCACGCAGTTCGCATATATAAAAAAACGGCCCTGCCCCCATGACACTGTTTCATCCACACCTACAAGACCCTCACTCCATGTTTACCTCCAGCCCCACTTCCTAAGGTCCCCATACACCCCATACTTTCTACTTCGTCACTTCCTCCGGGTTTCGAATTAACCACTCAACCACCGCGAGGCTTCGATCTGGATGGTAATTAAACAATGACTGATGCAAAGGAGGACCCGGTACCCTGGCGCTTCAGTCAACAGTGGGTCACCTTAACATTTCTCTACTGAGGAGGGAGGGTTTCGGGACCACATTCAACACACGGGAACAAAATGAGTCGTCTATATGAGCCAAGTGAGTTAGGTTGGGAATCCCGCTGTTTGTTTTTGCCGCTAGGAGGTTGATTGTGAGGGGGAAAGGCATTATTTTCCCCCTTCGCTGCCAGGCAATCAACTGTAAGCTTTTTATACATCTGCCACACACCTGTAGCTTATCAATTAGTTATCAGTTATGTTGGGGGTTAAGGGGGATGTCTAGGTGGTGCCTGTGCAGTGCCTGAGCGTGACGGGGGGAGGTTTTTGGGACATCGTGAGTCAGGTGGCGGCGAGTGTAGCTGCGGGTGAGAGTACTAGGTCGAACCCAGGATCTCGGGCCATGGGCGTGGCGGGATTTGATGGGCGCGGCGGGGTGAGCCTGGACGGTGGGTGGGAGGCGGACCCCAGCGGGAGGCACAGGGGCAGGAGGGGCTTGGGTCCTGCCTCCGCCAGTTCTCCCGGCTCTTGCCTCCGCGCCAACCACCAAATATCACTCGCCACCCGGCTGCCACCCGCTCTCTCTGCCTGGCCCGTGGTGATCACGTACGTGCTGGTGCCGCAGACTCCCCAAACCCGTGACGTGAAAGTGAGCTGTCTGAAAAAAAGATCAGGATAAATGAAAAGTGAAGACATTTAGTTTCTTCATCAATTTGACGAACGTGGAGGCAGCCCGGGGGCCGCTCTCTGTACAACATGTCCTATAACTGGTGATGCCCTTCGAGGGAAACTTCTACGGTGGAAACTGGGTACAGTGGTTCGACAAGAATTGGGGCATCGTGTTCTTTCATGGTGGGCGCCTACATGGCCCTGGTGTTCGGCCTGCAGGCGTGGATGGAGACCCGACCCCGCCCTTTTACCTCCGCAAGCAGCATTTGTGTGGAACGTTATCCTGGCGGGTGTCCCGTCTGTACGGGGGCATCAGGGTCCCTGCAGGAACTGATCTACGTTTATTACCACTTCGGCCTCTACCCCACCTACTGCCTCTGCGGCATCGGTGAGTAAACGACACCCACTTATATATACTTCCAGGTTACCTCATTTTCCCCTGCTTCTTTTGTTTGTATCTCGGCTAACGGTTATTTCCCAAAATTCATGATAACATAACACTTTCTGCCTCGAGGCGCCTGGCACGGTGAGGAAACCTTAACCGGACGGGTAAAAG
>JACEEZ010002643.1:17460-42127 GCA_016584305.1 Chionoecetes opilio | reverse complement strand
TGATCTGTAAGGTCTGGAGGAAAAAAACACTTAATAAGGGCGGGGAAAGGGACTTAGTATTTATCGGAGGTAAAGGCAAAAGTTCGAGGCTTTTATAAGTCTTGTCTATTATTTGAGCATTTTATCATCTATAAGTTTCACACCCTTTCCTACGTACCTTCATAAGTCTTGTGGAGTAGATGAAGTCGATCCTCAGACTGAGAGGCCTTGTAAGAGCAGTAAATGTAGCTCCGCGGCGCCACGGCCACTTCCAATGGTAATATTTGAATATTGGCTTCGAGACAAACGCCGTCACAACGGGCGCGACAACGTGGCCAAAAAGATGGCTACGATTCGCCACCTAAAATCAAAAATATCCTTAATCCGAGCTTTGAACCCGAGTTAAGTCCTTTCGGCCCGGCCATTCAGCACATCCACTTAATAATTATCCTTGGGCCGAGTCAAGGAAGACTGTGTGGGCCTGTACGAATTATCAAAATTGGCCCGATATATAAGTTACCCAATGCGGGGCCGACAATCGGCTCATCCGATTTGCCGAAACCAGTCGCCCTTGCGCTTTTTCGGTGCCGATACGTACCGGCACAAGCCGACACAGGCCGCATAGCCATGTTTGCTGGCGTAATTTGTATTCAGTCAGGACTCAGGACAGGACCCAAATACCAGTAATCATTTCAGGACAGTCAGTCCCTTGGCCGGGCACATATTTCCCCGTTTTCTGAACAGCATGTCGCGTCTTACTCCTTGAACACGTCAGGTTAGGTTACGTTCGGTTACGGTTAGGTTAGTAAGGTTTCTTGACAAGTATTGGTAAATTTTTGTGGGAATTCACAATGAGGGTCATTTTCGAGAAAAACCTATATATGGTTAGTTTGGAGCTCCAGCCAAGCGTCCTTCACCCAGAACAGAACCACATACTCGCATAGAGTTGGGGAATATGCCAGTAGGTTACCTCGACATACACCTTGATGGTGCTTATGAAAAATAACAAAAATGTGTAACTATGACCAAAACTGTGGTCAATAAACTCATTTATCTATCTACGATCTGTGGAGGCGCCCGCGTGGCGTCATGCACCGCTCTCCTGCCACCTCCACTCGCTCTGCTAAAATCACAAATACATGAAGTATCAACCCACCCTCGCTGCTTCCCATTCAACAGTGGTGGATTGCAAGAGTACACGGTTACACATAAATTCATATCCTAAAAAGTTCAAGATGTAGGGATGAAAAATAGCAGAAACAAGATATTGGGATGAATGAAATTATGCTATTTTCTAGTCTATCGCAATTTGCGATTACACACGATGTAAATACTACCGTCGCAATGGACCCGTTTACTCACACCAAAACACGGAATTTTTTGTGAAGCTTTGGATGTAATATAAGCTATTATACAGTGTACTCATATCATTTTGCTTAAAAATGCACCATGAATGAGATATATGGAGTAATTGGCCAACATATGACGTGGCCGCGGAACGCGCTGTGATTGGTCCTGTGGACGTAAGTCAGCGCAGCAGAAAACATCCCTTCCGCTTATTCCTTTCTCACCCCGCTTCCTCGCCTATATAGCTGGACCAAGAGAAAACACACTGTTTGTTATGTGCCAATCTGCTGAAAACACCACGAGTAAAAACACCAGAGAATGTTCATATTCTGTGTCCAAAGACAAGAAAAAAAGTAAACATTGGGGATGTATACTATTAGGCGTGATTCCATGAGGGAAACACACCATGTTACTTTGTGGTGTGGTGTGTGTGTGAAACTGCGTGTGGTAGTATACATAGTACTACGTACGCATGGTGATTGGTTGTTTGTCTGTGTAATGCAGTGATGAATTAAAACAAACGCCTGCACACACCACTACACAGCACACGCAGCGTTGTGTATTGTGACTGCTGTGGGCACGGGAAGCATCCAAAAAGAACTAATAACATAAGAAAATAAGGAAGGGAAGCTACAAGAGGCCGTGAGAACCTAAACGAGTAGTTCCTGTAGTGATTGTGAATTTCCCCTTATCTAGGGTCCTAGGCGATTCTTTATTATTGTACTCTTGGACGAATCATAGAAAAACAGGTTATATGAGTGGGCGGCGCCTCCACCCACACACCCACACACCACACAACACACACTGATCAAGAGCACACTGCGCCTTCCACACACGCATATGTATCAATATGTGTGTGTGCTGTATATATTTACCTAGTTGTATTTTACCTAGTTGTAACATACAGGAAAAGAGCTGTGCTCGTATTGTCCCGTCTCCTAATCTACTATTATCCAGCTTGCCTTTGAAGTCCTGCATTACTTCTTGCATTGTGTGTATCGTGTGTGCGTGAAGGGCAGTGTACGCTCTTGAAGGATGTGTATGTATGTTGGTGGAAGGCGCTCTCATTCTACCGGTTCTTCTATGAATTTCGTCTATGAGGTGTGTGGTATGTATGTGCATTGGTGTAAGGCGCTCTCATTTACCCTGTCTTTATGAATTTGTCTATGATGTGTATGTATGTGTGTGGTGTATTAATAAGGCGCTCTCATTCTACCATGTTTTCTATGATCGTATATGATGTGTAGGTGTGTAGCCTACTTGGTTGGTGGAAGGCCGCTCTTCTCATGCTACTTGTCTTTTAGAATTCGGGCTATGATGTGTGCGTGGGTGTTGGTGGAAGGCGCTCTCATTTACTGTTCTTCTATGAATTCGTCTATGATGTGTATGTGTGTGTAGCCTACGTGTTGGTGGAAAGGCGCTCTCAGTTACCTGTCTTTATGAATTCGTCTATGATGTGTGCGTGTGGTGTGTGTGGTGGAAGGCGCTCTCATTCTACCTGTTCTTCTATGAGTTCGTTCATCTGGTCTAGCTGTAGGTACATGTCATGTAGGTTCATTTCGAGCTCTTTGTAGGCGCAGCGATGCCTTAAAGTCATCACTTTGCGTTGTTCAGGGGTCACTTGTCCCGTATAATCACTTCTTACTTATAAAACTACAACTGATATATTTACAAACACAGTGAAAACCTTACCACAAACTTGAAAGGAGGAGTATTGGCCATCTTGCGGTAGTAGGGGTAATGCCAAGTTAATGTTACTGTGAGCGGCCCCGCTGCGGCCGCTTGGACAACTCTGCGTTGTTGGACGGTCACAACATGCGCCGGTCGTTCTTGGCGGGTCGCACAAATTTTCCCCACTTAAAAATGGCTGTATCATCAAAATACTGCTCACATCGAAAAATTCAGCATCCACGCCCTACTATATGAGTCTTGAGATCCAAATCTATCGTTACCTCAAGTAGAGTAAAGGGTCCATTGCGATCATCAAATACCACGATGGTTTCCGAGTCATCGAGAAGGGGGCGGAGCTTAAATGTTGTGGCAGGCCTGAGGCAAAATTACAAAACCGATGCGGAACAGCACAGGCAGGGAAAATATACATAAATCGTCTCTTACCGCAGCTATTACTATACAATGATGCTAAATTACAGATATACGAATTATAATCTGTAGTTTTGGGGGTCTCACTATTTTGTATCGATATATTTTAATATTATAATGTATCACCCGGGGTGGAGCTGAAATTATACGCTATGGTCACAGCAGCGTACACAAATGATATACATATACATGCATTTTGTGGAGAAGGAACTTTCTTCTATCACCAAAAAGCTTCAATACTTTGATTTGATTATTCTATGTATTATGAAATCATATACATATCGCCTAACCCCTTAAGACCTCTTTCCATTTGCGACATTTCAAGAACCAGTTCACGGGAACCCAAGAATTAATGCGTTCCATTTGCGCACCGAAAACTTGGGTCCCGAAGCAAAGCGCGTATGTGAATCAGCAAAAACGTGAACGTCTTACTCCACATGAGAGGTGGGTTTAGCTTGGGTTAGAGTTTTCAGTTCATAACAAACAATAGGTCGCCTTGGGCCCTATTTCTCTTATGCGTGACGGGTTTTTCCGCATGCACGAGTCGGAGAGGATGTCAGACGGAGCATAAAAGAGGCATACCATGGCTGGGTGGAGGCCATGCGTTCCCGCGATTC
Organism: Chionoecetes opilio; assembly: GCA_016584305.1. Lineage (NCBI taxonomy): Eukaryota > Metazoa > Arthropoda > Malacostraca > Decapoda > Majidae > Chionoecetes > Chionoecetes opilio. Next base: position 38,084 of record JACEEZ010002643.1, on the reverse strand, counting down.
TTAAACTAATATGAGGCCCTTCACATAGCAGCTATAAGCTGAGTTATATCCTCTCGTTTTATCTCTCTCTCTCGTTTAATCTCTCTCTCGTTATCTCTCTCTCTCGTTATCTTCGTTATCCTCTTGTTATCTATTGCTAATCTCTCTCTCTCTCTCTCTCTCTCTCTCTGATATCTCTCGTTAATCTCTATCGTTAAATTATCTCTCTCTCGTTAATTATCTCCTCTTCGTTATCTCTCTCTCTCGTTATTCTCTCTCTTGTTATCTCTCTCTCGTTAATTCTATCGCTCTCTCTCGTTACTTCTCTCGTTATTCTCTCTTCTTCGTTATCTCTCTCTCTCGTTATCTCCTCTCTAGTTATCTCTCTCTCTCGTATCTCTCTCTCGTTATCTCTCTCTCGTTATCTCTCTTATAGTATCTCTCTCTCGTTATCTCTCCTCCCTCTCGTTATTCTCTCTTTTTCGGTATCTCTCTCTCTCTTCTCTCTCTCTTCTCTCTCTCTCTCTCTCTCTCTCTCTCTCATCTCTCTCTCTCTCTCTCTCTCTCTCTCTTAAATGCCTCGCCAGATGAGTATGTTTGTAAACAAAAAACGGGGTTTTTGCGTTCCATTTGTGACACGCCCCCCCCCCCCGAACCAACCCTGAACCCAGAACCCAACCTGAACTGAAAGAGAACTGGTTCATGCAACTTGGGCACAACTGGAAGAGTCCTTACATTACATGGTATTGGTTATGTTGCTGTAGACTACAATCCGCTCCACTTCTAACAACTGCTCGATATGTAAACCACTGGCGACCGCTGTTTTTTGTTAAATACATTATCCCGGTCCCCAGCGTACGGCTTTTATGAATCAGCGTACGTGGTTATAATTTCTAGCCGTTTGCCCATAATCTCCCCTTCCCCAAGCCTTGGGGACCCCCTGTGGGAATGCGGGGTTTCAGGTGGGGAGCAAATGATGCGTCGGCACTGCGGAAATTACAAATTTAAGTTTAGGAGTTATGTCGGAGAAAGCAAAATCCTTAGGCTAGGGAAATTTACCCCAACCCAGATTTTATGAATTGCTTCAAACATCGTAGCAATGCTTCATAATAAGACGACGAAAGGGTCAGAGCAAAGGCTGGATGGGGTGTGTCTTGTTCTGCTCTTTATCTAGAATATTTACAGCGCCCAATACATTGAAAATTAAGAACCCTTGCTTACATCTAAATTCTAATTACAAACACGTTTCTAGTATCTATAAATAAAAATGACATCATAATTAACAGTAAACCAGCACAATATATAATATAAGTATGTGATCAAAAATACTATCTTAAATGGCGCACCATAGAAAACCAAGTTAAGGGCTGACTATACAAAAACAAAAGCAGACCTTCTGTCGCTGGTTTTCAACAATATATTAATAATATATATATAGATATATATTATATATATATATCATATATATATATATATATATATTATATATATATAAATATAATATATATATATATATATAGATATAATATATATATATATATATATATATATATATTAGATATATATATATATATATATATATAACACGTGAACTACCACGTGTAGGCCTCGCGGGCCTATTGTAGCTCCTTATTTCGTATGTTCTTATATATCATGTTCAATTGTTAATGTTCTTTATTTTAGAGATAGAAAATAAGAAGATTAAATCAAATCCCAAGTCGGGTGATGTTTTGTGTTTTTGTGCGTTTCTGTATGTGTGTGTGTGTGTGTGTGTGTTGTGTGTATTCATCTCGTTGTATCATATAGTTGGATTTTACAGGGCCCAGAGCAACGCTCGTATAGGCCCCGCGTTCCCATTCCTTCTTCTCCTTCCATATCAACATTTTATTTTTCTCATTCATCTTTTTTAGTGCTTGGCCGAAAAAGCACAAACCGGGAGGCGGGTCACAAACCCCGGCTAACACCCGGTTACCCATTCACTGCTGGGTGGACAGGGGGGACGCGGGTTTTTGAAGAAGAGCCGCCCGTCTTGTTTCGCTCCGCCCCCGGGGATCGAACCTGGGACTCTCGGTTGTGAGCCGAGCGTGTGCTAACCACTACATACGGAGTTCCCAAAAGTGGAACTATTAGGTGTGTGTTGTCTGTGTGTGTGGAGTGGCTTAGCTACGGGGGGGGGGGGGGAATGTGCCCCCCCATGAAAATCTGGTGGCCCCCAAGGCCAGCGGGCATCGAAGGCCCAGGACCTGGTTACATTAGGGAATGCTGTATAGGGTAGTTATGACTAGGGGCTATATCAAGAATGATCATCAATCCCGGCCGGTGGAGATTTCCACCGTCGTCCTTCCACTGGTCTCATTACAAGAACTGCCCCGACTGGTGGATATTTGACAGGCACGTACCAACACAAGCTGATCCCAAAGCGGCATCAGTATTTTGACTGTTCTTATTACAACTCTAATACATTTTTACTAGTGAAATTTATCATTTCTGACATTCAAATAATAGCTAAGTTAGTGTTCGCCACTTGTCTGAGCGTTGTCCAGAAAAAATTGCGCCCCTGAGTGATACGTGGAGTAAATTTGAAACGGCCAGCCACCACTGCTCCACACAATGGCAACCTCCACCCTCCCGCCGCCGCCTGGCTTCCTCACAAGTTCACACACCTATATAAGGCCTCCTGGACCCGTTTTTACCTTAATGATGCACGTGTGCATTCCAAGGTATAAATGTTACTCTCGGTTGTTTTTGAAAACTCTCCTTAATGGTCGGGGAAGAAATACGAGGGAAAGAGTGGGAAACGGGATGAAGGGGGGATGTGCAAGTTGTCGGAATCAGCTGACATACCTCCACCCTGAGCTCGACGCGTCGCGTCGTATTTTGATTCTGTAAAACCCCCAAAAACCGACACAACGGGTGGGGAAAATTTTTGAATATGGCCCCTAGTATGGACAGGGAGCGTTTAGTTGCGGGTTTGGTAATTGTGAGTAGTTGGCCCATTATTGTAGTTAACGCTGATGGTTTTTTCATAAGGATGCAATATTTAATTTTTGATAAATCATTAGATTCAAAATTTAAGGATTTAAATAATGGAGGAGTGTGCTCGCAGTAGTCAAATGTTGGTTATTATTCTGATATAAGTGGTGGACCAAATGAGATTACAAAAATTGAGATGGGGATAAATGGGGAGCCTAATACATGCATTTAAGACCTCAACTGGGGCGAAGGGTTTGATTTTTGAGAAGAGTGGAATTAATCTAGATAATTTTAAACAGAGGTGGACAGATGATGTTTAAAATTAAGTTTTTTGTAAAAGATTAATCCAAGGAACTTTATCTTGTATACTTGAGTAATGTCGTCATTTATAATTTCAAGATTTTTTAATGGTTGGTATCTGGTAGTGGTATTTGTAGATAACATAAAATATGTCTTGGCTGTATTTATAGTTAGGCGGTTAGCCAAACACCACCCCGAGAATTTAGCTAGCTCTGCATTTGCTCTATTGATTAGTTCTGTGGGTTTGTCACCAATTAAGTAAAGCGTAGAATCATCGGCAAAAAATTTATGGTATTAGTGTCTCAGATATGTTAATATGTCATTGATGTATAAAGAAACATAATAGGCCCCAGTATACTCCCTTGAGGTACTCCTAGATGCACTGATTTGGTGGGGAAGAGATAGTGTGAAGACTGTATATTGGGTACTATTACTTAGGTATGAGTTAAACCAGTCATGAATACACCCACGAATTCCATAGTGATACATTTTGTCCAGTAAAATATTGGGTTGAAGTGTCAAATGCTTTTCAAAAATCAATAAAGATTGAAATGATAGATTGTTGTTATTTAGTGGTGTGTACAGGGCATGTTGTGGGTAGTGATGGCATCAAAGGTATTAAAACCAGGTCTAAATCCAAATTGCTTATCATTTAGTATGTTCATTTTACTTAAGAATATCAATGGGTTTGTTTTTTCATTAATTCAAAATTTTTGAGAACACAGGTAGACAGAAATAGGTCGATAGTTGGACAAATCAGTTTGTTTCCAGATTTATGGATTGGAATGACTTTAGCCAGCTTGAATTTGTAGGGAAAAAAAAGCAGTCCTAATAGTTTGGGTTTTAAACGTATTGTAGGGTTTGGAAAATATTTTTTTGTTTTCTTTATTTTTTCTACTGCTACGTCATCGATGTGCCCTTTCTTATTTTTTAGGGAAGTGATTACTTGAGTGATGTCATTGTTAGTTGCTATGGGTATTACCAAAGAATTAGGGTAGTTTCCTCGGAGATAAGAATTGTGAGATGTTTGTGTGGGAGGCAGATCATTTGCAAGCTTTGTGGCTATTTGTGAGAAATACTTATTGAATGCACATGAAATATCGTGTGAGTTATGAATAATTTGGTTATTGATATTTATGGAGTTGGTTGTTGCTTTGGGATTTGTTTTGGTATTTCCTAGTTCATTTATTGTTTCCCAGATCTTCTTAGTATTTAGTCTGAAACTTGTGAATCTTTGTAGTATTTAGTCTGAAACTTGCGAATCTTTGTAGTATTTAGTCTGAAACTTGCGAATCTTTGTAGTATTTAGTCTGAAACTTGCGAATCTTTGTAGTATTTAGTCTGAAACTTGCGAATCTTTGTAGTATTTAGTCTGAAACTTGCAAATCTTTGTAGTATTTAGTCTGAAACTTGCGAATCTTTGTAGTATTTAGTCTGAAACTTGCGAATCTTTGTAGTATTATCTGAAACTTGCAAATCTTTGTAGTATTTAGTCTGAAACTTGCGAATCTTTGTAGTATTTAGTCTGAAACTTGCAAATCTTTGTAGTATTTAGTCTAAAATTTGCGAATCTTTGTAGTATTTAGTCTGAAACTTGAAAATCTTTGTAGTATTTAGTCTAAAACCCTTGCGAATCTTGTAGTATTTAGTCTGAAACTTGCGAATCTTTGTAGTATTTAGTCTGAAACTTGCGAATCTTTGTAGTATTTAGTCTGAAACTTGCGAATCTTTGTAGTATTTAGTCTGAAACTTGCGAATCTTTGTAGTATTTAGTCTGAAACTTGCAAATCTTTGTAGTATTTAGTCTGAAACTTGCGAATCTTTGTAGTATTTAGTCTGAAACTTGCGAATCTTTGTAGTATTTAGTCTGAAACTTGCAAATCTTTGTAGTATTTAGTCTGAAACTTGCGAATCTTTGTAGTATTTAGTCTGAAACTTGCAAATCTTTGTAGTTTTTAGTCTGAAACTTGCGAATTTTTGTAGTATTTAGTCTGAACTTTGCAAATTTTTGTAGTATTTGGGCTGAAACTTGCGAATCTTTGTAGTATTTAGTCTGAACTTGCAAATCTTTGTAGTATTTATCTGAAACTTGCGAATCTTTGTAGTATTTAGTCTGAAACTTGCAAAATCTTTGTAGTATTTAGTCTGAAACTTGCGAATCTTGTAGTATTTAGTCTGAAACTTGCAAATCTTTGTAGTATTTAGTCTGAAACTTGCAAATTTTTGTAGTTTTTAGTCTGAAACTTGCGAATCTTTGTAGTTTTTAGTCTGAACTTGCGAATCTTTGTAGTATTTAGTCTGAAACTTGCGAATCTTTGTAGTATTTAGTCTGAAACTTGCGATCTTTGTAGTATTTTCTGAAACTTGCAAATCTTTGTAGTATTTAGTCTAAACTTGCGAATCTTTGTATTATTAGTCTGAACTTGCGAATCTTTGTAGTATTAGTCTGAAACTTGCGATTTTTGTAAGTAATATTTTTGCTTTGACTTGTTTAATTAGGTTAGTAAGATAGTTGGGGTATTTTTGTATACATCAAAATTTATCATTCCTAGCTTATATGATTTGTACAAGGTGAATTTGTGTTGTATAGATTTATTATTCCTTGCGTTATCCATGGTTTTTGGAGCTTTAGTTGAAATGAATTTAGATATTTTAGGAAACAAGAATAGTAAATGCTATGTACCTTTGTCTAAAAAATATTACAATTTACTCTATATCATTACTGATTAGTAGGGAATTCCAATTAAGTCTGTGATCTTAGTTTTAAATTTTGAACGATTTTGATAGTTTTTTAGCCTAAAGGATATTTTGTGGTTTCGTACAAGGCTTCCCTAGAATTGGGATGTTTGAAACAGGGGGGAGGTGGTCGCTTAGGGAAGTGAAGAATGCCGGAGGTAGGGGGTACTGTAAAATTTGTCCATATATGTGGTCCAAAGGGACGGTGAGGCGTGGAGTTACTGTCAGGAATCTTGTTGGGGCGGGATATATGGGGGAAATAATTGAAGGACTGCATTGTGACTAGAAAATTGTTAGTGGTGAGTGTGATTCGTGTTCAAAAAATTTAATGTTAAAAGTCACCGGAAAATAATGGTTCGGTTATTAATGAAGGGGTTTTGTGACAGTAGGTTTCCATGATGGCATTAAACTCATTGATATTATTGTATTTACATTGGGGACGGTATGAGATGATATGATGTAGGAAGTGTTGTCCAATGTAATTTTAACTGTACATAGTTCTATGTTATCCTCACATTTACAGATTCGCTTAGTAGTACATTTCGGAATATTTGTTTACATAAATGGTACCCGCCACCTTGGAACCATCGCGCTGTGTACATGATAGGAATTGAAACCTCCTATTTCGTGTAGGTGGACAGTTTTTGGGTTTTCAGCCAGGTTTTCACTAATGCACAGAATATCGGGAAGTTTGGAAGGGATTTAAGAAGGGAAATCAGTTGATCCTAGTTTTTGTTTCAGGAGCGGGTATTTACTTGTAAAATATAAATAATCAAAGCAATTTTGGGAATGGCTGTTTTATATGAGGTGAGGTCATGGTAGTTGCCTATGTCAACAATGTCTAAGGAGTTATACATAGAATCTAATATATCAGGGACCTACTTACTGTATCATGGCGGGGTCTTCATCAACACTGAAGAGTGTGTAAAGGAGATTGACATCAGGGAGGTTCATAAACGGGTCTTTGGGGTGTGGTACAACTGTGGTACTTTTAATGTATAAACGTTATATATAATTAAAAAGCAAGAATTAATAAAATTTAGAAATCTAGGAAACCCAGATTATGGCCCTCCAGGTACAATTTTACAATAAATAACAAACGGCCGCGGTGTCTAAGAATGCACTATAGGAGAATCAAAAGCAAATTAACTTCACTCACTTTCAACACCAAATTTCAACATGGGATGATAAATAGTAGTGTGTTTATGGGTAAGGACAGGAGTAGGGTGTGGTGGGCAGGGCAGGAACGGGGCAGGGTGAGGTAGAAGGAACAGCGGCAGGGTGAGGTAAGAAGGAACAGCGGCAGGGTGAGGTAAGAAGGAACAGGGCAGGGTGAGGTAAGAAGGAACAGCGGCAGGGGGAGGTAAGAAGGGAAAAGGGGCAGGGTGAGGTAAAAGGACAGCGCAGGGTGAGGTAAAAAAGGAACAGGGGAAGGGTTTAGGTGAAGGAACAGCGGCAGGGTGAGGTAAGAAGGAACAGGGGCAGGGGGGAGGTAAGAAGGAACAGGGGCAGGGTGAGGTAAGAAGGAAACAGCGGCAGGGTGAGGTAAGAAGGAACGGGGAAGGGGAGGTAAAAAGGAACAGCCGGGGAGGGGAGGTAAGAAGGAACAGGGGCAGGGGAGGGAAGAAGGAACAGCGGGGGGTGAGGTAAAAGGAACAGGGGAAGGGTTGAGGTAAGAAGGAACAGCGGCAGGGTGAGGTAAAAAGGAACAGGGGGAGGGTGAGGTAAGAAGAACAGGGCAGGGTGAGGTAAGAAGGAACAGCGAAGGGTGAGGTAAAAAGGAAAAGGGGCAGGGTGAGTAAGAAGGAACAGGGGCAGGGTGGGTAAGAAGGAACAGGGGTAGGGTGAGGTAAGAAGGACAGCGGCAGGGTGAGGGAAGAAGGAACAGCGGCCAGGGTGAGGTAAAAAGGAACAGGGGCAGGGGAGGTAAGAAGGAAAAGCGTAGGTGAGGTAAGAAGGAACAGGGGCGGGGGAGGTAAGAAGGAACAGCGGCAGGGTGAGGTAAGAAGGAAAAGCGGCAGGGGGAGGTAAAAAGGAAAAGGGGCAGGGGGTAAGAAGGAACAGCGGCAGGGTGAGGTAAGAAGGAACAGGGGCAGGGTGAGGTAGAAGGAACAGCGGTAGGTGAGGTAAGCAGGAACAGGGGTAGGGTGAGGTAAGAAGGAAGGGGGCAGGGTGAGGTAAAAAGGAACAGGGGCAGGGTGAGGTAAGAAGGAACAGCGGCAGGGTGAGGTAAGAAGGAACAGCGGCAGGGTGAGGTTTAAAAAGGAACAGGGGCAGGTGAGGGGGTAAGCAGGAACAGCGGCAGGGGGAGGTAAGAAGGAACGGGGCAGGGTGAGGTAAAAAGGAACAGGGGCAGGGTGAGGTAAGAAGAACAGGGGTAGGGTGAGGTAAGAAAGGGAAAAGCGGCAGGGTGAGGTAAAAAGGAACACGGCAGGGTGAGGGAAGAAGGAACAGCGGGAGGGGTGAGGTAAGAAAGGGAAAAGCGGCAGGGTGAGGTAAGAAGGAACAGCGGTAGGGTTTAGGGAAGAAGGAAAAGGGGCAGGGTGAGGTAAGAAGGAACAGGGTAGGGTGAGTAAGAAAGAACAGCGGGGAGGGTGAGTAAGAAGGAACAGCGGGAGGGTGAGGTAAGAAGGAACAGGGGCAGGGTGAGGTAAGAAGGAACAGGTAGGGTTTAGGTAAAGAAGAACAGCGGCAGGGTGAGGTAAGAAGGAACAGGGCAGGGTGAGGTAAGAAAGGGAAAAGCGGCAGGGTGAGGTAAGAAGGAACAGCGGCAGGGTGAGGTAAGAAGGAACAGGGGTAGGGTGAGGTAGAAGGAAAGGGGGAGGGTGAGGTAAGAAGGAACAGCGGCAGGGTGAGGTAAAAAAGGAACAGGGGCAGGGTGAGGTAAAAAGGAACAGCGGCAGGGTGAGGTAAGAAGGAACAGCGGCGGTGAGGTAAGAAGAACAGGGGTAGGTGAGGTAAGAAGGAACAGGGGCAGGGGGGAGGTAAGAAGGAAAAAGCGGCAGGGTGAGGTAAGAAGGAACAGGGGCAGGGTGAGGTAAGAAGAACGCGGCAGGGGAGGTAAGAAGGAACAGCGGCAGGGTGAGGTAAGAAGGAACAGCGGTTTGGGTGAGGTAAGCAGGAACAGGGGCAGGGTGAGGTAAGCAGGAACAGCGGCAGGGTAGGTAAGAAGGAACAGCGGCAGGGTGAGGTAAGAAGGAACAGGGGCAGGGTGAGGTAAGAAGGAACAGGGCAGGGGAAGGAAGAAGGAACGGGGTAGGGTGAGGTAAAAAGGAACGGGGTTTGGGTGGGTAAGAAGGAACAGGGCAGGGTGAGGTAAGAAGGAACAGGGGCAGGGTGAGGTAAGAAGGAACAGCGGCAGGGTGAGGTAAGAAGGAACAGCGGCAGGGTGAGGTAAGAAGGAACAGGGGCAGGGTGAGGTAAGAAGGAACAGGGGCAGGGTGAGGTAAGAAGGGAAAAGGGGGAGGGTGAGGTAAGCAGGAACAGGGTTTAGGGTGAGGTAAGAAGGAACAGGGGCAGGTGAGGTAGAAGGAACAGCGGCAGGGTGAGGTAAGAAGGAACAGCGGCAGGGTGAGGTAAGAAGAACAGCGGCAGGGTGAGGTAAGAAGGAACAGGGGTAGGGTGAGGGAAGAAGGAACAGGGTTAGGGTGAGGTAAGAAGGAAAAAAGGGGCAGGGTGAGGGAAGAAGGAACAGGGGCAGGGTGAGGTAAGCAGGAAACCCGGCAGGGTGAGGTAAGAAGGAACAGCGGCGGGGGAGGTAAGAAGAACAGGGGTAGGGTGAGGTAAGAGGAACAGCGGCGGGTGATGTAAGAAGGAACAGCGGCAGGGTGAGGTAAGAAGGAACAGGGGTAGGTGGGTAAGAAGGAACCGGAGGTGAGGTAAGAAGGACAGCGGCAGGGTGAGGTAAGAAGGAACAGCGGCAGGGTGAGGTAAGAAGGAACAGCGGCAGGGTGAGGTAAGAAGGAACAGGGTAGGGTGAGGTAAGAAGGGAAAAGGGGGCGGTGAGGTAAGAAGGAACAGGGGCGGTGAGGTAAGCAGGAACAGCGGCAGGGTGAGGTAAGAAGGAACAGCGGCAGGGTGAGGTAAGAAGGAACAGGGGCAGGGTGAGGTAAGAAGGAACAGGGGCAGGGTGAGGTAAGAAGGAACAGGGGCAGGGTGAGGTAAGAAGGAACAGGGGCAGGGTGAGGTAAGCAGGAAAAAGGGGGAGGGTGAGGTAAGAGGAACAGCGGTAGGTGAGGTAAGAAGGAACAGCGGTAGGGTGAGGTAAGAAGGAACAGCGGTAGGGTGAGGTAAGAAGGAACAGCGGTAGGGTGAGGTAAGAAGGAACAGGGGCAGGGTGAGGTAAGAAGGAACAGGGGCAGGGTGAGGTAAGAAGGAACAGGGGCAGGGTGAGGTAAGAAGGAACAGGGGCAGGGTGAGGTAAGAAGGAACAGCGGCAGGGTGAGGTAAGAAGGAACAGGGGTAGGGTGAGCTAAGCAGGAACAGGGGTAGCAGTGGGATATCTGAGATCTGTGTCAATGTCTGATATCATGATCAGAAATAATAATAATGGGCCAAGCACAGGTCCTTGGGGAACACCACTTATGACTTGACACTGTGATGACTGTTTACTATTTATGGTGACAACTTGGTGACTGTTGGTGAGAAAACTGTGGATCCATCTCCCTACTCTGCCAGTTATGCCAAGGTTCTTGAGTTTGTGGAGGAGAATGCCATGATCTACCTTGTCAAAAGCCTTGGCAAAGTCTAGGTAGACTACATCAGCATTATCTCCATCCTGAGTTGCTTCTAATATAGCTTCATAGTGTTGTAGAAGCTCTGATTGGCAAGACCTGCCTCTTCTGAAGCCATGTTGTCCATCATTGAAGGCCCAGGGCTCTTTCTTGCAGGTGGTTTACCATCTTGGCCCTCAGTATCCTCTCTAAGATCTTGATGACGTGTGATGTGAGAACCACTGGTCTGTATCTGCTTGCCTGTCCTTTGCTTCTCCTTTATGTATGGGTTTTTATTGTCCCCAGCTTGAGTTCATGGGGGACGGAGTCAGTGAGGAAGGATGGAGTCCACAGTTTTCTTCAGGGGGTGGCAGGTGTTCCCTACAGTTTTTTTTAGAAACACAGTATGGTAACCATCTGGGCCTGCTGCTGCTTTCGGTCGATGTTGCTTATGGCTTGGATTATGTCTTCCCTGGTACATAACGTCGGGGAGCAGAAGTCACCACATTTCCTTTCGCTAAAGAAAGTACAAGGATCTGTTACCCGTTTCTGAGCATCAGGTTTTTCTAAACACTCTCTGATACTCTCTGTAGCATTTTTTGCCATTTCCTGTGGGCCATCCTCAAATTCCCCGTTCTCTTTCAGTAGAGGGCCGACCGCTGGTGTGCTGGTCAATCTCTTCTTGGCGTAAGAGTAGAAAAATTTGGAGTTGACTTTTATATTTTCCAGGGCACGTTGTTCCTCTTGTTCTCTCTGCCGTACGTGTGATTGAGCAAGTGCATCTTGCAGTGAGTGTAGCTGATGCTGTGTTGCGTTTGCTGCCACGGCACAGGCTACTTTATTTAATTTTCTTTGTAAATTTGCACTTTTTTTCATCAGTGTTCGTCTGTCCCTGGGTATTTGGTGTTTCCTTCCTGACCACCGCCTGAGGGGAATGTTTCCTTACAAATGTGCAGGGATTGCTGGCGATTACTGCGTTTCCCTCCCCGTGGGGTTCCCCTTCCACTAAAGATGTTTTCCCATTTTTATGGCATCTAGTTTTTGTTTGGACTTTCTCCCAGTCAATGTTTCTTCCATAAAATGTAATGCCTGGAAAAAAGTCTATCCTGCCCGACGTTGTTGTGTTTGTTGTGGGAATATTTCTGCTGTTGGCCCTTGCATGGAGAGGTTTTTGGTCTGACATCACCGTCTTCGCAATGTCACAGGAGTGGAGGTAGTCGTAGCTGTTGCTGATGATGAGGTCCAATATATTGTTCCCTCTTGTGGGCTCCATTATTAGTTGGTGTAAAAAATACTCCTCCATAAGTGAGGTTCATGGTACCGCTTGGCCCTTTTCTTCTTTTCTTCTGGCGTACCACCTGCAATATTCATGGCGGGCCGGCTAATGTGAGGCAGGTTACAGTCCCCCAGGATTAAAAATACTGTACATTCATTGGGAGGATCTTCTAGAAGGTTGCAGAGTTTGGTTGTGATTTCTTGAGAAGCGTTAACACTAGTATTAGGTGGCCCGTGTATGACTGTTGTTACCAGGTTAAGGTCTTTGATAAATATTGCCAGCATTTCTGTTGTACCCTTTGAGAAAGATACAAGTACCTCTACACTGGCTGCTAGCGCTTGTTTTACATCCCCTGCCACTCCTCCAGGGCTTCTTCCTTCTCTATCCTGTCTGATAGTGTGTAGTTTTCTATTTGCACTTCTGCATCCAGGTGGTCTTTTGTGAGGTGAGTTTCTGTGAAGGCCATAGAGAAAGTTTTCTGTCTCTGCTAACTCTTTAATCATTGGGACCTTTGTCTGATTGCAGATTGGATAAAGGCCCCTGATATTTCCAGTATAGAAACTGGTTAGTGTTGGAGACTTTCAGCCCCCTCTCTGCCTTGTTTCCAGTTTTCTATTGTTTCTGACCAGGGGTTTTTCCAAACTAGGCCTGCGGCCATTTCATTGGCCCCCCAGTAAATTTTAAAAAAAAGAAGAAATAATTTTATGTCCCCAAAAATTTAAATGTGTGGTGTGTTGTGTGTGTGCGCGCGTGCGTGCGTGCGTGGTGCGTGCGTGCGTGCGTGCGTGCCCTGCGTCTTTAGTGGTTCTGGTGCGTGCGTGCGTGCGTGGTGCGGCGTGAGTGCGTGCGTGCGTGCGTGCGTGCGTGCGTGCGTGCTGCGGGTGCGGGTGTTGTTCCGTGCGTGCGGGGCGTGGTGTGTGTGTGGGTGTGTGTTGGTGTGTGGTGTGGTGTCTGTGTGTGTGTGTGTGTGGTGGTGTGTGTGTGTGTGTGTGTGTGTTTTTGGTGTGTGTGTGTTTGGTGTGTGTGTGTGTTTTTTGTGGTGTTGTGTGGGGGGTGTGTGTGTGTGTGTGGTGTTGGTGTGTGTGTGTTGGTGTGGTGTGGTGGTGTGTGTGGTTGGGTGTGTGTGTTGTGTGTTGGGGTTTTGTGTGGTGTGTTTTGTGTTTTTGTGGTGTGGTTGTGTGTGTGGTTGTGGTGTGTGTGTGGGGTGTGTGGTTTGTTGTGTGTGTGGTGTGTGTGTGTGTGGTGTGTGTGTGTGTGTGTGTGTGGGTTTTTGTTTGTGTGTGTGTGTGTGTGTGTGTGTGTGGTGTTGTGTGTGTGTGTTTGTGTGTTTGTGGTTGTTGGGGTGGTGTGTGTGTGGGGTTGTGTTGTGTGTGTGTTGTGGGGTTTGTGTGTGGTGTGTGGGTTGGTGTGTGTGTTTGTTGTGGTGTGTGTGTATGTGTGGGTGTTGTGTGTGTGTGTGTTTTTGGTTTTTTTGTTGTGTGTGTGTGTGTGTGTGTGTGTTGTGTGTGGTGTGTGGTGTGTGGGTTTGTGTGGGGGTTGTGTGTGGGTGTGGGGGTGTGGTGTGTGTGGTGTTGTGTGTTTGTGTGTGGTGTGTGTGTGTGGTGGTTTTTGTGTGGGGGTGGGTGTGTGTGTGGGTGAGGGGGAGGAGACGCTAAAATTATTCTTTTTGCGTGGCGGGAAGTTCAACAAGATAACAGGTGGAGGGGAGGAGTGGCAAGCTTGCCACAAGTTGCCAGAATTTTGGCAAAAAAAATGGGCCAGAAAAAGTCCCCCCAAATTTTTCCCCCGCGTGGAGCATGCCAAAAACACAGTTTTTGGGCGCGAAGGACTTGTCAGCTGATTTTAAAACATAACTGTAGTCAATTGTTGTGTTTTTGTTTTTTACTGGATTGCATGTGAGAGAGTACAGACGCCACAGATCCCCCCACAGCTGTTAATTTTTCTGCGTGGAGTGATGAAATTTTGATCACGAGGAGCTGTTTGATCTCAGGAGTGTAGAGGCCCACAACGAAGGGCAGAATTTTTGAAGCTTGTATAGATGCCTTAGAGAAGAGGGACTTGCATGGGACAAGCTGTGTGGATTTATGACGGACGGGAGCCCCAGCTGGCCGGCGCCCCCCAAAAGTTATGACGGACGGAGCCCCCAGCTGTGACCGGCGCGCCCAAAGAGTTATGAGGAGGAGCTCCAGCTGGCCCGGCGGCCCAAAGAGTTATGCGGACGGAGTCAGCTGTGACCGGGAGGCCCAAAGGAATGGCCTCTCTGGTGGCCGAAGGTGCAGAGAGCGGGGGTGGGGGCTCAAAAAGCACGTACCTACCAAGAACCCTCTGGCCAGAAGTCCGCTTGGCGATGTGATAAACACTGTTGTGAAAACAGTAAAATAATTCGTGCACGGGGCTGTCCCACAGAAAATTTTCCCAAGTTTTCCTCTCTGAGACGATGCTGTTTACGGGGCTGCTGTACATTGTGATGAGCTGGCTAGCGCGGCCCCGTTCGGGGGGTTTTAGCCGGAGATCGAAATTGCCCATTTTTGCAAAAAAAGGACCGACCTTTTCATGACCCAGGACCCTCATGGTTGGCAGACCTAGCATTTTTTTTTTGATCTTACCGATCTTTTAACTCATAAATAAAAGCCACAAGGGCAAAAGCCCAGCTCGTGCCACACCTTTTCGCGCAAGAAAGCATTCTGTGTGAAGCCCCGTCTTTTTTAAAAGCAGCTACACAACTTCAATGTTGCACTTTTCCAACGCTGCCGGAATCAAACGTCTTTTAAAAGAGGCCACCCCTTATGCAACAAGGAAAAGTGTGTGTCGGGATAATCTCTATCAGGATTTAGTGGCGCCATGATTTCTCAAGCATGGGGGAAAGAAATAACCTGTTCTCGACTCCCTCCTGGTGGATGCTGAAGAAGGGGGAAAAAGTCTGAAAATTAAAAACTTAAAAAAATGCAGTGTGATGATTTTTGGAAGAATCAACATAGCTTTTTTTCCCTACCCGACTTCACCGGAGCTTGGAAAAAGAAAAATTTTCCCCTTTGATGAGACCCCTTTAAAAAAGAATGATGAGTTGAGAACCCAAAAAAGCTGAGAACCAAAAGAGATGAGGGAAACCCCAAATTTCCCGCCAGCCAAACTCTGTGAGGCCTTGCATCTCAACCACCCCAAACTTTCTCTGACCTGCCAGTCATCCCGCAGTCCCCGGCACAGACACTGCGCCCCTAGTGCACCATGTTACCATTATAGGGCAGTTTTAAATACACAGTAGTCATGTGTAAAAAGCCAATTAATAATAAAAAGAGCAATGAAGATAATAACATTTTTCCCTTTTATATACAACATAAAAAGAAATAAAAGTGACACTTTCCAAACCGACTCGGGATAAAAAAAAAAAATTTTTTAAAAAGGGAAAACCGGATCTTTTCTGTATTTTTTAAACAATTTCAATTTTCAACGATTATTTTTCCCAACATTTGATTTGACTTTGTAACTTTTCTAAATATTACCTGGGCCTTTTTGAGTGGCCCCACCCTTCCTATATTTTCACATTGGCCCCGTGGAAAATTTTTTGGGCCCGCCCGTACAGACGGTTGATTTTGGACTGAGAGTGTTTCTCCATGCCACTTGGCCCCATTGGGGATGTCCTGCCAAGACCCAAGACAAGGGGGTGGGGGGGTGTGGTGGTGCCGTGGAAATCATTGGGGCCCCTGGCAACACCTCTCCCCCCGTGCCCGGGTCCAACACAGGTTTGGCGGGAATGTAGCCCGCAACTTGGCGTGGCGCCTTGCAACAATAAGACACTTTTTTACTTTACCCTAATTTCCCTGAATTCCCCCGTGGCGACTCAAGTTGGGTTAAAATATAGCTGGCGACTTTTTGTAGTAGGTATAGTGAGGTGCCATCAGTTTTTTTTTTGTAATTGTTTATTTTTAGCCCCATAGACACAGATGAAGACACAAAAAGACACAGATTCCCGATAGACCCTTCTAACTTTCGAAATCAGGATGTCAAATGAAGTATTAACGACCACAGTTTTTGTAAATAACAAAGAAACGAGAACTGGCGACTTTCACTGTTATTTCGGAATAAATCATGGAAAAAGTTCGTTTGCCGGGGGATTCTATTTCAAAGGGACACTTTGACAATCAGAGGGGAAAAGGAGACATCTTCGGTGGATATGTTGAGCCCCCAGGCGCATGTGTTTTGTCCTTCCGGGCGGCTCTGTGAGGAAATTTGCGCTGGGAGGTGAGGCGGTTCACAAGCAGCACACCACCGAGGGACACGGAGGCTTATTTCCTGAAAGTTGTGAGAGTCAAGATAATGGATGAGGAGAGAAGAGGAGAGGGGGTAAACAAAAGGAGGATAAGGGAGTGAGAGGGAAAACTGTGAAGTAAAGTAAGTAAACAAGGAAGAATTTACATGTGAAAATTAATAAAAGAAGAGAAAATAAACACGAAAGAAAGAGAAACAGGAGAGACTGAAGACTACGAGATGAAAAAACATAGGAACATAAGAAAATAAGGAACATAAGAACATATGAAATAAGGAAGCTACAAGAGGCCGTGAGACCTACACGAGGTAGTTCCTGTTACTTAACACTACTACCTACTCAGTTTTCTACTGAATCAGCTTTAAAAATACGCAAAAAGCTTTAAAATGAGACCAAAAGCTTCTAGTGCTTTATGATAATAATGACAGCTTTGATAAACAAAATGGTTTGAGGATTCAGTTCCAGACACCAGGTTGAAGACTGTGACTTCATACGTACATGTGTGCACGTTGGTGCTTAGCATGGAAACTAAAGAAGCCCAACATTGTTACGCCATATTATATAGGTTTGTTTGTGAGACTATGACAAGGGAGATAATGGACATCATCAACACCAGACAAGGGTGGCGGGGAGCAGGGGAAGGGAGGCAGTGCTGGGGCCAGTGTGACAACAGTGACACAAAAGTGTTTATACCGAGCTATTAGATGAGGTAGTGGCAGTGGTAGACACTTATTAGATGGCAGTGGTTATGGTCTTTTTTGTGGTTATCATTAATTAATTTTGTCTACTGTTTTTCTGAGTTATAAAGTTTAGTTTCTTTTACTGTGGGTACTGAGCTATTACCGTAGATAACAGTAAAGTCGCCAGGACAACTGTTTTTTTCTGTTTACAGACGTGTGGTGGCGTTAATAGTTACATTTCTACATGCATGATTTCAGGACAGTTAGAAGGGGCTATCTGGAGAGTCTGTGTCATTTTGTGTCTTCATCTGTGTCATAGTATGGCTATAAATGAACAAATTACAAAAATATCTACAAAGTGGCTACCAACAGTAGAGTCGCCATCTAGTGTTTATTTACTGAGTGTCGTACCGCCGTCGTCGTCGCCCAAAAAAAAAACGCGTAGTGAAATTTGAAACCGTATATACTCGCAGATACAAAGCATAAAACAACGCTGAAACAGGGTAGATTATACAGTCATGATATAAACTACTGTGTATTATCTTCAGTGGCACATAAAAATCAGTAGTAATGCTATAATTCGTAATATTTGGCGCCTGGCGACATCACTGCAGGTGGCGACTTTACTGTTATCTACGGTAGTGGTGGTGGTAGTGGTAGACACTTATTAGCTGGCAGTGTTTATGGTATTGTTATTATTATTTGTTTACTGTTTTCCTGAGCCATAAAGGAACAGGAACTACCATGTGTAGGTCTCACGGCCTCTTGTAGCTTCCTTATGTTCTTATGTTCTTAAGACAGACCCAAGCTTAGCAAAGGTTTTCATGCCTGATGATACCATGCTAATAAGCAAACACTGCGTTCTGGAAATATTTGTGTTCTTATCATTGCTCCACAATATGTACGGTTTATTTTTACCAAAGTGAAAAATCCTGACCCCTTGCTGCTTACTGACTAATATTTGATGTCAGGAGAAGGGAATAGTACAGTTCATCTTAATGTCAGCTGTATTTTACCATAGTTAACCCTATTATCAGGTAAACATAGGCACAATTTTAAGCATGAGACCTTAAGATAGAATGGAATGTTTGCCTGGTAAGAAAGAAGAAGACTATAGCAAGGTGATGGTTCTAAAAAACTATTAACTAATTCCTTCCCTATTTCTGCTTTCTTTGCACGAGTAACTGTTTAAATTCTCATATTAACTGCCCTTAAGTGATTGAGTGAGCCCCATAATTACACTGGAGCCTAGCTAAGGTTTTTAAAATGACTGCCTTCAATAATAATTAACCCTTTCATTGGCACATGAGCACCAGTCAGTAAACAGCCTATGCAAGTAAACAGTCAGTAAACAGCCTATGCAAGTAAACAGAACTAAACAGCCTATGCAAGTAAACAGTCAGTAAACAGCCTATGCAAGTAAACAGTCAGTAAACAGCCTATGCAAGTAAACAGTCAGTAAACAGCCTATGCAAGTAAACAGTCAGTAAACAGCCTATGCAAGTAAACAGTCAGTAAACAGCCTATGCAAGTAAACAGTACTAAACACCCTATGCAAGTAAACAGTCAGTAAACAGCCTATGCAAGTAAGAATAGATCATTAAAGAATCCCCAAGACTGTGAGGGAGGCAGGACCTGGCAACTCCAGACTTCTTCTTCTTCTTGCTGTTTAACGTCCCGCTTTCCCCTGTATATCTTATGAGGCTAGACGGCCGATGATACGCTTCCAACTACAGTAAAACCTCTCGTATCCGGACCCTTATTATTCGGACTTTGACATTATTTGGACCTCCTCCTTTTTTTCTTTTTTTTTTTTTTTCTTTTTTAGGGGTCGAAATTTCGTAGCTATATATATATACACCTAGAATTTTTTTTTTTTTTTTTTTTTTAGGGGTCGAAATTTCCTAGCTATATATATATATATATACCTAGAAGTTTTTTTTTCTTTTCGGGGTCGAAATTTCCTAGCTATATATATTATATACACTTAATGTTTTTAATTTTTATTTTTTTATTTTTTTTATACATATCCCCCCATTATTCGGATCCTTGCATTACTCGGACCACTCCTTGGCCCAATTAGTCCGAATATGAGAGGTTTTACTGTATCTCTATCCACTGTCTCCAAACTCCACACCTTCCCCTGTATTGCCATTTTTCATCCTTACTCATCCTTATCTATCACAAAACAAATCCCTGCCTTGTGAGGTCACGCTGCTAGGGGGAGGCGCTGTGTGGACTGCAGGGAACACAAGCACACCAGATAGTGAGCTGACTTCATTTGGAATGTATGGATCTGATAGTGACAGGAACTACCACGTGTAGGTCTCACGGCCTCTTGCAGCTTCCTTATGTTCTTATGTTATATACGTATTGTAAACTATAATTTTGTAATACAGTACAGGCATTGAAGAGGCTGCGGCAATGGATAGAGATACACCCAAACCTCGGTTTTCGAACTTAATTCGTTCCCAAAAGTTGTTCTAAAACCGAATTGTTCTAAAACCGAAACACATTTTTCCATAAGAAACAATATAAAATGGATTAATCCGTTCCTGACCCACAAAATAAAGACCTTTTTTTACAAACATGAAAATTAAACTAACCTAACCCCCCATTGTGACTCCCTCCCTAACCTAACCTAACCTAGTCCCACGCTTTAACCTCCTAACTAAAGCCAAATCTGCATTAAATAAGTGTCCGCGGTAAGGGAAGACAGAGGCGATGCAGGTCACAAGAGGAAGAAGAGTGAGGCGCTCGTAAACCCGTCTCTCTCCTCCCTATAAACAACATGTCATTATCTCCAAAAGTAATGATTTGAGACGGAAGCCCAGAGAGAATGTTTCCTAGAATCCAATAAGGTAAACAGAAACCAAACTCCCAATTGTGTACCGTAGATAACACTTTAGTCGCCAGCTGCAATAATGTCGCCGGCCGCCAAATATTACGAATTATAACATCACTGATTCACTACTGCTGTGTCTGTGCCACTGAAGGTGATACACAGTACACTACCCTCCCGAGTTTTGCGCTTGCTTTCTTCCGGAGACAGAGCGTGAAACTCGCGGATCGCGATACTCGGGTATTGAAAACACTAAAAATGCTTATTTAGTCCATTTTTTTTTTTTTTTTTTTTTTTTTTTTGGTGTGTGTGTGTGTGTGTGTGTATGATTTTTACATCCTCGCCCTGGTCACTTATACTGTTACGGTGTCGCGGCTGCCGCGACACCGCCAACCCACCGTGAAACTCTCCACCCACTTATGTTTGACTGTAGTTGGAAGCGTATCATCTGCCGTCTAGCTCATAAAAATGATGGGAAAAACTGACGTTAAACAGAAAGAAGAAGTACCCAGTAGTAAATATTTTGTATAGATGTGATTATAATGAAAGTGATATTAGAGCTCCGTACAGTGCTGCCACGGGTGACGGTGGAACACTGTGCGTTTATGAAAACAATTCATGAATTAATCTATTTATGACGAGCCAAGAGACAATTCTTGGGGTCATAAAAATGGATGCCGAGTAGCCTACTATTAAAATATCCTAAATATTTTGTGCATTAAGTTTGTTACAACATGGTCACAGCTTACCTTCAAACCTGCAAAGTGAGTTGAACTGATCCAGCACGCGTCCAAACTGAGCTTCCTCCATGCCTGTGCGAAACTCGGCCACCACGCTCAGAATGATCTGCTCCTCCGCAACT
>JACEEZ010002643.1:0-17038 GCA_016584305.1 Chionoecetes opilio | reverse complement strand
CCCCAGCGGAAACTTGTGGGCGGGAAAAAAGAAAACCCTTTCAAAAGAAGGCTTTCTGATGAAACAAGAAACTGTCTGTTTTGGGTTTCCTTAAAGTTTCTTCTAAAATGGGGATTTTTGATTTTTTTTCTTTGTTTTGAAGTTATTAGAAAATTGTTCAGTTTGTCGCGACCCTAAAAAATTCTCCGAATTTCATCTAATTTCACAGAAACTCTTGTTATGCATGTGTGAACAGAAGTAAAACACAGGAACTCTTCTTATGCATGTGTGAACACAAGTAAAACACAGGAACTCTTCTTATGCATGTGTGAACACAAGTAAAACACAGGAACTCTTCTTATGCATGTGTGAACACAAGTAAAACACCAGCAAGGGAAAAAAACATGTTTCATTTTTTCCCTCTATGACCTTGGGACACCCTAACTGCCATGCTGACAGAGCTATTGATGCAAGAGGACTTTTAGGTCAAATAGATGCTGGGTTTGCTATGAAGCTAGCCATTATGACACATTCTTGGTAGGATAAATCAGTTATCAAATTTGCTACAATCAGCCAATCTTGACATGGTAAAAGCTGTAGAATTAATTGAAACTGTAAGTGCCCACCTTGAAGAGATGCGGTCAGACCAGAGCTGGGCACTAAATACATTGAATGTATTTAAATACTAAATACTAAATACATGGGAGAAATGTATTTAAATAATAAATACTAAATACATCAATTGTATTTAAATACATTTGTAAATACATTTTAAATACACACAAATTTTTACATGTCCGAAAAAAATGAATTTCCTTAGGATTTCCTTAGATGTTGGGTTTCCTTAGAAGTTTCCTTCTCAGGCCTAAATTTCCTTGAAATCAGGACATTTCCTTGCCAGTGGAAACACTGGTTCACTGTAACATCAGGGTTGCCTACTGTAACATCACTGTAACATCAGTTGGGCGGGTTTATGGCCAAATTAACTGATAAAAAAGTATTTAAATTTTTATATTATATGTATTTAAATACTGTATTTAAATACAAGACTACCAATGTATTTATAAATACATTAATAAATACACAAATGTATTTAAATACGTATTTAAATACAATTGTATTTAAATAGTGCCCAGCTCTGGGTCAGAGCCAGCCTCTTGTGATGCTTTGTGGGATGAAGTTGAGAGAAACTCAGCAGCTCAAGGTTTTGATACTTCAGAGTGTAGAATGTGTAGATCACCAAGGAAACGGTAACTGTCTACACAATTGCAGTTTTTTGTTGTTACTGATTCTATTGGCAAACAGTCAGGGAGCACACACTCTGATTTCAGGGTTAAGGATTCAACACGGATTAACTTCTTCTATCCTATTCTAGATCATATGTTAACAGAAATGACAAGGCGCTTCAGTAATGTTCGAAGCATGTGAACTTATGAAAGCATTACAGGCACTGAATCCACAAAGTACCGAGTTCTTATCTGTTGAGAAAATGTCAGGACTTATTCATGCATTTCGTGCTAGTGAGGAAGATCTTAACCATGAGCTGCACTGCAAAACGCATGTTAGAAAGACGCTATAAGGATGTGAGTGACAGTGAAAAGCCCAAATCACTGTTAGATTTAGTGAGAATTCTTGGTCCCTAGGAAGAGGCATTACCTGAGTTCTACAGACTGGCCAACATTTCTGTAGTATTACCTGTGTCATCAGCTGCAGCAGAGAAGCTTCTCTGCTCTGAAAGTAATCAAAACTACACTGAGAAATACAATGGGCAATGAGAGATTAGGTAATCTTGCTGCGTTGTCAATTGAAAGCAGACGAGTTAAAAGCCTTGATTTAGAAGAATTTGTTGATAAGTTTGCTGAGAACCACAAGAACAGAAGAATTTTGCTTAAGTGAGCTATTCTCACTTTCTCAAAAAAAATTCTTTACCTGCTGCTTTAAAACTTCTGTCTTTTTTTATATTTTCAGTATCAATTATGTTATTTCCATTTTGTATAAATGGTAATATATGTATTTCCTTTTTGGTCATGACTGCTTTATTTCGTTCTCCATCAGCCACTGCATGATGCCCTACAGTACTCAACACACACGCCTAGAATAAAATCTAATAAACTTCCATAGTCCATGCCACATCAGATAAACTCTTGATATTGGTCAGAATGCAAAAATATGCAAGGGGGGAGTCTTGGCTTTGTGAGTGAAAGTAAGTCCCCAGTCCCCACCAAACTCCCCAGCTGTATGGGCTTGTTCGGCTCATCTAGTGCCCCCCCATAGTCAGCTGTGCCCCCCCAGGTGCCCCCCCAATGATAAATACCTAGCTACGCCACTGCTGTCACCATCACGTCACCCACGTGGTCCCGCGTGCACTGTTCCTCTTGGACTCCCATTTTAAGAAACAAATGAACAACCTCAAAATATTGTCAATCAGATTTTTTTTTCATCACAAAGGACTGGCCAAGGGCACAAAAAAAATGGGTAACACAAAGCCCGCTTAGTTGCCAGTCCCTATAAAGAAGACAGTCAGAGGAGACAGAGTGGTGCATGAGCCTAGTAAAAAGGGTTAGCATAGCACAAGTGAGTTCTGTACTGACAGGCTGTCTTGGACACATTTCTTGCTGTACAAACTCCCAACAGAGAACAGCGAAATTAAAGAATAAGTTTTTTTTCCTTATTGAAAGTCCCATAATACCGAAAAAAGTAGTAAAATATGTGGTTATCTTGGGGATAAGGTCACCAATTCTTTTTTTTGTTACATCACACAGGACTGGCCAAGGGCACAACAAAAATGGGTAACACAAACCTCGCTTAGTTGCCAGTCCCTATAAAGAAGACAGTAAGAGAATAAAATAAAAAAGAGGGGCGAGCCAATTTAGTTCGGAATTAGAATGACTCCCATTAGTTTCATTGTACGGCTCTCACCACCTGGCCTGCAGCGCCCCTAGAGTGTACGGCTCTCACCACCTGGGCTGCAGCGCCCCTAGAGTGTACGGCTCTCACCACCTGGCCTGCAGCGCCCCTAGAGTGTACGGCTCTCACCACCTGGCCTGCAGCGCCCCTAGAGTGGGACGGCTCCACCACCTGGCCTGCAGCGCCC
Organism: Chionoecetes opilio; assembly: GCA_016584305.1. Taxonomy (NCBI): domain Eukaryota; kingdom Metazoa; phylum Arthropoda; class Malacostraca; order Decapoda; family Majidae; genus Chionoecetes; species Chionoecetes opilio. Next base: position 13,965 of record JACEEZ010002643.1, on the reverse strand, counting down.
CTAGAGTGTACGGCTCTCACCACCTGGCCTGCAGCGCCCCTAGAGTGTACGGCTCTCACCACCTGGCCTGCAGCGCCCCTAGAGTGTACGGCTCTCACCACCTGGGCTGCAGCGCCCCTAGAGTGTACGGCTCTCACCACCTGGCCTGCAGCGCCCCTAGAACGGCACCAATAAGGCGCGCTAGGCGAGGGTTGTGTGTACCTGATGGCTGCAATCTTGGGTGACGTGAACATCTCCCTCACGGCCTGGTCCACGTGCAGCATGCCGACCAACGCCGCTCTCTTCCTCGGGGACTTGGAGGGACTGGGAGGCAACTTGTTTGTTTCGGCAATTTCTGTGGCTCGCCGGCAGATGTCGAGAGCTCGCCTGGCGTCTCCCGATAGAGCGGCAACTTTACGTGCCACTAACTGCACGGCGTCGGGATCAAACGCCTCGATGACGTACAGGCGAGATGTGACAATCTCCTGCCGAGACAAAAGCATTTTAATATCCTGACAACAGAAGAATGAAATGTAACTGTTTATGCCAGCTTCATTGTCTACTGTGTGGGAACTGTTTATGCCAGCTTCATTGTCTACTGTGTGGGATATTTCATGTTTAAGCTTTGTGTGTTTAATGTAACTGTTTATGCTAGCTTCATTGTCTACTGTGTGGGATATTTTCATGTTTAAGCTTTGTATGTTTAATGTAACTGTTTATGCCAGCTTCATTGTCTACTGTGTGGGATATTTTCATGTTTAAGCTTTGTGTGTTTAATGTAACTGTTTATGCCAGCTTCATTGTCTACTGTGTGGGATATTTCATGTTTAAGCTTTGTATGTTTAATGTAACTGTTTATGCCAGCTTCATTGTCTACTGTGTGGGATATTTCATGTTTAAGCTTTGTATGTTTAATGTAACTGTTTATGCCAGCTTCATTGTCTACTGTGTTGGATATTTTCATGTTTAAGCTTTGTATGTTTCCAGGATTTATATCTGGACCCTATAGTGTTGAAGGATTTTTTTTAAATGTGTTTTGTTATTTTGGTGATATGTGATATATAGCATGTGCTGATGTGGTCAATAAATGTCTCTATCTATCTATATAATCTCATTGCTCTCTTCCCTCTTAGTGACTCAAGATGAAGACTGAGATGAACATTTATTTGACATCAAAGAAGTGTTTCCTTCTACCACCAACGCCAGTCACTGGAAAGATTGCAATGAGGGTGCATGTGACCCTCGATCCTACGCTGGCATGGGAATGTGAAATGCCCTACTCATAGGCTGATATGGATGGATAGAAGGAGCTGAGTACAGTGGTGGTAGTAAGGCGAGTGAGGTGGTTTGGGTACATGAAAAGACAGAGGGTGGTGAGGCATTGGGGAGAGCTGTTAGAGTGGAAGTGCCAGGTCGCCGTCCACCGGGCAGGCCAAGGAGGACATGGAGGCAGTGTGTTAAAGAGGATCTGGCAGCATTGGCCACTGAAGAAGTTGAGGCAATGGATAGAGATACGTTGTTGGAAGCATAGCAGAAGCGTCTGACCTCAAAATATTATGGGAAGAACTGACGATAAACATTAATAATAATAATAAGGGTGACATGGAGTACCTGGAGCTGTGTGTGGGTGTAGGGCTGGAAGGTCATCCGGGTGAGGCCGAGGCGAGAGGACAAAACGTTCTTCCCTGATGCCTCCGGCAGGTCCATGGTGTTGGCGATGGCCACCACCACCAGCTTGCTGCCCGGACGGGAGGGCCAGTCAAACAGGTTGTACATCACATCCTGCCAATGAACAGAAGAACATAAGAACATAAGGAAATAAGAACATAAGAATATAAGAAAATAAGGAAGCTACAAGAGGCCGTGAGACCTACACGTGGTAGTTCCTGTTACTTAACACTACCTACATCCACCTTTCATCCCACCATGAAAATTATCCAGCCTCCTTTAAAGTCCCTATGACTCCGCACTAACTACCTGACGACTGAGTCCATTCCCAAACATTTAACACCCCATTTTTTGAACCAGTTTTTCCCTATTTCTTTAAAAGTCCCTTTATCACCACACAATGCTAGGGTCTACGGGAACACTGCTCTGGTCTTCATGAAGTGATGGCACTAGGCATATTTCTTTCATTTATCTCTATTTTGCCACTGTCTCCCTGGTGCCTCCAAGGGATCAGCGCACAGATCACCTGCCACTTGCTCCTTCCCTCCACACACCTGCCAGGCTTCACTCTTTGTACCCTTCCTCCCTCTATCTCTCTTAACCCCTTGAGACACAGAACGTAATTTCCATTGTAATTTGACCACCATTAGCCGATTTTTAGTGAATATAAGGAATATTTTACAGATATAACCTGTTTAGTATCCTTGTCCACTAGTTAATTTGGTATATTCAGTCACTTCTCGTAATTTTATGGCTAACAACAGACGATTTTATATAGCCCAGGAAAGATCTGGGTGTGAAGGGGTAAGCCCTGCAACACTGGCCACGGACTTGACAGTATGTTTGTTATGGTGTTGTGTTTACAACACTTGACTTTGATGTCTTGTGTCTTATTGATGCTGTGTCAGTGATAACCCTTCTTTGCTGTAAGGCTATTCAAATTTTTACTTTTTTTAAAGCATGGAATTCTACAAAAAGACCAGCCTATCTAAATATAAAATAGCCAAAACGTTAATGTATGTGTGTACTGATGTGAGTCATGTCACTACACTGGAACAGTTTTTAGTATCTACTTTTAGCCACACACAGAATGGAGAAGTGTAGACATACTCTGGGGTTTTTTACGAGGTGAAAAATCCTGACCCCTTGCTGCTTACTGACAGATATTTGATGCCAGGAGAAGAGAATACTACGGTTCTTCTAAATTTCAGTTGTATTTTATCATAGTTAACCCTAGTATCCGGTAAACCTATGTTTGGGGAGGCGGTAGCGGAGTGGTTAGCGTCTCCGACTGGCGTTCTCGGTGACCCGAGTTCGATCCCCGAAGAAAACCAAAACCTTTCTGCACCGTCGAGTGGCCTAAGAACACCCACATGCTGCCCATCAACTCTACCTTCGATTGCGAGTGCCTGGGAGGACACAGGGGGGCGGCATGAGCCTCTAATCACAGGCGTCACTATAAGAACCCTGCCTGCGCCACCACGGGCGAGATCCAGCCATCAGGGCCCTCAAGTGAACCTCCAGAGACTATAGTTCCAACACCACCAATGGACAAGCCTGCACTCTGACCCCTGGTTGCATGTTCCTGTACCTGTTTGCGCGTCCATAGCATGTCCAGCTCGTCCACCAGCAGCAGGGTGGGGTCCCGGCTCGGCGCCGGGGTGGAAAACCTCTTCTCCAGGAGGGACGACGCATGTTCCGCGTGACTTTGCTTCCCGTCAGACCCTTCCAGACCTGGGGGTTAGACCGCAGGACATGGCACACATTACAGATCAAGATATGGCTGAAAGGTGTGTGTGTGTGTGTGTGTGTGTGTGTGTGTGTGTGTGTGTGTGTGTCTGTATTTACCTAGTATTTACCTAGTTGTAACATACAGGATAATAGCTATGCTGGTACTGTCCCGTCTCCAAATCTACTATTATCCAGCTTGCCTTTGAAGTCCTGAATACTTCTTGCATTAATCACGCAGTCAAGGTTGTTCCAGGCTTCTAGGCTTCTATACGGGAAGCTGTATTTTTTTTATATCCCTCTTGCATGTTGTCCTTTTCAATTTCTTCTCATGACCTCTTGTACTTCTGTCGTCCCACACAAACAGATCTTCTCTGTCAATTTTTTCCAGACCCATTGATGCTCTATACACTGCTAGAAAATCTCCCCTTTCGCGTGTGTGTGTGTGTGTGTGTGTGTGTGTGTGTGTGCGCGTGTGCGTGTGTGTGTGTGGCCTCTTTCACTACACAACCTCCATCGTTTCCTCTAAGTGATACATCAACTTTTATCGAGAAAATAACTTTAAAAAATCTACATACACATGGAAAAAAGATTATATATAAAACTTTTGGACAGGGTTACCTTAAATATTTTTTCCTCTTACTTGAATGACTGTTCTCATTAGCTTGATATGGCAAATGTTTGCTGAAAAATTTAAGGCAACTATTTGTTATTGATTGGAATCTCGGTCAATTATTATAACATTATTATTTCAATATGACACATCAGCACATAATAAAAAAAAAAAAAAAAAAAAAAAAATTCTAGGTGTATGTAAATTATATAGCTAGGAAAGTTCGATCCCTAAAAAAAAAAAAAAAAAAAAAAAAAAAAAAAATCTAGGTATATAAATTATATAGCTACGAAATTTCGACCAAAAAAAAAAAAAAAAAAAAAAAAAAAAAGGTCCGAATAATGTCAAAGTCCGAATAATGAGTGTCCGAATACGAGAGGTTTTACTGTATTTCCTTGGTCTGTGGGAAATAAAAACTAGACCTAGGGGTGATAGTCAGCAGCATTACCTGCACCCACAGCTGGTGAGGCTCTGTCAGCTTGAGGGCGTTGATCTCCAGGAAGGAGAAGGCGGGCAGGTCGCCGTCCTGGCTGCCCTGCACCAGCAGCCTCACCACCTCCCTCAGGGTGGCCGTCTTGCCGGTGCCGGGCACGCCGCTGATGTACCTGTCACACATGACAACATGACAACATAACAACATAAGAAAATAAGGAAGCTACAAGAGGCTGGGAGACCTACACGTGGTAGTTCCTGTTACTTAACACTACCTACATCCACCTTTCATCCCCATCCATGAAATTGTCTGGCTGACTTTTAAAACTGTACCTGTGACACAACACTCCAGGCTTCAACCTTGCAATTTCATACTTCCTACTTCAACTTTTTGCTCCACCTTCATGCAAACACACTTCAACTTTTTGCTCAACCTTCATGCAAACACACTTCAACTTTTTGCTCCACCTTCATGCAAACACACTTCAACTTTTTGCTCAACCTTCATGCAAACACACTTCAACTTTTTGCTCCACCTTCATGCAAACACACTTCAACTTTTTGCTCAACCTTCATGCAAACACACTTCAACTTTTTGCTCAACCTTCATGCAAACACACTTCAACTTTTTGCTCAACCTTCATGCAAACACACTTCAACTTTTTGCTCAACCTTCATGCAAACACACTTCAACTTTTTGCTCAACCTTCATGCAAACACACTTCAACTTTTTGCTCAACCTTCATGCAAACACACTTCAACTTTTTGCTCAACCTTCATGCAAACACACTTCAACTTTTTGCTCAACCTTCATGCAAACACACTTCAACTTTTTGCTCAACCTTCATGCAAACACACTTCAACTTTTTGCTCAACCTTCATGCAAACACACTTCAACTTTTTGCTCCACCTTCATGCAAACACACTTCAACTTTTTGCTCCACCTTCATGCAAACACACTTCAACTTTTTGCTCCACCTTCATGCAAACACACTTCAACTTTTTGCTCCACCTTCATGCAAACACACTTCAACTTTTTGCTCAACCTTCATGCAAACACACTTCAACTTTTTGCTCCACCTTCATGCAAACACACTTCAACTTTTTGCTCCACCTTCATGCAAACACACTTCAACTTTTTGCTCAACCTTCATGCAAACACACTTCAACTTTTTGCTCAACCTTCATGCAAACACACTTCAACTTTTTGCTCCACCTTCATGCAAACACACTTCAACTTTTTGCTCCACCTTCATGCAAACACACTTCAACTTTTTGCTCCACCTTCATGCAAACACACTTCAACTTTTTGCTCCACCTTCATGCAAACACACTTCAACTTTTTGCTCCACCTTCACTCCAACCTTCCCACCCCAGCCCTTTATGGCATCACATGAATATATACCCGAACTAAATTGGCTCACCCCTCTTTTTTATTTTATTCGCTTACTGTCTTCTTTATAGGGACTGGCAACTAAGCGGGCTTTGTGTTACCCATTTTTGTTGTGCCCTTGGCCAGTCCTTTGTGATGTTAAAAAAAAAAAATAATATATATATATATATATAGAGAGAGAGAGAGAGAGAGAGAGAGAGAGAGAGAGAAGAGAGAGAGAGAGGAGAGAGAGAGAGAGAGAGAGAGAGAGAGAGAGAGAGAGAGAGAGAGAGAGAGAGAGAGAAATTGTAAATAATCAAGAACTTGAATCACCAGGGCGAATAGCGTGGATCGCGACATCCCTGCCCTGCATTAACAACAACAACAGTTACTTGAATCACGCACAGAAAAAGCGTCACCGCAACACGTCACAAAAAACGGGAAGACAAAGAAAACGGCGTTGGTGTGATGCAGAAGGTTTGGCGTCGCTGCGGGACGGGTATTTGTGTTCATCTGTGGCGGAAGAATTTTGTAGCTATTTTTCCCTTTAATTTCCTTTAGATGAGGGTTTGATATCGGCCAGTTTGATGTCATCTTTTTTCTCTCACCTCTACAATTTCCCTATCAAGCATCAGCAGTAGGAGGTGCCGCCGTCCCTCCGCCGTCCTGCCCTCAGCACCACACCGTGGCCATGCGCCAGTCGTGAGTCACCACCTAATGTTTGCACGCCGGGTTGTACATAAGAACATAAGAAAATAAAGAAGCTACAAGAGGCTGTGAGACCTACACGTGGTAGTTCCTGTTACTTAACACTACCTACATCCACCTTACATCCCCATCCATAACACTGTCCAGCCTTATTAGAAAACTCCCTAATGACTCCGCACTAACTACCTGACGACTGAGTCCATTCTAATAATTTACCACCCTATTTGTGGACCAGTTTCTCTCTATATGTGTAAGTGGATGGCGTGGCGCGGGTGACCTTGACTTTGACCCTGCTTATGCCGCGTGTTGCTGGTGACCTCATATACTGCGTCTGTATTATGCTGAGATTGTGTGAAAATCTGAAAGTGGGGATGCTCTGCTCTCAAGGTCACGCCACATGCCACTGAAGGATGCAAGTGCCGTTTTCTATTTCTTCCCGTTTTTTGTGTTATATTGCCCAGGCTTTTTGTAGGGAACTCAAGTATTTTGATGACATTGTTTAACCACTTTACTCCCAAATCTTTCCTTGATATATAAAATCGTCTATTGGTAGCCAAAAAATTACGAGAAATAACTGAATATACCAAATTAGTTAGTGGGAAAGGTTACTAAACAGGTCATATCTATTAAAATATTGCTTATATTCATTGAAATCGTCTAATGGTAGCCAAATTACAATGGAAATTATGTTGTGGGCCTCAAGGGGTTAATAGTTGTGCAGCTTGTTTGCTTGTTTGCTTGTCTACCTCCCTTTACTCCCCCTCGCCCCTCAGCGCTCCTCCCTTCCCCACCTCCGGGACCTTTGCTGAATGATCAAAGCATCAGATTTTTTTTTTTACACCACAAAGGACTGTTGTTAAATTTTTTCGTTACTGGTGGTTCATATTTGATTGTACTTTTGACAGCAGTGGTAAGTAACGGATGAAAGTAAGAATAAAAGGCACATAAAACACAAATACACAAACAGAAGATATATACAAGAGCCAACTACATCCACCTCTCTTCCCCATCCATGAAGGAGTCTAGATAAATTCATGGATGGGGAAGAAAGGGGCCTGTACTGTGGTGTTAAGTAACAGGAACTAACAAAGTAACAGGAACTACCTTGTGTAGGTCTCACGGCCTCTTGTAGCTTCCTTGTTTTCTTATGTTAATTAAAAGTAACGCGAGTGAAATACAGATTCAAGAATGTAGACAGAACGAGAGAAGCAACAGAGGAGACGTGAGGGTAGTAAGGAGACGTAAAGGTGGTAGGAATAGGCAACGTCTGGGCTCACCGGCCGCCCCGCTCTCCCTGGAAATTGGAAACATGGTACTTTGAAGCGGCGAGACAGTTTCGTGGTGGTTACTGCTACTTCATTCTTTCCCTATTCACAGACACACAATGAGACGAATCAAGATATATATATGTGCATGAAAAAAAAAAAAATGTTATTCCTTGTTACTCACTCCGAGAAAGTTATGTGCGAAGTTCATTAGGAATAGAATAGCAAGGCGATGTTAGGTGTAATGTGGAGGTGATTTGGCATTCCGTGATCAAAAGCTTTCATCTACTGTACTTATAGTGTGTTCCTTCTATGTTTCACTGCTTGCCTATGTTGTGAGGAAGGAAGAGGAGGCCGAGGACAGTTAACAGGCGATGTGCTTTGCTTTTCCTCGTGTTTCAGTGTCTAGTTAAGTGATGAGTTGATGGTTGTTCATTCACGTTCACTCAGGATACGAAGCATGCGAACCCTAGTCGAGACAGGGACAGAGGGACACTTTAGCCCTGGCTGGAGGGCCCGAGGCAGTATAACCTGTGCGGCGGTGGTGTGCGGGCGGCAGAGTGCTCGGGATTTGCGTAACTTTTTGCTCCATAAAACAACGTGTGTAAGTGACTCCGCGTTTCTTAGCTTATGCTGTTGCCTCGTCTTGTGGCGGAATATCTACATCGGGTTAGTGTTTTGTGGTCGTGGAGGTGAGTGTCATGGTGAGTGTCATGGTCACGTGTACAATGAGAGGAGGAAGAGGAGGAGTGGACGGGTGTGAGTGAGGGAAGGGAGGAGCGCGGGTGGTGCAGCGCGGCGTGGATATCTGGTAGTGCCTCGCTCTCAAGGAAACTCGGCGTCACATAACTCAAAAGTTTATTCTCTTCCTACAGAAAAAGCATGAATGTACACATAAATAATTGCGGCGTTTGGACTTGCCTGCACAGTTAAGGTCTATGCAGAGGAGGGGGTGAGATAGCTGGAGGAGGGGGCGGCATAGTTAGAGGAAGGGGCGGCATAGTTAGAGGAAGGGGCGGCATAGTTAGAGGAAGGGGCGGCATAGTTAGAGGAAGGGGCGGCATAGTTAGAGGAAGGGGCGGCATAGTTAGAGGAAGGGGCGGCATAGTTAGAGGAAGGGGCGGCATAGTTGGAGGAAGGGGCGGCATAGTTGGAGGAAGGGGCGGCATAGTTGGAGGAAGGGGCGCCATAGTTAGAGGAAGGGGCGGCATAGTTGGAGGAGGGGGCGGCATAGTTAGAGGCGGGGGCAGAGGTGGCCGGGGCTGCTGTAGTGGCCTGTCCCTCGTACGTCACCTCGGCCACGTAGCCAGTCTCGGGGCTCACCGTGTACTTGACCACCTGCAGGCGACCGTCAGGCAGCTGCACGTAGTAGGTGCCGGTCACTACGTTGCCGTCACGAGCCTCCTGCTGACCAAAGTTGTTGCCGGACTCTGTATCGCTAACCACGTACTGATTGTTGTAATTAGCGGAGGCCTGCTGGGAGATAGATAGGCCGTTAGTTAGCATGGTGACTGCGGGGTTAGTTATAATGTTAGTTATATTAGTTATGGTTATTAGCGGGGAGAGAGATAGGTTCTTAGTTATGACAGTGACTGCGGGGTTAGTTATGATGCTAGTTATGGTTAGTTATGTCGTAGTTAGGATACTACTGCTGTGGGGCACATCGTTGTTAGGATACTACTGCTGTGGGGCACATCGTTGTTAGGATACTACTGCTGTGGGGCACATCGTAGTTAGGATACTACTGCTGTGGGGCACATCGTAGTTAGGATACTACTGCTGTGGGGCACATCGTAGTTAGGATACTACTGCTGTGGGGCACATCGTTGTTAGGATACTACTGCTGTGGGGCACATCGTTGTTAGGATACTACTGCTGTGGGGCACATCGTTGTTAGGATACTACTGCTGTGGGCACATCGTAGTTAGGATACTCTGCTGTGGGGCACATCTGTTGTTAGGATACTACTGCTGTGGGGCACATCGTAGTTAGGATACTACTGCTGTGGGGCACATCGTAGTTAGGATACTACTGCTGTGGGGCACATCGTTGTTAGGATACTACTGCTGTGGGGCACATCGTTGTTAGGATACTACTGCTGTGGGGCACATCGTAGTTAGGATACTACTGCTGTGGGCACATCGTTGTTAGGATACTACTGCTGTGGGGCACATCGTAGTTAGGATACTACTGCTGTGGGGCACATCGTAGTTAGGATACACTGCTGTGGGGCACATCGTAGTTAGGATACTACTGCTGTGGGCACATCGTTGTTAGGATACTACTGCTGTGGGGCACATCGTTGTTAGGATACTACTGCTGTGGGGCACAAATCCTGTTGTTAGGATACTACTGCTGTGGGGCACATCGTTAGTTAGGATACTACTGCTGTGGGGCACTCGTGTTAGGATACTACTGCTGTGGGCACAATCGTTGTTAGGATACTACTGCTGTGGGGCACATCGTGTTAGGATACTACTGCTGTGGGGCACATCGTTGTTAGGATACTACTGCTGTGGGGCACATCGTTGTTAGGATACTACTGCTGTGGGGCACATCGTTGTTAGGATACTACTGCTGTGGGGCACATCGTTGTTAGGATACTACTGCTGTGGGGCACATCGTTGTTAGGATACTACTGCGTGGGGCACATCGTTGTTAGGATACTACTGCTGTGGGGCACATCGTTGTTAGGATACTACTGCTGTGGGGCACATCGTTGTTAGGATACTACTGCTGTGGGGCACATCGTTGTTAGGATACTACTGCTGTGGGGCACATCGTTGTTAGGATACTACTGCTGTGGGGCACATCGTTGTTAGGATACTACTGCTGTGGGGCACATCGTTGTTAGGATACTACTGCTGTGGGGCACATCGTTGTTAGGATACTACTGCTGTGGGGCACATCGTTGTTAGGATACTACTGCTGTGGGGCACATCGTTGTTAGGATACTACTGCTGTGGGGCACATCGTCGACACCTGGGAAACTCAGCCTAACACGTGTCCTTACCTGTTTTGGCTCGTTGTAGGAATACCCGCGTCTGAAGGAGCGCTGTTGGAGGGTGAAGAGCGGGTTACATCTGACGAGGAGGTGCGAGAAGACGAGGGGCGGAAGGGCGCGGTGTTGGAGGAGGAAGGGCGGCTTACATCTGACGAGGAGTCGCGGGAAGACGAAGGGCGGAAGGGAGCGGTGTTGGAGGATGAAGAGCGGGTTGCGTCTGACGAGGAGGTGCGGAAGGAGTCGGTGTTGGACGGCGAGGGCGTGTTGAGTCGTGCCGGGGATCCAAACAGAGAGGCAGGGGAGGAGGGGGCGTTGTAGGAGTAGTCTGGGCGGGCGAGGGCGGCGGCAACAAGGGCGACCAACACGACAGTCTGCAGGGGCGTGAATGGGCGTGAAGGGGTGAGGCAAGAATGACAATACAAGAGATGGTCTATCACTCCCCGGGCCTTTACTATTATCCTACAACTACTATCTACTACTACTATTTACTATCTACTACTATCTACTACTATCTATCTACTACTATCTACTATCTACTCCTATATCTACTACTATCTACTATGTATCTACTACTATCTACTATCTATACTACTTTCTACTACGTATCTACTACTATCTACTATGTATCTACTACTATCTACTATCTATCTACTACTATCTACTATCTATCTACTACTATCTACTATCTATCTACTACTATCTACTATGCATCTACTACTATCTATGTATCTACTACTATCTATGTATCTACTACTATCTATGTATCTACTACTATCTATGCATCTACTACTATCTATGCATCTACTACTATCTATGTATCTACTACTATCTATGTATCTACTACTATCTATGCATCTACTACTATCTATGTATCTACTACTATCTATGTATCTACTACTATCTATGCATCTACTACTATCTATGCATCTACTACTATCTACTATCTATCTACTACTATCTACTATGTATCTACTACTATCTATGCATATACTACTATCTATGTATCTACTACTATCTATGTATCTACTACTATCTATGTATCTACTACTATCTATGCATCTACTACTATCTACTATCTATCTACTACTATCTACTATGTATCTACTACTATCTATGCATCTACTACTATCTATGTATCTACTACTATCTATGCATCTACTACTATCTATGTATCTACTACTATCTATGTATCTACTAATCTATTATCTACTATACTATCTATCTACTACTATCTATGTATCTACTACTATCTATGCATCTACTACTATCTATGTATCTACTACTATCTATGTATCTACTATCTATGCATCTACTAACTATCTATGTATCTACTACTATTATCTACTACTATCTATGATCTACTACATCTATGTATCTACTACTATCTATGTATCTACTACTATCTATGCATCTACTACTATCTATGTATCTACTACTATCTATGCATCTACTACTATCTATGTATCTACTACTATCTATGTATCTACTATCTATGCATCTACTACTATCTATGTATCTACTACTATCTATGTATCTACTACTATCTATGTATCTACTACTATCTATGCATCTACTACTATCTATGCATCTACTACTATCTATGCATCTACTACTATCTATGTATCTACTACTATCTATGTATCTACTACTATCTATGTATCTACTACTATCTATGTATCTACTACTATCTATGCATCTACTACTATCTATGTATCTACTACTATCTATGTATCTACTACTATCTATGTATCTACTACTATCTATGTATCTACTACTATCTACTATCTATCTACTATCTATCTACTACTATCTACTTTGTATCTACTACTATGTATCTACTACTATCTTCTATGTATCTACTACTATCTACTGTATACTACTATCTACTATGTATCTACTGCTATCTACTATATCTATCTACTATTATCTAATGTATCTACTACTATCTACTATATCTATCTACTACTATCTACAATCTCACTATCTACAATCTCACTATCTACTACTATCTACAATCTCTCTATCTACAATCTCACTATCTACTACAACTACTATCTACAACTACTATCTACTACTGCTACTATCTACTACTGCTACTATCTACAACTACTATTTACTACTACTATCTACTATCTCACTATCTTCCTAACACCCTTTTCTTCACCCCTTGCAACCTCTTGCCTTCCTCCACTCCTCTCGTTTTGATCTGTAAACAATCATTTTTTAACCTTGACTTAAAACAAAAAAATTCTAATAAATACAAGAGACCTTGCGATAAAATGCAAATGATATAAATTACTTGAAGATTATAATTTTAAAGTATGGTATAAAGTAAAGGAATGATTTTTTTTTAAGTGTTAATAATAATAATAAAAAAAACTATGATATAAATTTAATGTATGTTGAGTTAATACTAGTTTTTAATTCTGAACGCTGGTCTTACGCCTTATATGGTTTGTCGTTTATTCACGTGAAGGGAAAGACGAGGATAATACAGTTTGTTTTACCTCTCTCTCTCTCTCTGTCTCACTCTGTCTCTCTCTCTCTCTCTCTCTCTCTCTCTCTCTCTCTCTCTCTCTCTCTCTCTCTCTCTCTCTCTCTCTCTCTCTCCCTCTCCCTCTCCCTCTCCCTCTCCCTCTCCCTCTCCCTCTCCCTCTCCTTTCCTTCCCGTACACCTCTCGTCTACCAAAAAAAAAAAAAATGTCGGTGGTTGATCGGCGTTATGAGCGACTAAGACACAGGTTGGAGCCCCCCTGAGGGACAAGCGGCGAGGAGAGAATCACCTTTGCGTGCATGGTTCTGGGGGTGTTGAAGAGTCACTGGTGGCGAGTAGCGAGTCACTGGTGTCGAGTATAGCGGCGCCTTTAGATTATATACCCATTGCTCGTCCTCGGCAATCTCCTCCTGAAGGTGAATTTTCTCTCGTTACCTTTAGAGAAAACACGACCTTTGGTTGTATGATGAAGGGAATTTTTCCCTTTGCCCTTGGAATTAAATGACTATTCAGAGTAGGTGGTGGTGGTGGTGGTGGTGGTGGTGGTGGCGGTGGCGGTGGAGGAGGTAGTATTTTCACTGCATAAAGTTTTTTTATTTTTATTTATTTTGTTGTTGTGTATTATAAGTTCTCTCTCTTCTCTCTCGTCTCTCTCTCTCTCTCCTCTCCTCTCTCTCCTCCTCCTCTCTCTCTCTCTCTCTC
>JACEEZ010002642.1:0-41326 GCA_016584305.1 Chionoecetes opilio | reverse complement strand
CCCCCCAAATTCCCCCAACGGGGGTGGGGGGGGGGGGGGTACGGGAATTCAAATTTTACTGCCGGTTTCTAAAACGTAAAAAAAACCCCAGTACCCCAAATACAGGTGTTCAACCAATAAGAAAGCATCTGGAACCAACCCCTGGAGATCGGGAAAAACGACCAATGTCCAGTTGCATTAAAATTCCGTTTATATTTTATAAGGGTTTACTAACCTAATTGACCTAAAAACCAAAATTTACTTTCGGGTAACACCATGAAGGGGGAATCAGAAGGACTCCGACCCTATGCGGCAAGTAGATTCCCAGCAGCTATTCGAGGGGACCCCCTCTTGACACGATAGGATTCAGTAACTTCGCCCCCCTCTTGGGGCCCCAAGCCACCTTAAGCGAAAATGGGGAATCGCAGCACCAAGAGCGCACAGCTTCAGCATTTACCCTAAAGGAGCAAAACCCTTATAAAATATGCAAGAAGACCTATCATGAACAACGTCTTATGATCAAAAATGATGACCTGACATTAGAGACTGGGGGACGAATGACAGCTGGGAAAACCTAGCTAGAAGGAAATTTGGTCCCAAAAAGTTCGCAAAGGCGACATGAAAACATGTCGGAATATCATATTTTTAGACACCAAATGGATTATGGTCCATAGCAAAAATTTACCAAACAAAAGTTCCCCTAACTAGAAAAAACTACCCAAATGTTAAAAAAAAAAAACCTAATGCACAGAGTGTTCGGGAAGTGGTTTGGCAGTGAGACAATCATCATTTGGTACTTCCCAATTTGGGCCTTTTCTAGGCTCCCCCAGCTGTCTTTACACAGTCTGTAATGTCAGGTATCATTATTGATCATAAAAGATGTTTTTCATAGATAGGTCGTTCAATTGCATATGTGATAAGGTTGTTGCCTGGGGGAGGGTGCTGCTGAAGCTGATGCAGCTTTTGGTCCCGGATTCCCATTCTCAGCATTGAAGGGGGCCCGGGGGGGCCTCAATGAAGGGAGGCGAAGTTAGGACCCTATTCGTGAAAAGAGGGAGTCCCTCGAATAGTTTGGGTAATTACTTTGTCCAGCATGGTTCGGAGTCTTGCTGTTTCCCCGTTCATGGTGTTCCCCTGAATAATTACGGGTTTGTTAGGATCAATTAGGTTAGGAAACCCAATTTTTAAAGTAAAAAAAGGGAATTAAGTGAAAACATGGCAGTGGATGTCCGTCTCCGGGGCGTGGTTTCCAGATGTTTTCTTTTTTGGTTAAAAACACCTGTATTTGGATAGGGGGTTTCTTACGTTTATAGAAACCGGCAGTAAGTTTAATTCCACGTCCACCCTCGCCGTGGAAGGGGACGTCCCCTTTGCTCCCCATCCCAGTTAGGGGATTTAATGGTATGGGAAGGGAAACTGATGGGGACCGCGCGTTTTTTGACCCCCGGAGCGGCGCGTAGGGTGGGGAGGCAAAGCGCCCCCCCGGGGATGCCCCAATGATTTATGATAGGCTATGATATTTTTATATTTTATTATTTTATCATACCCCTTTTTTATTTTTATTTGGTATAACTTCATACAGTATATTAATTTCTATATATATTAATATTGTACTCAAAATCAAAATGATAATAAACTTAAAATGAGTGGTTTATTATTTTGACAACATTGTGACATATAGTTATAAAATAACAATTTATACAGACTTCACTTTGTAAAAACCCACACCATCTCAAAAGACAATGGGATTTGGGCCCAAAAATTTCAACTCATTTTGGGCCCCATGTGAGAGCCCCATGGGGGCCATAAAGCTGCCCACAAAGAATGATCCCCCAAATTGGGGCTGGTGGGATAGGCCGAAACGTTGCACATATGAAGAGCAGTATTTTAATTGTTAAAGGGGGTTTTAAAGAGTTTAAAACAAAATAAAATTTTAATCTTTCACATTTTGAAATCTGTAAAGGGTTTTTACTTTTCTTTAGCATATATGTATTAACATATTGTCCAAAATTAGCCCTTTAGCAATAATAATGCATCATTAATTGTGCAATAACCACCTTTAAATAATGCCCCTGCCCACACAAACCCCTATGAATCCAAATATATCCAGTCTAACCCCCAAAATTTTGGATTTTTTCTTCAAAATTTTGGATTTTTTTTTTGTGAAATTTTTTTTCAATTCTTTTTTTTTCAAAATTGTAGTTTTTCTTCAAAAATTTTGTTTTTTTCAAATTTGGATATTTTTCTCAATTTAGATTTTTTTTGGATTGATTATAATCAATCTAAAAAAAAAAAAATTGAGAAAAAACATTCACAATTTTGAAAAAAAATCCAAAATGTTGAAGAAGAAAAAAAATTTCAAGAGAAAAAATTTGAAAAAAACAAACAATTTGAAGAAAAAAAATCCAAAATTTTGAAGAACAAAAATCCAAAATTTTGGACTAGACATGCGATATAGGTTGGATTCATATGGGTATTGTGTAGGCATATAAATCAAATCAATCATGTCTAGCCCACCTGGGACCCACATAGTTCCCATAAGCCCACATAGGTCCCATGTTAAGCCCACTTGGGACCCACATAGTTCCCATAAGCCCACATAGGTCCCATGTTAAGCCCACCTGGGACCTACATAGTTCACATAAGCCCACCTGGGACCCACATAGTTCCCATAAGCCCACCTGGGACCCACATAGTTCCCATAAGCCCACATAGGTCCCATGTTAATCCCACCTGGGACCCACATAGTTCCCATAGCCCACCTGGGACCCACATAGTTCCCATAAGCCCACCTGGGACCCACATAGGTCCCATGTTAGGCCCACCTGGGACCCACATAGGGCAGCCCCACATGCGGCGCAAACGGTGCGCGTGGACAAAGCTATATGGGCCCCATGTGAGATGCCCACATGGGGCCCACACGGGTCCCATGTTCCGGTGCTGGCTGGGATTATAGCGGCCAAACTTGTATGATGAACTATACGTTTTGATTCAAGAAGTCGACCGATATATATATTTAATATATAGGTTTGCCCTGATGAATTTATTACAAGTATAGGTATTGTATGTTAAATATGATATATATGGAGTCAATGATGCAATAAATACATCACATTTCAAACAGGCAAGCATGAAATGGCTCTATAATGCACAATAAACATAAAATATAGTAACTTGTAATTTATTGTTTATTGATGTCTTGTCGCTTCAAATTTCACTCCCTTAGGGAGTTAAGGGTGCTCCCGACCACCCTTAGCTCGCGGTCCCGTACCAAGTGAGAAAACGGTTTGAGCATCTCTCTAAGAGGCGCTACGAGGTAAAAGTCCCCTAGGGTAATACTTACGGGCCCGTAACTCTTTCGAGCATCTCCCCCCTGATCCGATGGATTTCCTACCACCCACTAACGATCCGACCGCACCTCAAGACCAGTTCAGTTGGTGATAGAAACGGTGGACAGCGGTTCTCATGATGGGTCTATGCAACGAGGATCGAATTACTTTTGATGGAATCTGATACCACAACTGAGGAGCGTAAACATCATCCGCGTTCACATCAAATTTCAGAGGCTATTATTTTACATACATTACATACATTACAAAAATATTTTACATATATTACAGAGGCTATTCAGAGATTATTTTCTTAATATATTTCCGGAACACACTTCTCATATCGTTTTGGATGTTTTACTGTTTCAACATTAGCCTCACTGTCGCTCACTGTCGCTCCACCAATACTTCATAAGTTGCCTTTTTCTTAAATTTATCCATTTACTCGTTGCTTTTTATTTCCCACAAACATTCAGTTTCCATATAATTGGATGATTTCTGTCCAAAAGTGCTTCTCATTAAAGAAACAATTCATCTTGGTAGTCCTCTCGCGACGCTGTCAGTGGCGAAACTGACGGCTGGCCTCACGAGATCAGCACACTCACGGTGCGATCCGGTCTGAACCGGATGATCTGTCGGATCTAAAAACCAAACACTGCTTGGTCGCCATCCGACCAGCTGTCAGTCGGTCGGACAGACCAAAATCACCCCACTCACGATCCAATCTGGTTGGATCCAACCAGATCTGTCCGATGGTCGTACGACCAGATCGCACCGTGGATGGGGGCCTTAAGACGTGTAGGTCTGAATGTAATTTTGAGGTCACACTCCCGATAGAGTTTGTGGCCCTCTACAATTTTGTCGTCAGTGAAATTATTTTAATCTCGACCGTAAGTGGATTTTCTGTACGAAAACGCCCCTGAGCCTCAGAAAAACCGTCCGCAATGGTCTGTGACTTTTGGTTCTCGAGTTGCCATGTATGAATTTTACGGTTTTTTCGTTCTGACGAGTTTATGCGACTTTGTTTGGCCCAATGACCGTTAACATATTTTGATCAACGTATGGTTTAATATCTTTTGGCTGTAATGTACGAACGCTCTAGGACTGACGGTTTGGGAGTTATGAATTATACGTTACGGTTTTTCCCGTTCAACAAATATTCGTCATTGGGAAAATTACATAGAAGAGCAATTATTTATACCGTCATTATACACAATTATTACTGAGATCATTTGATGCACCATACAATACAATGAGCACCTATTGCAGGCCAAAAAAATATGGTCTGTCTTTGAAAACGACCGCGAAACTCTGGTCCATTATTACCCGGCTCACTAACAACTGTTGAGTAATATTGGGCTATAAGTGTAGTGTACTTTTGTTCTTTTGACAGTGGTGTGTGTGCAGTGTTTAGTATTGACAAGAGTAATGCTGGACTAACTTTTGTACATTGCAAGTTCAGTACAAACCCCACGAACGTACGTAAGTATGGGAGCTCCTGTATTTGCCTCAATGATTACTTTTGTTCAGGTGTAACAACTCCAACTGTTATCAATTCTACTCATGGTGCTTTATCTATAACTATTTCCATCGTGTTTGAGTTACTTTTGACCCATTGCCATAATGACACTAGCTACCCCCTTTTTAGGCAAATTTCTGCCTTATTGTATTAATGCCTTCATATTTAGGGGAATGTTCACACTAGTATACCATGTTTCATCTTTCCAGGATACTTTGATCATTCAATGGAAAATCCTGCATGAAAGACACAAGTGTAAATATTTATAGCCTCGTTTTTTTCTAACTTCGTCGCACTGTCTTGTATATTTGTAGACAATTTGGACTTGTCTTTTAATGCAGTTGTCATCACTTTTCCTGCGGCTGTCCAATGATGAAGAGACAGAGTAAGGTTTATGCGATATACATATATGTGACCAGCAGGAAATAGGAGTGTAACTTATGCGTGGAAAGACTGTTTTTTAAGGCAATCAGAAGAGAAACCTTTAAAACCCTGGATACATTTATTGAAAGTCACACCTGCACTGCCAACCCAACAACTGATGGGGCCATTCATTACACCCTCACAGAACACAAGGGCACGGCTGCCACCACACATGTAAAACACTGCCCACCACCACCACCCGTTGCCACACAGGACACACTCCCACAGGCACGGGTACAACTACACTTGTCCACACAACACGCCACCTCAAAAGTGGATCTTCATGTGCTTGGCAATATCACCCTTTGTCTTGAAACACTTGCTACAAATATCACATTTGAACTCCCGCAAGCCAGTGTGTCTAAAGGTGTGTCTGGTGAGTTCATTAGTGGTGTAAAACCTTTTCCCACACTGTAGGCATTCATGATTCTTAACACCACTGTGTGTCAGGGTGTGTTGGGAACTCTATAGTGTAGTGGTTAGCACGCTCGGCTTACAACCGAGAAGTCCCGGGTTCGATCCCCGGGCGGAGCGAAAGATAGATGGGTGGTCTTTCTTAAATCCCTAGCCCCTGTCCACCCAGCAGTGAATGGGTACCGGGTGCCAGCCGGGGGTTTGTAACCCCCCCCCCCCCCCGGGGTGGTGGCTTCGGCCAACACTAATATGCAGCAGCGGTAGATCACTATGGCTCTGAGGCATTATCCTCTAAACAAAACAAACAAGAAACAAGAGTGTGTGGTGAGGTTACCCATTCTAGTAAATCTTTTCCCACACTCTAAACATTCATAATTCTTAACACCACTGTGTGTCAGGGTGTGTTGGGTGAGGTTACCCATTGTAGTAAATCTTTTCCCACACTCTAAACATTCATAATTCTTAACACCACTGTGTGTCAGGGTGTGTGTGGTGAGCTGACTCTTTGTAGTAAATCTTTTCCCACACTCTAAACATTCATAATTCTTAACACCACTGTGTGTCAGGGTGTGTTTGGTGAGGTTACCCATTGTAGTATATCTTTTCCCACACTCTAAACATTCATAATTCTTAACACCACTGTGTGTCAGGGTGTGTTTGGTGAGGTCACTCTTTGTAGTAAATCTTTTCCCACACTCTAAACATTCGTAATTCTTGACACCACTGTGTGTCAGGGTGTGTGTGGTGAGTTCACACTTTCTAGCAAATCTTTTCCAACACTCTAAACATTCATAATTCTTAACACCACTATGTGTCAGGGTGTGTGTGGTGAGGGAACCCATTGTAGTAAATCTTTTCCCACACTCTAAACATTCATAATTCTTAACACCACTGTGTGTCAGGGTGTGTTCGGTGAGGTGACTCTTTGTAGTAAATCTTTTCCCACACTCTAAACATTCATAATTCTTAACACCACTGTGTGTCAGGGTGTGTGTGGTGAGCTGACTCTTTCTAGCAAATCTTTTCCCACACTCTAAACATTCATAATTCATAACACCACTGTGTGTCAGGGTGTGTGTGGTGAGCTGACTCCTTGTAGTAAATCTTTTCCCACACTCTAAACATTCATAATTCTTAACACCACTGTGTGTCAGGGTGTGTCTGGTGAGGTTACTCTTTGTAGTAAATCTTTTCCCACACTCTAAACATTCGTAATTCTTGACACCACTGTGTGTCAGGGTGTGTGTGGTGAGTTCACCCTTTCTAGCAAATCTTTTCCCACACTCTAAACATTCATAATTCTTAACACCACTGTGTGTCAGGGTGTGTGTGGTGAGGGAACCCATTGTAGTAAATCTTTTCCCACACTCTAAACATTCATAATTCTTAACACCACTGTGTGTCAGGGTGTGTTCGGTAAGGTGACTCTTTGTAGTAAATCTTTTCCCACACTCTAAACATTCATAATTCTTAACACCACTGTGTGTCAGGGTGTGTGTGGTGAGCTGACTCTTTCTAGCAAATCTTTTCCCACACTCTAAACATTCATAATTCGTAACACCACTGTGTGTCAGGGTGTGTTCGGTGAGGTGACTCTTTGTAGTAAATCTTTTCCCACCACACTCTAAACATTCATAATTCTTAACACCACTGTGTATCAGGGTGTGTGTGGTGAGGTCACTCTTTCTAGCAAATCTTTTCCCGCACTCTAAACATTCATAATTCTTAACACCACTGTGCGTCAAGGAATGTCTCTCAAGCTTACTCTTGTGTTTGAATGTTTTGTCACACTGCTGGCACTTCAGCTCACTGTGTGCCTTGTGGCCTGAGCTGCCTGCCTCCAGGTGATTCTTGCCATCACCCCTGTGCCTCCCCACCCCTGAGGCAGACTGATCCTGCTGTTCCCGGCCGCTCATGCTGCTGCCCGGCCCCACAGCCTCCACCGCAGCAACACTCTGGCCACCACACGCGACGGCCGGTCGACTGACGATGTACACGAACACAGATGTGATGATACCAAGCAGTCTGGAACGGAGAGATTATTTATTAACTAAAGATCCAGGCATGGTGTGTCTAACAGACTCAATGCTTAGAAGACCAAGTGTTGATAAGTAATAACTACAACATGTGCAGAAGGGACAGAAGTGGTGGAGTTATGATAAGGACAATATATAAGGGTGAAAATATACACAAAGTGGAGTATGGAGAAGGAAGAGCTGCAATAGTGAGTGTACCAATAGAAGTCACAACTAGAGAAACACAGACTATAGTGGCGACCTCTGTACCACCCAAAACAAAGACTTGGAGGAAGGAAGAACATGAGAAAGTACTAGAGGATACCTTGAGAAGTACTGAAGGGGGGTCCTACTAAATACCGTCAACACACCGTCAACTCACCGTCAACACAAACGGTACCGTCAACACCTCCAATATACATTTTAAATCGACAAAAGAAGCATAGAACTGTAAAGTATGGGCTAAAAAAGAATATGCATTGGTTTGAGGTTACATTTCTTTTATGAAAATTGGGTTTATTTCACGCGAAATTTTTTACCTCTAACCAGCTTAGCCGTTGGCCGCCATCTTGCCTTCTCACGTAGCTTGGACTGTACCATTCATGTATGGGTGTGCAGGTAATGCAATTATCATGCCAACAGAGGGCGCCTTGCTGCAGCTGATGGCTGAGTGGTGATGGTGCATATGGATCATAAAACTGTGAGTTGTGTTATTTCAAATTTATTTTAAGTAGTAAGTCATGCATTTTATTGAAAGGTACAACTTGCCAAAGGCCTATTTGAGTAGGAAAGAATGTAGTATCCAGACAGCACTTCAGCGGAGTTCTGCAGATTCTATCATTTGTTTATGGAATTTTTACATTTTAATAGAAGAGGTTTGGATTGGAGTCTGGACATGAAGTTTTCTGATGGCTCATAGGTCTTTGTAATACATTTGTAATTGAGAATTAAAATTATTTCTTTTAACCTAAACTAGGATTATGTTGGCTGGACCAAGTTCCCCTCCCGAAAGCAAGGCTGGCTGTCGGTTGGCCAATCATGCCAATGCCATCGATGTTTAGAAAAAACAATTAAAACTACTAAGTACTATATTTGAGTGAGGCCTAATAAAGTATAGAAGTTGGGCCTCATTTTCCCCCCAATTTATTAATTCTTGTCATACCAAGAATAAGAAATGAGAATAAGAAGAAACACAGCAATAAAAAATTTTGAACTCATCGGCTACGTGAGAAGGCAAGATGGCGGCCAACGGCTATGCTGCTTAGAGATACATTTTTTCGCGTGAAATAAACCCAATTTTTATAAAAGAAATGTAACCTCAAACCAATGTATATTCTCTTTTAGCCCATACTTTACAGTTCTATGCCTCTTTTGTCGATTTAAAATGTATATTGGAGGTGTTGACGGCGTGTTGACGGTACCGTTCGTGTTGACGGTGAGTTGACGGTATTTAGTAGGACCCCTGAAGGGTACATTTCTAGTGTTTGCCCAGACTCTCCCACTTCCCCCAAACAAGCTTGGGGACCTGTGGGAATGCGGGATTTTCGGGTGGGGAACAAATTATGCGTCGGAAACACGTAATTTAAGAGTTGTGTAGGGGGTGTAAAATTCCCTAGATCTAGGGTAATTTCCTTATATCTAGAGAAATTTGCCTAACCAAAACTAGTCTAACCTAGCGAGGGGCTTGACCCACCGATAACCTAACCTAATCAAATCTAACCTAACCTAACCTCCTAGCGGGGGGTGGGGGGGTTCTCGACACTTGGGTCATCATTCTGTGAGGATCGTCAGGTGCACACGTCTCTGGACTCAGAAGAAATACAATGAATGTTCCCTGGATGTAGGGAATGTTTTCAACAGCCCTAACTCACAAACTATGATGTTGGTAGGCATGTTTTGTAGCCGGGGCCTGAATCCCGCATTGGCCCAGGTGGCCCAGCTTGTTTTGTGGGAGAGGGGGAGTATGGCCAAACGCTAGAATAATACCCGAGTGCCAACCACAACTACCATGTCACGTCAACAGGAATCAAAATATGAGTCATAAAACGCATGAAACATTAGGACAACTCACAACATGATCTGATAGAAGTTTTTAAGTGGATCAAGGGATACAATCAAGGCGAGGTAGCAAAAGTTCTTAAGGTTAGTAAGCAGGGTAGAACAAGAAGTCACGGATTCAAGCTGGAAAAAGGTGGGTTTATTAATGAAATAGGGAGAAACTGGTTCACAAATAGGGTGGTGAATGATAGGCATGGACTCAGTGGACAGGTAGTTAGTGGAGAGTCATTAGGGAGCTTTAAAAGGAGGCTGGACAGTGTTATGGATGGGGATGAAAGGTGGATGTAGGTAGTGTTAGGTAACAGGAACTACCTCGTGTAGGTCTCCCAGCCTCTTGTAGCTTTCTTATATTACTTGTTGTTGTTGAAGGGCAGTGATGTCGAAGTCGACGATATTCGCCCTGGTGTACCGCTGTGAATTAATCACAGTCGTGACAGTTGATTAGTCTTCCTCAGGAAAGCACAGGTGAGGCGGATGACGGCGGGGCGTTGTGATGGGTGGACGGCAGCGGCGGCCAGCAGGGTGGGCAGGTCAAAGGTGGTGACATTCAGGGCGATGAGTTGACCACGTAGAAGTTGTCGGTGGGAGTGGAAGCGAGGACACTGCAGCAGGAAGTGCTCAATCGACTCCGGGACGTTCCTGCACCAGGGGCAGTGCGGGTCGGGCGTGAGCTGCAGACGATGCAGGTGTGCCGTGAGTGTTGTGTGACCGATCCTCAGGCGGGTGGGGGCGACCTTATATTACTATATTCTTATGTAGCACTGCCAACACCACCATCTGCCAGAGAGCGTGCCAATAATTCCTCACCAAGCAGCCAGACCAGGGTTGTGAACTTTTGTAGCCCACATTGTCGTACCGAGCCACCAAATGTATCGTATTTTCAGATAGATTATCGTGCAACCTTAGCTGAAATAATATAGTCAGTAGATAAGTATATATATAATTGAATTCAGCATTCCACATATAAAAATATTTTCTCTTTTCACCAAAATATAATATAATATATCCAATCATGACACAAAATTCCATGTTAATTTATTTTTGCAAAAATAAATTAAATTAAATAAAACAAAAATATATTTAGTAACACATATAATGACAGAAGAAGCTGAACTCGAGAACTCTACGTACATAGCTATCATCCTCAAAAGAAAAGAGGAATTCCTGTTCCTCCTCTATTATTTTATCCCCTGTGTCAGCTGGCGCTTATAATGATCGATAGTGTGTCAGTTGTTCATGACACATCATATCATGTGTAGGGATGAAAGTAACACAATCTCCCTTTTCCCTTACACACTGCGCTGCTGGAAGAGAACCAAGTATGGTTCCCGTTAGAAGTCAGTGTCTTACCTTTGTCTTGGTAAGGTTAATCTTGCTAAATACCCTCCCACAATCTGCGTTCTAATGCGGCAAGCAACGGTCCAAATCCATGTCAGGCAAAGGACCAAAAGTCAAACTCAAAACTCTCTCTCTCTCTCTCGCGAAAGTTGCTAGCAAATTTTTTTTTTTTTGGCAATGACAATTTTTTTATGACTATAATATTTGTGAGTCAATTATCGTATTTTCGTGTACGATTCTCAACCATGCATCGTACATCGTACGGATAGTCAAATTATCGTACAAATACGATAATTATCGTTCACAACCCTGAGCCAAACCCTAAACTCAACACTAAACAAACACTCTTTACAAATAAATGTACCTTCATCAACAAACAACAAACACAACAAACACAAACTTAAAACTACACTATCAAATGTCACCACTCTTAGAAAATAGCAAATACAACTACAAATAAATAAAAAACTACAAAACAGACAAACTACCCGAGAAACGAGGCGATATTGTATGAGAAGTGAGCTTTCCGGCGTCTGGCGGACTTAATGTAGGTCTTACGGCAATGTCGAGGGCACACTTCCGATAGAGTTTTTTGCGCTCTACAACTTTGTCGTCAATGAAATTTTTCGAATCTCGATCGTAAGTGGCTTTTCTGTGAGTGTAAAATGTAACGGAGTGGGTTTCAGGTGAGCTTCGTGGCGTCTGGAGGACTAAAGGCCCACATCCACGGTACGATTGGTCGTACGATCTGATCCGACAGACCTGGGCAGGGATGCTCGAAAATCCCTCGTAAGGGACAACTTACGAGTGTATGGCTACAATAACCTTACGAGGGTGGGCTGAGGAAGATGCTCGTACCGAGCCGTCACTCCCGTACGGTTATCGAGGCCTCTGGGTGGGGAATATAGGGATATTCTAGGGATATGTGTGGGAAAATTCTGCTAACCACTCACAGAGCAGCGCCTCGCATGACGCGGCTTTATCTAGCCAATCATCATGCTCTCAGCTGTCAGGGAGCCCGATAAATAAATTTAAAGACAATGCAAATGCCGCTGTTGTGCTAAAATGGGCCCCTTTCGGAAATCGTCCCGCGGACGCTTATTTAACCTAAATAACTCTACAAAACTTAACACAAACCTATCATAAACCTTACCTAAGCTAAACCAGACCTAAACATAACTTAACCTAAACCTAAAAACTATGTTTGCCGGTGTTGAGCTAAGATCGGCTGATTTCCGAAATAGGGCCGATTTTAGCTCACTATCGCCAGAATGTTACGATAATACATAGCTGCCATATTAGCCTTTCAGCGTAATATTCTCCCACTGATTACTACAGAGACGTACCCAGGGTATACCTTGATGCGCTGATCATAGGTTCGAGTCCCGCGTGCCCGAAATTAGTATCTATAGACCACTGCTGGCCCGCGCCGTACGTATGCCGTATCCGTGGCCGTGGCGGTACTTTGTTATAGTGGACGAGAACTGCGCGTTCGCTCTTTAGGTCAGACAAGACACACGGGGGGCTAACACCTCACTGTGACACACGTGACACTTGTGTGCAAGGATAGTATAACTTTATAATATCCTTGCTTGAGTGTATACGTGCGTGTGTACTAGTACGTCAGACATTTGATACCACCACCACCACCGGATCATTATAGCTGCCAAACTTGTATGATGAACTAAACGTTTTGATTCAAGAAGTCGACCGATATATATATTTAATATATAGGTTTGCCCTGAGAATTATTAAAAGTATAGGTATTTTGTTAAATTATATATGGAGTAAAGTGAAATAAAAAATCAATTTCAAACGGCAACATGAAAGGGGCTCTATAATCCAATAAACAAAAATATAGTGATCAATTGAAATTTTTTGTTTTTGGTCTTATCGCTTCAAATTTCACTCCCTTGGGTTTAAAGGGTGCCCCGACCAATTTAGCCCCGGTCCCGTACCAAAGTGAAAAAAAGGTTTGAGTTTCCTTTTAGAGGCCTACTGTCATGCCAGAACTCCGAGGTGAGTTTTAACTGGTCAATTTTTATTTGAATGATTTAATTGTTTTTTTTCATTTGATTAAAACTTAAATTTGAAAATTGAAAATAGTCTTTAGACTTCACTATTTGATTATGATAAACCTTCCGTGCGGAGAGTCTAAAAAGGGGGATAAATTTTAAGGGAAGGGGTAGGAGTTTTGGTTTAAGGGGAAAAGGGGGTTGATTAAGGGGAGTGCGCCCCCCTCAACGAGTATTCCGGGGTTTTACTCCCGGGGCGCTTTTTAAATAATTAATATTAGATTTATCTTGGAGTCTGTTTGATACGTGGATTATACGAAAAGCTACTTTTTTGGAGTGGGGGGAATTACTGCCTAACCAAAAAATCACCTGGGTTTTTTAAAAAACCAAAACTATTTGAAACCTCATCCTATTTTTCATGCGAAGTATTATGCTCTTGTTTAGATCACAAAAACATATAAGTTTTAACCAAACAGAAAATCCCCCATCCCCAACACAGGAAAACCAAATTGTGTAGAAAACTTTACAACCGATACGGGAAGCTCTCCGTGAGAAAAGGCAAAGCGGGTGACAAACCTTCCTCTTGAACCTTATTGTACATATCCTTTCTTATTATATCCCGCTGAATATTTTTATCATGGAAGATACTGGGGGAAAGAAAAGAGAAGAAGGTGGTGTTGTTTCGCTAAAAAAAACATGTTCGGGCCCCTTTGCGTCAAGGCCAAGTGTCAGCTCGCGGAAGAGTTGAAAGTGGGACTTTTTAAATAATTTTAAAGGGGGGGCAGGCCTCCTTTATTTAGCGAAAACTAAACATCGGTCCCCATATTTGGAAATAAGATAACAAATTATAAAAAGGGGGGGGGGGGGGGGGGGGGGGAATAGGACGAAACTTGGTACGTTTCCCTGCGGAAGAGTTGAAGGGGGACTGGCGGGGGTACCAAGAGCTCGCGGAGAAAAGGGGAAAAATTGTTTAAAACCCTGGTTTGGCCTCTAATAAATGGGTATAATCCCGAAAAAACAAATTAATTAATGAAAATTTTGGGTCCCTAAAAAAGGGGTTTCCCCATAATACAGTCCTGTTACTTGTTGAAAAATTTAAATAGTTTAATCAAATATCCGAGGAGGTTTATTTTTTCATTTAAAAGGCCCGAACGCGTTTTTTGAAGCGACAGGGTATGGAATTTTTTGTATAGAAATTTTTTAGATTTTAAATTTTTAGCGAATAATTTTACAAACACATCCATGTATGACCGTGATCTTCATAGGGGGAAATTTTTAAAAGGACTTAAGAATCAGGAGTGTTCCTTGATGTGATAGGGGGTGGGGGGGAAGATGAAAATTTTGAATCCTAGTTATCATGATCGGGGAAAAAAGTATTCCACGAATGTTGACTGCAACCGGATGTCGGGGGGGGGGGGAGGGGGGAGAGGAAGGAAGGACGGAAAAAAGAAAAAATGGCTGGTAGGAAGGAAGGAAATAAAAAATGGCGGGTAGAAAAAGGACGGCCACCCCAGAAACTAAAAAATTGAACTCTTACGGGGCATAAATCGGGGGGTTTTATGTAAAATTTCATCCTATCTCTCCTGAAAAAACGGGCTACAACGTTATTCTCCGGGGGAATTAATTTTTCAATATAATAATACTCAGGATCTGTTTTTTCCGTTTTTAAACTCGTCAAAAAGGAGGGGTGTTGGGACCCAAATTTAAAGTGAATTTTAAAGGAAAATTTTCTGTTTTTTGAAAAAGGGGGATCGTTTTGTTTTTGATTCCCGAATATTCAATGAAAGTAAGTATCCCAATCAACCCATACCTGGGGAGTGACGTGGTTGTCAAACCTGACTCATACCTACATTCTCGTGCACAAGGTTGTCCCCTGGGTCTCGCCCGGGTACCTTTGGGTTTGAACGAGAGCCTTTCGAGTCCTAAAAAGCCCGCCACACCGCAAGCTGGTTGACTGTGAAAATGAGAAGCCAAAATATATTCGAATTAAAATACTTCCCACTGAACCCGGCTGACCCTGAAAACCAGCACTCCCACTTTAACAAGAAAAACCGACCAAATTATTTCATTTTTTGACCTACATAACCCCTTTACCAAAAATTTTCATTTAAAAACCCTTTTGCTTAATCTTCACCTGAATCACCCCAAGTGGTTGATTTTAAATTGAATTAAAAAACCCTTTAAGACTCACCCAACCCAACTGATTTTTTAATGAATTCAATGAGATGGATCCCAAACAAACCCTACCGGATATATTAAAAACATACGACCCCCCAAATTTTTTTGAACCTGGGCAATGTTTTAATTTAACAATTTTCGAATTTATTTCCCCAAAAGTTTAAAAAACCCGGGGCACTACAATACCCTAAATGGGGGGTTTATCCTTTCAAGTTAAAAAAAATTTTCAATGTTCATGTTCAAAATAATTTTTCTTGATTTTCTAATTTAACACTATTGGATACCGAACTTTTCCATCTTGTTGTTGATGGGTGGCATCATGGGTCTTGTTGACGCCCTGTACTTCTTGATGCCTTCAGCTCTTCAAAACGTTTCAGGAACTCCTTGTAGGTTCTTGGAAACTAAGAGTGTGCCCATTCCTGAGCCGGTGCGCTGCATCCTCGTCTCCGTAGCTGTTTGGGCACCGCTGTTGCTCTGTGGTTGTTGTAGGACACGGCGGCGGCGGACAGGCAGTTCAGAGCCCCTTGATTACCCTGCACGGCAATATGTACAGGTTCTTGGCGCTGTGTTGTCAGCGCAGCTCATGTCGGTGACGGGTAGGCCGAGGGAGATCCAGGACTTCCCTCCCGACGAGGCTTCACGTCCTCTCTTTGACATGGTGGTGGTTGCGAGGCGTGTGGTGGCGTCTGTAGCGGCTAGTGAAGGCGGCTACGGCGGTGAGCGCTGCATCGTGGGGCGGCTAGGGCTGGCGGCTGTAGCGGTGAAGCGGCGGCGTGAGGCGTGCGGCTGCGGCGGCGTGGCGCTGGCGCGCGGCAGGCCGTGGGCGGGCGGCTGTGATGGCTCGCTTCTTACAGCTCACTGCCACATGGTCATGGTTCATGTGTGTAGGGTGTTTGGTTTATAGGGGGAAAGATCTAATGAGCCTACTATAATGATCGATTACTGTATGAAAATTTACCGAAATTTGACTATCTTGCTATTTATTTTCCCAGGTGAGATTCTGTTGCTGTTATTTGTAGGAAATAATATCCACCGCTTTAGTCACCAGGTGTTCGGTTTTATAGTTTGAATCTTAACTTATGTATCTATGACCGATACAAGAAAAAAAATCCCACCGCCTACAAGAAGTTTATTGTGAATAGAATGATATTATTATTATGATTCTTTTTGTAAACAACTGAATTGAGATTGAAAACATAGTCTTAGATTCACATATATGAGAAACTTCTATCTCGGTCGAATAATTAAGGAAGGGTATTAGTAAGGAAAGGATGAGTTAAATCTGCCACCGCAAGGAAGTCTCTTACCCTGGGTTGAAATAATAGATTATGTAGTCGTGAGATACTGATTATCCAGTAATACCTTTTGGAAGGGGGAATTATCCTCATAACTGGTTATAATAAACCGAAATATTAAATACATTTACATGTGAAGTATAGTCTCTGTTGAGATCACAGACAACATATAAGTGTTAATCCAACATCAGAAACTCTCATCCCACACAGGAAAGCTCTATCTGATGTAAGAAACCTTTACAACTGATAAGGGAAGCTCCTTACCGTAGATGAAGTAAGCTCTGTGACATACACGTCCCTTGAAACTATTGATAACATATCTTACAAGTAGGTAAATACACGCTGAATACTTAATTATACAGTGGAAGATCTAGGGGAAATAAGAGTAAGAAGGTGTGTGTTTCCTAAAACCTGTTCGGCCCTTGCGTCAAGGCCTATGTCGCTTCGGGGAGTGAGAGACTCTTAATAATATATAAGGATGGGCCAGGCCCTTACGTAGTAAACTAACATCGTACCCTATTGGAAATATAGATAACAATATTATAAACAAGGAAAGGGGGGGGGGGGGGAGGAAAACAGGAGCGAACGTGTGCGTTACTTACCTGTCGAAGAGTGGTAGAGAGACTGCCGCTCTCGGGTTACAAGAGCCGCGGGAGCAAAGGGAATCGTTTGAATACCTGAACGTAGGCCTCTACTGAAAGCTATAATCCCGAAATAACTAATTAAATAATGAAACTCGTCTATGTACCTAAGAAAGGGCTGCCTATATACAGCCTGTTACTTTGATATAGAAGAATTTAAATATGTTTAATCTAATATCCGAGGAAGTGTTATTTCTTTCATTTCAAGGTTTTCGAACGGTCGTTGAAGCGACGGGGTATGACAGTTTGTATAGAAATTTGCCGTAGACTTTCAATCTTTAGCGAGTAACTTAGAACACATCCATGTATGGACCGTGATCTGTCACTATGGTGCCTATTTGAAAGACATTAAGAATAAGGAGTGTTCCTTGATTGATAGGAGGGTGAGAGGAGGATGAAAAGTTTTGAATCCCATTAGTTATCACTGATCGCGTAAAAAGTATCCCACGAATGTTGACTCGCAACGGAATGTCGGGGGGGGGAGGGAGTGGAGGAGGAAGAAGGAAGAAGAAATGGCGGGTAGGAAGAAAAAAAGGATGACTCACCGAAGAAAAACTAAAAAAAGATTGAAAGGCTTACGGGACATAAACGGGAATTATTGATAATAATTCTCATCTATCTCTCCTGAATAACGGGCATTACCAATAGAACCCTTTTGGGTCACTTTTAGCCTGTATGCTACTTTAATCTCATAATTGTTCTTAGCAACTCGAGTTAATTTATCCACGTCTCGCCATCACGTTTATACTGTTCTTTGTTTACCAATCCTGCCTTGAACCTTAAATAATTTTTTCTTTTTACTCCAATTTTGTTTTTTAAATTAGTGGTCATCCATTTTGGTTTCACTCTTTCTGGACCTTATTTCCCTATAAGGAATATTTATTTTCTGTCCGTCAATTATATTCCTTACAATGAGGTATAATCCTCCTCGGCTCCGACCTCACTTCCCCTTCTAACCTCTCTAATTACCTCCTCAGCCTGCCCTCACTTCCCTGTCAAACCGCTCTAATTATCTCCTCAGCCTCGACCTCACTACCATATCTGACCCGCGCCAATTACCTCTAGGTGCCTTCCTAATCCTTCATAATTGGCCTTTCCAGCTGTCGCGCCCTGTCCTGGGAAAATTTTTTTCTCCTCCATCCCACACCTTTCTTATTAATAACCTCCAGGTGTCTTCTTAAATCCCCCCATAATTGGGCCCTTTTTCTAAAATTAGGTATTCGATGCCTATTGCCACTTAATTTTCCAACTTCTCATTTTAAGCTAAATTTTATCTCATATGGTCGCTTTTATCTAAATTCCCCCCGACCTCCACATTTGTAACTAAATCGTCTCTATTTGTCAGCAATAGATCTAGAATATTATCTCCTCTAGTAGGCTCCTTGATTTCTTGACTTAGGAAGTTTTTCCTGGATTATATTTAATAATTCATCTGGGATCGCTGTCACCTATGATTAAATCCCAGTCTATATTCCTAAGATTAAAATCTCCCACCACGCATAATCGATTATATCTGCAGGCCTTGTTTATTTCTTCCCATATAGGAGCTGAATCCTCTTTACATAAATTTGGAGGCCTATACACTACACCCAAAACCATTTTCTCAGTTTCCCCCCGTAACCTCTACCCATATAGACTCTTGCTGTCATCTGTTTTATTACATTGTTAACACAACACTGCAATGCATCCCCCTTGCATAAAGCCCAACTCCCCTCCTCGTCTGCCTACTCTGTTTCCCTTTTGGGAATAACTTATACCAGCTATCTCGACTCCGGATCATACCTTTCCTGACATATCCAACCATGTTTCTGTTAATGCTATTATATCAAATCCTCTACATATTTATTCCTCTCAGGAAATCTATCTTTTTAAATATCCTACCAGTTTGTAAAAGTAAACTTCAAGCACTCCTCTTTTTTTTGTCATATTTTTCAAAACAGAGTCATAACAGAACCTCGTCAAAAGGTAAGCAGCTGGTAGGTACGTAACGTGTCCCTACCACTTGCTTACTTCTTAATGAGACTCTGCTGTGACTGTTTTCCTGGTTTAGAAGCCTCTGCACATCACCATCACCTCGATCTTCTCTATGTTGTCAGCGAGCACGGAAATATAGTAGGGCTACCTGGAATATCAATTTCCCCCAAAACAACTCGAAATTTTTTCATCGTCGTAGTCTTCTCTTTGTAGGTTGTATACATATTCATGTTTATGATAATATTAAAATACCTTTTTAAATTGAGTTCCTTTTGTTGTTTTTTCCTCATAATAAGTAGGGTATTATTTAGTGTTTGCCCATACTCCCCTCAACCACAAAACAGGCTTGGGGACCTGGGGAATGCGGGATTTTTGGCTGGGGTACAAAATATGCGTAGCAAAACCACATACATATATAGTTTTTGAGTTAGGGGTGTTGTAAAAATTGCCTAGATCTATGGAAAATTCATTGGATTTCTTCGGAGTCCAGAGACGTGTGAACCTGACGATCCTCACAGAATGATGACCGAAGTGTCGAGAACCCCCCAACCACCCGCTAGGAGGTTAGGTTAGATTTGGTTAGGTAGGGTAGGTTTAGATTTGGTTAGGTTAGGTTTGGTTAGATTTGGTTAGGTTAGCTTAGGTTATATTTGGTTAGGTTAGGTTAATTTTGGTTAGGCAAATTTCTCTAGATATAAGGTAATTACCCTAGATCTAGGGAATTTGGTAAAATTCTAGTGTTTGCCCATACTCTCCCACTTCCCCCAAACAAGTTTGGGGACCTGTGGGAATGCGGGTTTTCGGGTGGGGAACAAAGAATGCGTCGGAAACACATAATTTAAGAGTTGTGTATGGGGGGTAAAATTCCCGGTATTATTCTAGTGCACGTTTGCCCATACTCCCCCTCTCCCACAAAACAAGCTTGGGGACCTGGGGAAATGCGGGATTTTTGGCTGGGGTACAAAATATGCGTCGCAACCACATAGTTTTTGAGTTAGGGGTGTTGTAAAAATTGCCTAGATCTAGGGAAAATTCATTGGATTTCTTCTGAGTCCAGAGACGTGTGAACCTGACGATCCTCACAGAATGATGACCGAAGTGTCGAGAACACCCCCAGCTAGGAGGTTAGGTTAGATTTGGTTAGGTTAGATTAGGTTAGGTTAGATTAGGTTAGGTTTGATTAGATTTGGTTAGGTTAGCTTAGGTTATATTTGGTAAGGTTAGGTTAATTTTGGTTAGGCAAATTTCTGTAGATATAAGGTAATTACCCTAGATCTAGGGAATTTTACCACCCATAACACAACTCTTAAATTATGTGTTTCCGACGCATAATTTGTTCCCCAACCCGAAAACCCCACATTAAATATTAAACCCCACACATAAAATTCTAGAATTTGCCCATACTCTCCCACTTCCCCCAAGTTTACCAAACAAGTTTGGGGATCTGTGGGAATGCGGGGTTTTCGGGTGGGGAACAAATTATGCGTCGGAAACACATAATTTAAGAGTTGTGTATGGGGGGTAAAATTTCCTAGATCTAGGGTAATTACCTTATATCTAGAGAAATTTGCCTAACCAAAATTAACCTAACCTAACCAAATATAACCTAAGCTAACCTAACCAAATCTAACCTAACCAAACCAAATATAACCTAACCAAATATAACCTACCCTAACCTAACCAAATCTAACCTAACCTCCTAGCGGGTGGTTGGGGGGGTTCTCGACACTTCGGTTATCATTCTGTGAGGATCGTCAGGTTCACACGTCTCTGGACTCAGAAGAAATCCAATGAATGTTCCCTAGATCTAGGCAATTTTTACAACACCCCTAACTCAAAAACTATGTGGTTGCGACGCATATTTTGTACCCCAGCCAAAAATCCCGCATTCCCCCAGGTCCCCAAGCTTGTTTTGTGGGAGAGGGGGAGTATGGGCAAACACTAGAATAATACCCTACTTATTATGAGAAAAGACAACAAAAGGAACTCAATTAATAAAGTATTTTAATATTATCATAACCATGAATATGTACAACCTACAAAGAGAAGACTACATTACGTACCTACCAGTTGCTTACCTTTTGACGAGGCTCTGTTATGACTCTGTTTTTTTGGTTTAGAAGCCTCTGCACATCAGCCATTACCTCAGGTCTTCTCTATAGTGTTGTCAGCGAGAACAGAGCACAGTAATATAGCACCTGGAATATCAATTTTCGCGCAAAATAACTCGAAATTCTTCCATCGCCGTAGTTTTTCCTTCGTAGGTCCATCCGCGGCGACCCCGCTTTATCCCCACAATGCACCGATGTAAACAACCGTGACGTAGTTTATGTCTGAGGCCCATTAAGCTTGAATCCTTTATTTTGTCGTTTCTCTCATACCCCGCCTCGGTAACCGGATGTTTCGCCCCATGGACGTTTCGCCCCCTCCTAATCGCGGACGTTTCGCCCCACATCAGCGGACGTTTCGCCCCCATTCGTGGATGTTTCGCCCCACTCGCGGACGTTTCGCCCCCCGGATTCGCCCCACGGAAATTACTATACTATTTCAAAACTGTTCATCAAATGACTACAAAATCATCAGAAATATTGATCCCTGTATTGATCCATTTGTTTACGCACAAAATGATGGCGAAATGCTGTTATCGATCGGTCTTAAAGGGACAGTGTACTGAATTCCGTACTACCGTAGATAACAGTGAAGTCGCCACCTGCAGTGAAGTCGCCAGGCGCCAAATATTACTAATTATAGCATCACTACTGATTTTTATGTGCCACTGAAGATGTTACACAGTAGTTTATATCATGATTGTATAATCTACCCTGTTTCAGCGTTGTTTTATGCTTTGTATCTGCAAATATAACTGTTTGCGCTATTGCTTCTCACGTTTTTCTTCGCGCGATGACAGACGGTAAACAGTAGCTTTTCGGGCGACAGGACGCAGACTTGCCAGATCTTTCAAACTTTAATAGAATTTATTTTCACGTTGGCAGAGAAATTTTTATATATCCAAGCATCTTCCGCAGCTAATATATATAGAGACTTGTTTTACTTTACCTCTAAATTTCCCTGAATTCCCCAGAGTGGCAACTCAACTGTTGGGTTAAAATACTAGCTGGCGACTTTACTGTAGTAGGTATAGTGAGGTCGCTACTCTGTTTTATTTTTGTCATTTGTTCATTTATAGCCCTAATATGACACAGATGAAGACACAAAATGACACAGACTCTCCAGATAGCCCCTTCTAACTTTCCTGAAATCATGGATGTACAAATGTAAGTATTAACGCCACCACACGTCTGTAAATAACAAAGAAACGTAGAACTGGCGACTTCACTGTTATCTACGGTAGAGCGGCCGGAATATGAATGGAATGCCACTCATAGAGGGCTTTTTCTAACTACATGTCAAATTTCATAAACATCGGTTAAGAAATAAAAAAAGTTCCTTCAGAAACGTCCATTAAAATTTCTGGGATTTGGAGTCATTTTGTATTATCTAAATCCCATAAATGTTTTTAAATGGACGTTTCTGAAGGAACTTTTTTATTTCTCATCTGATTTTTATGAAATTTGACGTGTAGTTAGGTATTGGTTAGAAACTAAGTGTGTCAAAATTTGGAGAGATTTGAAGAAGAAATATGGAAATTATCGTAGAAAAATCGACTATCACTCAAATCCTGTTTTGACTATAGTACGGAATTCGAAGTAAACTGTCCCTTTAAGACCGGTCGATAACAGCATTTCGTCATCATTTTATGCGTAAACAAATCGATCAGTATTTCTGATGATTTTGTAGTCATTTGATGAACAGTTTTGAAACAGTATAGTAATTTCCGTGGGGCGAATCCGGGGGGCGAAACGTCCGCGAGTGGGGCGAAACGTCCGCAAATGGGGGGCGAAACGTCCGCAAATGGGGGCGAAACGTCCGTTAAAGTGGGGCGAAACGTCCGCGATTGGGCGGGGGCGAAACATCCATGGGGCGAAACGTCCGGCATTCCCCCGCCTCACCACGACAACATACGGGGCAACGAGGTCGCTGATGCTGAAGCCAAGATAGCCCTCTCCGAGGTAAACATCACCCCCCCACTCCCGCTGCCATTCTCCACTGTAAAACGTCTGATATCTCGAGTCTGCCGCTCCACCTGGGATACCTCGCTCGGCGACGCCCTCCGTGCCACCTCCATGGGTCAATACCGCTCCGACTCTTCCCCATACCCATGGATATTAGACAAACATCCCGCTTCTTAGATGTTGCTCTCACCCGCCTGCTGCTCGACCACACAACACTCACGGTACACCGCATCTCACCCTTGACCCGTACTGCCTCTGGTGCAGGAACGTCCCGTAGTCGATTGAGCACTTTCTGCTCCAGTGTCCTCGCTTCCACTCCCACCGACAACTACGTGGTCATCTCATCGCCCTGAACGCCACCACCTTTGACCTGCCTACCCTGCTGCCCGCCGCTGCCGTCCACCCATCACGACGCCCCACCGTCATCCGCCTCACCTGTGCCTTCCTGAGGAAGACTAATCAACTCTTGCGACTGTGATTGATTCACTGTTCTACACCAGGGCGAATATCGTCGATTTCGACATCACTGCCCTTCAACAACAACATACTGATCGTGGCCGAACTATACGTCTTTTTGTATGTAAGTATTGCCTCACTGGATGCCGGTCAGTACGTCCACGGGTGAAAACGTCCACTGTTCAAAACGTCCACGGGTGAGAACGCCCATTCATTCCGTTACTGAGGCTCCTTAAGGTGTTATTACGCATGCATGCAAAACTCTCTCTCTCTCTGTCTGTCTGTCTTTTCCTCTATCCTCTTTTCCTTCGGTCTCTCTCTCTCTCTCTCGTCTCTCTCTCTCTCTCTCTTCATATATATATATATATATATATATATATATGTATATATATATATATATTATATATATATTATATATATATATATATATATATAGTATATATATATAGTATAATATATATATATATATATATATTTATTCAATATCCTTTTTTTCAACCTCCCTTTTCTCTCTATTGTAGTACTCTCCTATCATTCCGTGTGTTCCATTCCCTTTTTCATAAATAAACTCTCTTCTCTTTCCCCCTCTTATCATTTTGCACCTCCTTATCATTTTCTGCCACCTTTCCCTATTCAGTTTTCAGCTTCCATTCTTGCCTTTCTTTCATATCGTTCCCCGTGACTGGAGAGGGTGGTGATGACAGTATAATAGTAATATAATAATTTTATACGTCCATGCTATAGCCCAGTGATGAAAACTGCAGAAAAAACCTCTGTATTTAATATTCGAAAATATTAAAGAATGCTGTATTTAATATTCGAAAAATATTAAAGAATGCGGAAGTCATATCTCATTGCGTCTGGTTCCCGACTTTCTTTCAGTGTCATTCAAGTCACTCAGCTATCATACGTCTAGGAGAAGAAAAGAGAGGAAACCCAGTGGACATTATGACACGTGGACGTTATGGTCATTCTGAACCATGGACGTTTTGACCAGTGGACGTTCTGACTGGCTACCGCTACACTGCATTACACTTACTACTAACGGAAAATTTCTAGCGTTTGCCCATACTCTTCTCCTTCCCCCAAACAAGCTTGGGGACCTGTGGGAATGGGGTACAGTCAGTTCGTACACAAGTTGTTTCGTACACCAGTAGATTCGTACACGAAAAAGTTGTTTCGTACACCAAAAAGTTTTTTCGTATACGAAACCATAGTCGTTGGTATTATTCTAGTGTTTGCCCATACTCCTCCTCAACCACAAAACAAGCTTGGGGACCTGGGGGAATGCGGGATATTTAGCTGGGGTACAAAATATGCGTCGCAACCACATTGTTTTTGAGTTAGGGGTGTTGAAAAAAATCCCTAGATCTGGAATATTCATTGGATTTCTTCTGAATCCAGAAACGTGAACCTGACGATCCTCACAGAATGATAACCGAAGTGTCGAAAACCCCCCCAACCCCCGCTAGGAGGTTAGGTTAGGATAGGTTATATTTGGTTAGGTTAGGTTAGGTTAGATTTGGTTAGGTTAGGTTATCGGTGGGTCAAGTCCCCTGCTAGGTTAGGTTAATTTTGGTTAGGAAAATTTCTCTAGATATAAGGAAATTACTCTAGATCTAGGGAATTTTACCCCCCTACACAACTCTTAAACTACGTGTTTCCGACGCATAATTTGTTCCCCACCCGAAAACCCCGCATTCCCACAGGTCCCCAAACTTGTTTGGGGGAAGTGGGAGAGTATGGGCAAGCACTAGAAATTTACCTAGTCGTTTTGTACACTCAGTTCAGAGTTGGAAGTTGTTTCGTACATGAGAAACTTTCTTCGTTGTTGTGTTTCTACACATTGGCACAAAGCATGCAGTGATACGGTCTGGTCGTCTGAGCCATATTCAAGGAACAACAACGGAAATTCTGAATAACTCGTCCTTCCGGCTTTGACTGAAATATACTACCGCACTGTATAGTATGCTTATTGTACTTCACATCTGCAAGGTTCCAGCGTGCACTCAGCCTTGGTTAACCCACACGGCCTATGAAATATNGAAAAGGAAATGAGCGGGTAGGAGAAAACGATGACTACCCGAGAAAAAAAAGATTGAACTGCTTACGGGACATAACCCGGGAATTATTTTATAAAAATTCTCATCCTATCTCTCCTAAATAGCGGCATTAAAATAAACCCTTTTGGGTCCCTTTTCGCCTGTTTGCTGCTACTTTACTCATAATTTTTTCTTAGCAACTCGAGTTAATTTCTTCCACTGTCCTCGCCATCACGTTATACTGTTCTTTGTTTACCAATCCTGCCTTGAACCTTAAATAAATGTTTCTTTTTACTCCAAATGTTGTGTTTAAATTTAGTGGTCATCCATTTTGGATCACTCTTTCTGGACCTTTTTTCCCTATAAGGAATATTATTTTCTGTCCGTCAATTATATTCCTTCCCAAATGAGGTATAATCCTCCTCGGCTCCGACCTCACTTCCCCTTCTAACCTCTCTAATTAACCTCCTCAGCCCTGACCTCACTTCCCTGTCTAACCGCCTC
Organism: Chionoecetes opilio; assembly: GCA_016584305.1. Classification (NCBI taxonomy): domain Eukaryota; kingdom Metazoa; phylum Arthropoda; class Malacostraca; order Decapoda; family Majidae; genus Chionoecetes; species Chionoecetes opilio. The sequence goes on along the minus strand of JACEEZ010002642.1, from coordinate 15,073 downwards.
TAATTATCTCCTCAGCCTCGACCTCCTACCATATCTGACCGCCCCAAATTACCTCTAGGTGCCTTCCTAATCCTTCATAATTGGCCTTTCCAGCTGTCAGCGCCCTGTCCTGGGAAAATTTCTTCTCCTCCTCCACCACCCTCTTATTAATAACCTCCAGGTGTTCTTCTTAATCCACGCATAATTGGCCTTTCTAAAAATTAGGTATTCGATGCCTATTGCCACTTAATTTTCCAACTTCTCATTTTAAGCAAATCTGATCTCATAATGGTCGCTATTATCTAAATTCCCCCCGACCTCCACATTTGTAACTAAATCGTCTCTATTTGTCAGCAATAGATCTAGAATATTATCTCCTCTAGTAGGCTCCTTGTTTGCTTGACTTAGGAAGTTATCCTGGATTTATTTAATAATTTTCTGCATCGCTGTCACCTATGATTAAATCCCAGTTTTATATTCCTAAGATTAAAATCTCCCCCCCACGCATAATCGATTATATCTGCAGGCCTTGTTTATTTCTTCCCATATAGGAGCTGAATCCTCTTTACATAAGTTTGGAGGCCTATAACTACACCCAAAACCATTTTTCTCAGTCCCCCGTAACCTCTACCCATATAGACCCCTATGCTGTCATCTGTTTTTATTACATTGTTAACACAACACTGCAATGCATCGCTTGCATAAAGCGCAACTCCTCCTCCTCGTCTGCTACTCTGTCCTTGTGAAATAACTTATACCCAGCTATCTCGACTTCCGGATCGAATACCTTTCCTGACATATCCAACCATGTTTCTGTTAATGCTATTATATCAAAATCCTCTACACTATTATTCCTCTCAGGAAATCTATCTTTTTTAAAATACTCCTACAGTTTTGTATAGTAAACCTTCAAGCAACTCCTCTTTTTTTTGTCATATTTGTCAAAACAGAGTCATAACAGAACCTCGTCAAAAGGTAAGCAGCTGGTAGGTACGTAACGTGTCCCTACCACTTGCTTACTTCTTAATGAGATCTGCTGTGACTGTTTTCCTGGTTTAGAAGCCTCTGCACATCAACCATCACCTCAGATCTTCTCTATGTTGTCAGCGAGCACGGAAATATAGTAGGGCTACCTGGAATATCAATTTCGCCCAAAACAACTCGAAATTTTTCATCGTCGTAGTCTTCTCTTTGTAGGTTGTATACATATTCATGTTTATGATAATATTAAAATACCTTATTAATTGAGTTCCTTTTGTTGTCTTTCCTCATAATAAGTAGGGTATTATTTTAGTGTTTGCCCATACTCCCCTCAACCACAAAACAGGCTTGGGGACCTGGGGGAATGCGGGATTTTTGGCTGGGGTACAAAATATGCGTAGCAACCACATACATATATAGTTTTTGAGTTAGGGGTGTTGTAAAAATTGCCTAGATCTATGGAAAATTCATTGGATTTCTTCGGAGTCCAGAGACGTGTGAACCTGACGATCCTCACAGAATGATGACCGAAGTGTCGAGAACACCCCCAACCACCCGCTAGGAGGTTAGGTTAGATTTGGTTAGGTTAGGGTAGGTTAGATTTGGTTAGGTTAGGTTTGGTTAGATTTGGTAGGTTAGCTTAGGTTATATTGGTTAGGTTAGGTTAATTTTGGTTAGGCAAATTTCTCTAGATACAAGGTAATTACCCTAGATCTAGGGAATTTGGTAAAATTCTAGTGTTTGCCCATACTCTCCCACTTCCCCCAAACAAGTTTGGGGACCTGTGGGAATGCGGGTTTTCGGGTGGGGAACAAAGAATGCGTCGGAAACACATAATTTAAGAGTTGTGTATGGGGGGTAAAATTCCCGGTATTATTCTAGTGCACGTTTGCCCATACTCCCCCTCTCCCACAAAACAAGCTTGGGGACCTGGGGAATGCGGGATTTTTGGCTGGGGTACAAAATATGCGTCGCAACCACATAGTTTTTGAGTTAGGGGTGTTGAAAAAAATTGCCTAGATCTAGGGAAAATTCATTGGATTTCTTCTGAGTCCAGAGACGTGTGAACCTGACGATCCTCACAGAATGATGACCGAAGTGTCGAGAACACCCCCAGCTAGGAGGTTAGGTTAGATTTGGTTAGGTTAGATTAGGTTAGGTTAGATTAGGTTAGGTTTGATTAGATTTGGTTAGGTTAGCTAGGTTATATTTGGTAGGTTAGGTTAATTTTGGTTAGGCAAATTTCTGTAGATATAAGGTAATTACCCTAGATCTAGGGAATTTTACCCCCCCATACACAACTCTTAAATTATGTGTTTCCGACGCATAATTTGTTCCCCAACCCGAAAACCCCACATTAAATATTAAACCCCACACATAAAATTCTAGTGTTTGCCCATACTCTCCCACTTCCCCCAAGTTTGCCAAACAAGTTTGGGGACCTGTGGGAATGCGGGGTTTTCGGGTGGGGAACAGATTATGCGTCGGAAACACATAATTTAAGAGTTGTGTATGGGGGGTACAATTCCCTAGATCTAGGGTAATTACTTTATATCTAGAGAAATTTGCCTAACCAAAATTAACCTAACCTAACCAAATATAACCTAAGCTAACCTAACCAAATCTAACCTAACCAAACCTAACCAAATATAACCTAACCAAATATAACCTAACCTAACCTAACCTACTAGCGGGGGGTTGGGGGTGTTCTCGACACTTCGGTTATCATTCTGTGAGGATTGTCAGGTTCACACGTCTCTGGACTCAGAAGAAATCCAATGAATGTTCCCTAGATCTAGGCAATTTTTACAACACCCCTAACTCAAAAACCATGTGGTTGCGGCGCATATTTTGTACCCCAGCCAAAAATCCCGCATTCCCCCAGGTCCCCAAGCTTGTTTTGTGGGAGAGGGGGAGTATGGGCAAACACTAGAATAATACCCTACTTATTATGAGAAAAGACAACAAAAGGAACTCAATTAATAAAGTATTTTAATATTATCATAACCATGAATATGTACAACCTACAAAGAGAAGACTACATTACGTACCTACCAGTTGCTTACCTTTTGACGAGGCTCTGTTATGACTCTGTTTTTTTGGTTTAGAAGCCTCTGCACATCAGCCATTTACCTCAGGTCTTCTCTATAGTGTTGTCAGCGAGAACAGAGCACAGTATATAGCACCTGGAAATATCAATTTCGCGCAAAATAACTCGAAATTCTTCCATCGCCGTAGTTTTTTCCTTCGTAGGTCCATCCGCGGCGACCCCGCTTTATCCCCACAATGCACCGATGTAAACAAACCGTGACGTAGTTATGTCTGAGGCCCATTAAGCTTGAATCCATTTATTTTGTCGTTTCTCTCAGACCCCGCCTCGGTAACCGGATGTTTCGCCCCATGGACGTTTCGCCCCCTCCTAATCGCGGACGTTTCGCCCCACATCAGCGGACGTTTCGCCCCATCGTGGATGTTTCGCCCCACTCGCGGACGTTTCGCCCCCCGATTCGCCCCACGGAAATTACTATACTATTTCAAAACTGTTCATCAAATGACTACAAAATCATCAGAAATATTGATCCCTGTATTGATCCATTTGTTTACGCACAAAATGATGGCGAAATGCTGTTATCGATCGGTCTTAAAGGGACAGTGTACTGAATTCCGTACTACCGTAGATAACAGTGAAGTCGCCACCTGCAGTGAAGTCGCCAGGCGCCAAATATTACTAATTATAGCATCACTACTGATTTTTATGTGCCACTGAAGATGTTAACAGTAGTTTATATCATGATTGTATAATCTACCCTGTTTCAGCGTTTTTTATGCTTTGTATCTGCAAATATAACTGTTGCGCATATTGCTTCTCACGTTTTTCTTCGCGCGATGACAGACGGTAAACAGTAGCTTTTCGGGCGACAGGACGCAGACTTGCCAGATCTTTCAAACTTTAATAGAATTTATTTTCACGTTGGCAGAGAAATTTTTATATATCCAAGCATCTTCCGCAGCTAATATATATAGAGACTTGTTTTACTTTACCTCTAAATTTCCCTGAATTCCCCAGAGTGGCAACTCAACTGTTGGGTTAAAATACTAGCTGGCGACTTTACTGTAGTAGGTATAGTGAGGTCGCTACTCTGTTTTTTTTTTGTTCATTTTGTCATTTATACCCTAATATGACACAGATGAAGACACAAAATGACACAGACTCTCCAGATAGCCCCTTCTAACTTTCCTGAAATCATGGATGTACAAATGTAAGTATTAACGCCACCACACGTCTGTAAATAACAAAGAAACCGTAGAACTGGCGACTTCACTGTTATCTACGGTAGGGCGCCGGAATATGAATGGAATGCCACTCATAGAGGGCTTTTTCTAACTACTGTCAAATTTCATAAACATCGGTTAAAAATAAAAAGTTCCTTCAGAAACGTCCATTAAATTTCTGGGATTTGGAGTCATTTTGTATTATCTAAATCCCATAAATGTTTTTAAATGGACGTTTCTGAAGGAACTTTTTTATTTCTCATCTGATTTTTATGAAATTTGACGTGTAGTTAGGTATTGGTTAGAAACTAAGTGTGTCAAAATTTGGAGAGATTTGAAGAAGAAATATGGAAATTATCGTAGAAAAATCGACTATCACTCAAATCCTGTTTTGACTATAGTACGGAATTCGAAGTAAACTGTCCCTTTAAGACCGGTCGATAACAGCATTTCGTCATCATTTTATGCGTAAACAAATCGATCAGTATTTCTGATGATTTTGTAGTCATTTGATGAACAGTTTTGAAACAGTATAGTAATTTCCGTGGGCGAATCCGGGGGGCGAAACGTCCGCGAGTGGGGCGAAACGTCCGCAAATGGGGGCGAAACGTCCGCAAATGGGGGCGAAACGTCCGTTAAAGCGGGGCGAAACGTCCGCGATTGGGCGGGGGCGAAGCATCCATGGGGCGAAACGTCCGGCATTCCCCCGCCTCACCACGACAACATACGGGGCAACGAGGTCGCTGATGCTGAAGCCAAGATAGCCCTCTCCGAGGTAAACATCACCCCCCCACTCCCGCTGCCATTCTCCACTGTAAAACGTCTGATATCTCGAGTCCTGCCGCTCCACCTGGATACCTCGCTCGGCGACGCCCTCCGTGCACCTCCATGGGTCAATACCGCTCCGACTCTTCCCCATACCCATGGATATTAGACAAACATCCCGCTTCTTAGATGTTGCTCTCACCCGCCTGCTGCTCGACCACACAACACTCACGGTACACCGCATCTCACCCTTGACCCGTACTGCCTCTGGTGCAGGAACGTCCCGTAGTCGATTGAGCACTTTCTGCTCCAGTGTCCTCGCTTCCACTCCCACCGACAACTACGTGGTCATCTCATCGCCCTGAACGCCACCACCTTTGACCTGCCTACCCTGCTGCCCGCCGCTGCCGTCCACCCATCACACGCCCCACCGTCATCCGCCTCACCTGTGCCTTCCTGAGGAAGACTAATCAACTCTTGCGACTGTGATTGATTCACTGTTCTACACCAGGGCGAATATCGTCGATTTCGACATCACTGCCCTTCAACAACAACATACTGATCGTGGCCGAAACTATACGTCTTTTTGTATGTAAGTATTGCCTCACTGGATGCCGGTCAGTACGTCCACGGGTGAAAACGTCCACTGTTCAAAACGTCCACGGGTGAGAACGCCCATTCATTCCGTTACTGAGGCTCCTTAAGGTGTTATTACGCATGCATGCAAAACTCTCTCTCTCTCTGTCTGTCTGTCTTTTCCTCTATCCTCTTTTCCTTCGGTCTCTCTCTCTCTCTCTCTTCTCTCTCCTCTCTCTCTCTATATATATATATATATATATATATATATGTATATATATATATATATATTATATATATATATATATATATATATATATATAGTATATATATATAGTATATATATATATATATATATATATTTATTCAATATCCTTTTTTCAACCTCCCTTTTCTCTCTATTGTAGTACTCTCCTATCATTCCGTGTGTTCCATTCCCTTTTCATAAATAAACTCTCTTCTCTTTCCCCCTCTTATCATTTTGCACCTCCTTATCATTTTCTGCCACCTTTCCCTATTCAGTTTTCAGCTTCCATTCTTGCCTTTCTTTCATATCGTTCCCCGTGACTGGAGAGGGTGGTGATGACAGTATAATAGTAATATAATAATTTTTATAACGTCCATGCTATAGCCCAGTGATGAAACTGCAGAAAAAACACTCTGTATTTAATATTCGAAAAATATTAAAGAATGCTGTATTTAATATTCGAAAAATATTAAAGAATGCGGAAGTCATATCTCATTGCGTCTGGTTCCCGACTTTCTTTCAGTGTCATTCAAGTCACTCAGCTATCATACGTCTAGGAGAAGAAAAGAGAGGAAAACCCAGTGGACATTATGACACGTGGACGTTATGGTCATTCTGAACCATGGACGTTTTGACCAGTGGACGTTCTGACTGGCTACCGCTACACTGCATTACACTTACTACTAACGGAAAATTTCTAGCGTTTGCCCATACTCTTCTCCTTCCCCCAAACAAGCTTGGGGACCTGTGGGAATGGGGTACAGTCAGTTCGTACACAAGTTGTTTCGTACACCAGTAGATTCGTACACGAAAAAGTTGTTTCGTACACCAAAAAGTTTTTTCGTATACGAAACCATAGTCGTTGGTATTATTCTAGTGTTTGCCCATACTCCTCCTCAACCACAAAACAAGCTTGGGGACCTGGGGGAATGCGGGATATTTAGCTGGGGTACAAAATATGCGTCGCAACCACATTGTTTTTGAGTTAGGGGTGTTGAAAAAAATCCCTAGATCTGGAATATTCATTGGATTTCTTCTGAATCCAGAAACGTGAACCTGACGATCCTCACAGAATGATAACCGAAGTGTCGAAAACCCCCCAACCCCCGCTAGGAGGTTAGGTTAGATAGGTTATATATTTGGTTAGGTTAGGTTAGGTTAGATTTGGTTAGGTTAGGTTATCGGTGGGTCAAGTCCCCTGCTAGGTTAGGTTAATTTTGGTTAGGAAAATTTCTCTAGATATAAGGAAATTACTCTAGATCTAGGGAATTTTACCCCCCTACACAACTCTTAAACTACGTGTTTCCGACGCATAATTTGTTCCCACCGAAAACCCGCATTCCCACAGGTCCCCAAACTTGTTTGGGGGAAGTGGAGAGTATGGGCAAGCACTAGAAATTTACCTAGTCGTTTTGTACACTCAGTTCAGAGTTGGAAGTTGTTTCGTACATGAGAAACTTTCTCGTTGTTGTGTTTCACACATTGGCACAAAGCATGCAGTGATACGGTCTGGTCGTCTGAGCCATATTCAAGGAACAACAACGGAAATTCTGAATAACTCGTTTCCCTTTCCCGGGTTTGACTGAAAATATACTAGCACTGTATAGTATGCTTATTGTACTTCACATCTGCAAAGGTTCCAGCGTGCACTCAGCCTTGGTTACCCACACGGCCGCTATGAAATATGAGGTGCCTCAAAAAGTCCAGTCAGATCTTTTCCCGGGCGCTACCTTGGCTATACTAAGCCGCATTACACCCTTGATTACAGCTGGATAAGTTTAAACCCTGTGTAAGGAACAGGGACAGTTTGCATGAATTACTGCATATAAGGATACAAAATGCTCTAAATTCGTACCACATCAACCTTTCTGATATATTTAAGCATATATATTGCATAATAATCATATAGGGGAATATATTTATGTTTTTTAATACTCGAGTTATTGCCACATCAATGACGTCACACATAGGCAGAGGTTCAGTTCCCTGGCGGCCCCGGGCATAGAAGTTGTGAAGATGGCGACGTGTGGCTACTGCAATTTTTTTTGGAGTGTAAAAACAAGAAACCAAAGAACTTTTATTTATACAGGGTGTAACACGAGTTTATTGCAAAAATTGATACAGGTGAAAGGAAACATGTAATTCTAAGCACAAAATATTCTATAACCATATGCTTTTTTAAGCTTCCTATAGACGTACGAGTTTGTGTTTGGTCCCCATGGCTCCGGCCCCAAAAACACCAACGTTCTCTGCTTCGAATTTTGCGAGGTCCAGAAGGTAAATTGCAGGTTCTTGGGTATCAAGACCAAGTCCCCGCGGACATGGTTAGTAATCCCGGAGGGTAGCAAAGGGAGTCGACCACATCCTCGTTAGTACTCTTTGGAGGATCCCCCAGAACTGCAGGCTTTCGGGGCTGAGTTTTTTGGAAAACAGATCACAGACTTGTTTTTGCTACACTTAACTTCATTCAATCCAGAAAATCTAAAGGGGTAACCATACTGTTTTTTCATTTTAAAACTGAAGGACTTGACATGTCTCTTTGGGGTCCCAATAAAATCAAAAGTTTGTTTTTCTTTCTACTCTGATGTAAAGGTGCATCTATGCAAAAAACCATCTATCAAATTTTGACCTCAATCTTGATATTTGGGGGGGGATTAAAAATTTTGTTATTTCCCCTTATGCACGGGGCCTTTTAAAGGGAGGGATGTATCTTTTAAAGCAACAAGCCCACCCCTTTCCCCACGGGGGCAGCTGGTCCCCCTTGATGATATTAGCCCTCGGTGGGGGGGTATCATGGGGAGCCACCCCACTATTGTGGCTGGCTTGCCGGGGAAGGGAACCTTCGAGACCCCGGGGCTGTTGATGGCGATGGGCCTCCAAAATTTTGGGGAGGAACTGGCGCTGCCCTCGCTTTGGTCACGGGGGTTGAAGGACTGGATGACGCCACTCTTGCTGGGCTGTGTCTTGACGACGTTAAAGCCCCCTCGATTCGGCGGCAGGCCTCGACGTAACGTTTCCTCCCCTGCCACTTCCGAGGGTTGGCGGAAGGAAGTCGGTTTGATATAAAGAGCTTCGAAGAGGCGGAGGGAATTTTTCGTGGCAAGGGGGGCAGTGTTGCCGCAGGAACTTGTGATGATGGGGGGTTTATTGCTTGGGGCGGGTTCCTGGTCCTTCTCGTAGAGAGGGCCTGTACATTTGTAAAAGCTTGTTTGTCGGAGAAGGGAGACGTGAGTCGAACAGTGACAGGCCAATGAGTTTCTTCGCTCAGTCCAGAAATGGCGGCTCAGAGTGGTAAAGCAGGCCTTCCGAATACTTTCGTCGGGGTACTGAAGGATGTCCTTAGCAAATCCAAGATCTTTGGCGGGAGCGTGGGATAAAACCGTCGATTCGAACCATCGCGGGACGTAGATCTCGGTTGCAACAGAAAAAACCGCGAGGGGTGACATTTTTCGAGGTGTGACGACTCCGTAACTGCTCCCAAAAAAGATCATCTTTTGGCGTAAAAAGATCGCCCATCCAACGCGCTCGTGAAACACTCCGGGGGTACGGATCGAGGGCTTCGGAAGAGCGCCGCCGAGGAAAAGGATCTCACTCAGCGAGTTTCCTTTTTAAATTGTCACGGGGCTTTGTCTAAACAGCGTTTCAAACCCGAATGAGATCGTCCCTCTTGGGACCAAGTCCCGGCAGTCTTCTTGGTGGGGGGGTTTTTTTGCCGCTTTTGATGTGACCCAAATCCTTTAAGCGAGAGAAATGGTAATCTCGGACCAGAAGAGACCCCAAACCGTAGAAAAAGGGCCCTTTCAAAAGGGCAAGTTCGTGGGGCGTGAAAACGGCAAGCAGGAAACGAGGGGTCGGCCTTTCTGTTGCAAGATGTGCTGGGACCATTGATGGCCCCAGTGTTGGCATGGTTGTGTCGAAGCACATCGCACGACTCGTTTCCCGGACCCCCCCGTCTTCTAGACCCCGAAAAACCAACTGTAGCGGCGGGGATTACCAGTTCCGGAGTGCAGTTTCGGGGCTCCCAGGGGCTTCTCCACTCCTTCTCCTGTGACGGGATGGCGGTCTTTCGGCCGAGTGCCATCGTCCCCGGGAAAGGGTCTTCCTCCCAAGAAAACGGGAAAAGGGTAAAAGGACTGAAATCTCTTTTATTCCTTCGCCAAAAGGGGCCTGTACTTTGCCTTTCTTCGAATGGACTCGGGGTCAGCACAAGCTCTTGTGATCGTGGGGCCCCCGCACTTGCCGTAGCCGCCACAATTTGAAGGGCTTTTCGGCTACTGACCCCAGTTCTGTCAAAGGGCTCCGACGAGATCAGGGGGTAGGACGGACTTCGTGCCCCCCTGTCCTCAATCGCTTTGGTGGAAAGCACCCGGGTCGGGAAAAAGGTCGATGTGTTGGGAGCGTTTGGGTGGACTTTTTGATCAGACGATGCGACTCCGCTCCACCATTTGTTCTCCTTTTGGCGTCTGTTTCGGCTACGGAGAAGAGCTTTCACGTCGGAAACCGATTCTTTCAGCTTCTTGTCCAGCCAGCCCCCGAACCCCGCCCTCCCCTTCCCGCTGGGCAAAAAAGGGGAAATTTCCTTGTCTTCAGGAAAGGTCATCAAGTGGGGCGTCGGAGTGGGGGAGTCCAAAAGGTCTGGGAGACTTTTTTTGGAAGGGTTTTGTTTTTGGCAGGGGTGACTCCAAGTTATTTTTGCTTTTGCTCAGGGTCTTCCACTCGTGAAAATCCCCGTAATCTTCTCCCAGCTATTTCTGCGATGGTGGGGGTCCCACTCGGGGCCAGAATCGAGGACCCCCCTTTGCAGCCTCAGCCCTCTGCTGCCCGTCTTTTCTCTTCCCTTTTGGGTAGAAAATCGTCGTAAAAAGTCTCCGGGTGGGAAGTTTTTCTCCTGGATATAGGGAACCTATGGCCAAGAAGCCAAACTTCAGTTTGCTTTCTCGTGTGTCATGACCTAGGGGGGAAAAGAGGAATTTTCAAATCGTCCGCCCCTCTAAAATAACCGATTAGCCCGAAATTTTCACACAAAAGTTTTTAAGTCAAGGGGGAAAAACCACAAAAGTACGGAAAAAATATGATTTTTAAAAAAAACCCCATGCCTATTTTGGCACCATAGTGTCATGATATGCGGGGGCAGTTCAAATCGGGTTTTATGTGCTCGGTGCTCTCGGGGTCCTTTAAACTGTGGGTACCCTTTAAACGTGAAACTCTACAGGCTGCCCAAAAGGGGTGTATTGGGGAGCCCGGGTCAAGGCGTGGTTTTTTTCTCACGGGGACCCCCGGGGGGAAAAATTTAGGGAGTCGCGCTGCCAGCGGCTGGGAACCGGGGGCCAGCACAGGGCTCTGCACGCCGGACAAAACCCCCTGAGGAAGGGCAAGGAGAGGTAGTCAGGAGTCCGCTAGGTGTCGAGGGGGATTTGAACGTAATGACCCCCCACCCCCTACCCAGCCCTGAAAAGCTCCGTTCCCCAAATCTCCTTTTCGGGGGAAGCTTTCGAAAGCAAAGGGCCTCGGGCGGACATGGGGGGGCAGATGGGTCGTTGGGGAGTACTTTGGGCAGTTGTTCACGGTGGACCCCCCAAATGAGCCGCTTCACACCACTGGGTTCAGGGGTGGATGCCGATCCTCCCCCTGAGAAAAGCACCCTCTTTGACGAAGTCGAGGGCTGTAGCAAAATTGAAGGTGGAAAACAGCTGGGGTTTTTTAATATCATGCGGGGCTCCCCAAAGCTGGGGGTGAGGCCCTGATCTGCGGGTTTTCATCTGCCGACTGCCGTGTGGCAATCAGGTACCATTCCTCCTGACTGGAAAGGGGCGGGCGCCCTATCTGGGAAAGGGAAAAGGGGGCCCCTCAGGGGCTGCAACAATTTACCGCGGTATTACACTGCTCAGGTTTCCAGGCAATGCTTTTCCCATCTATTGCTACACGAAATTCGCAGTCATTTTTAAGCATCAGAGACCTCAGCATCGGGGTTCACGCCTGGTAAGTCAACAACGGACCGATCCAGCGTTCGTGTCCTGGTGGAACGCCGACGGATTTTTCGACGGGGATGTTTTGCACCTATTTACCCAAAACTTTTTGGCTCAGTGCATCGTGATCACTCTGGATCTTCTGTGACTTCCGGGGATTCCTGAAAGGGGACTTTTGGGTTTGATAATGGTCTGTTTTGGGACTGGATGGGGAAAGTGTGGGGCAGTGAAACCAGCTTTTTTTCCTGGAATACGGGGTGAGGAAAGGGGGTGCGTCCTTGCCCCTCACTTTTCAACGTTGCATGGACGGTATTGGAAAAGGGTTTGGGAAAATCAAAGTGATTGTGGAGCATCCGTCGGCAACACCAAACCCCTGATCTTGTTTTTGCGTGAGCATAATTTTTGCTGAGTCGCGGGAGTCCGGGCGATGGCTCTCGGGCGCGCACCGGGGGGCAAACCCTTGGGGACTTGGGTTTCCTGGTCAAACCAAGCCCGGTGTTTTTTTTGGAGATTTCTAGATGAAGCAGTACAGTCTGTTCAGGTTGGCGGGGCTTGAGATTTTGGGAAAATTTTTAAAACCTTGGTAGCGCAGCCATAAGGCGGGTCCTCAAGAACCTAGCGGCGGATTGGCATAGCCCGGTGTTAGGTTTCGCCAGCGGATATTTGGGCGTTGTCGGTACCTGTGCAGGAGGCAAACATCCGGGATCTTCAAGTCGCTTGTGACCCCTGTCTTCTCTATGGTTTGAAATGGACACTAAATGTGCTTGAAGAGAGAACAATGCCTTTGGGAATGTGTTTCGCAGAATCGGGGGTATCGCTGGGATGTTTGTGTAAATCACGTTGCACCGTGAGCTGAATCGAGGCCTTTTTACTATAGTCCGTCGCGCCAACTTCGGGTTATGGGCTGTGGGCCGCTACCCTGAAACGTCTTCCCCCCGGGTTTTATCTGTAAAGAGACAATCCGGTGTGGAGGAGGCCAAGGGGGGGCCCCAAAAGGGTCGTGGCTGGGGGCAAGTTTATGTTTCTTTTCGAGACTGTTGGTATGGGAAAGGAGCCTGCATGGGAACTCGCGCGAGGTGACCCCCCGGGGGTGGCGTCGTAGGGTGGGCGGCGACGCCCCCCGGCGTATCCCCCAATATTGATTGATTTATTTAGACGTGAATGAAGTTAAAAAAATTTGCGCGGCAGTATTTCACCATGGCAGGCGGTTTCCCCCCTCGGGGACATTTTGAATGATTTAAACATAATGTTTACTAGTATGGGGCATTAATTATCTTTAAAAAAAAAAAATTTGGGATTAATGGACATGTTATTAAAAATAAACAGTACTGAGAACAGCAGGGGTGTAATAAACAATACTGTACAAAGGGACATGGCATCGTGTCAGGGAGGGGGAGATGGGGCAGTGCTCACTGATCGGCGTAGGCCTCGCAGCCTAGTCCCTCCTTTCCTCCCCCGCCCCGATGCTTTCCACTTGCCTTGTACATATTTTTTTTTACAGCCCGCTGTTTTTCTGTACTGCAATTTAGTAATAACGTCCATTAAACCAATTGTTTTGTTATAAGATACAGGGAGGCCCGAATCAGCATTAGGTTCCACTTTGCTACATAAAGCGAAATCTCGAAACGAAAACATAACTAATGGTAAAATAGGTTTGGTTCCGGACCCCATAAATTAAAAAAAAAAATTTAAAGAAAAAAAAGGCCTGTTTTTCAAGCAAAAAATAAACTAGTATAGCAAACACAAACTTTGAAACCTAAAATATGGGGCTTATATCCCACCACTGCCCCACCACACCAAAAACCCAAAATACAGTGAATTAAAGAGTGTGACGCACAGTAAGACAGGACAAATAAGTCCAAAAAGCCAAAATAAACCAGAAAATCAAAAAATCGATAAAAGGGCAATACATAAAAGCAACAAAACGTTGTATGTACTCTTGGGACCCCTGCGTGATAATAGAACTCGAGAGGGTAGGGTAGGAAGGACAAGGGGGGGTGCGCAGACCTCCCACTGCCCAAAACCGTTCTGCGCATCTAAAATCATTGTAAATCGTTCAGCCCATCGTTCCTTTTTCCTCAGTTTTCCCCAACTGAGACACCCAAGCTGGCTTTTTCCCACCTTTTACACCCTCCCCCCCCCCTCCACACACCCCCCCACGGGGCACATCTTCCGCACCTCCACTCACCTCCTAGACTTCGTCGTACTTTTTGACTATTTTCACGCTAAAACAAGGCTCGGATGGGTTGGCAAGCGTGTGTTTTTTGTTGTCCGCCTGCAGTGTTCCCAACAGGGATGTGTTTTTTTGTGGGCCACATTGTCGTCCCGACCCCCAAAATTACTATTTTCAGATTGATTTTTGTAAACCTTTTGGGGGATTCCAGGAGAGGGGGACCAGGGGTCAACACCACACCATCTTTGGGTTTGCATGAAATTGGTCCCCGGGGGCTTTTGGAAAAAAAAAAAAACCCTTCGAAATTTCACTCTCTATCTCTATAGTTCAAAAATTATGGCCTCGTGAAATTTTGAAAAAATGTCAAAATTCCTTTACCTTAAATTTTTGAAAGGTCTGCTTCTTTTTATAAGACCTAGAACAAATTTTTTTGCTGTTTTTTTCTCAGAAAAAGCCAGGGAATCTTCCTAACTTACAAATTTTTTGTAATTCAATTGGGAAAGGATATATAAGAGTTGACCTCCTTGACCCTTACCTTTTTTCTTTAAGCCCCCACCTGCAAAAAATTATTTCACGCAAAAAAAGAAAATTGCCACTTAAATAGGGGTTTCAACAATAAATTTACTAATATTAATTGGGATAAGGGGTATTTTGAAGTCAAAAAGGTGCATTCAAAAAATAAAGCAAAAAAAGTCAACAGTTTGGGAAAATTTTCACAAATTCAATTGTGGGTTTTTACTCGTGACAGGAGCGATGTCACAGTAGTCATTTCGTCTTCTCTGAAAAAATATCTAATTTTCCCCCCCGCTTGCAAAATTTGGATTAAAAATAACTAGAGAAAGTCACCCCCCGGGAGCCACAATCTGTCCACTTTTTATGGGAAAAGCATGGGATCCCGCTTTCCTTGGGCCAGAGAAATAGACAAGCAAATCCCAAATTCAAGTCAACTCCTCTATCATTTCAAACCAAAACTGTTTCTATAAACGCATCCCCCATACACCCACAACAATTCTCCCCTCCCCACAAAAATCATTTCCAACTTGTCACAGATTTTTGACATGATACCGAACGGCCCATTTTCTCATTTTGGGGAAAACCAAACCTTTTAACATT
>JACEEZ010002639.1:15000-75987 GCA_016584305.1 Chionoecetes opilio | reverse complement strand
GTCATATTCAGTATCCCTTTCATGTAAACTTGACTTCTTCCTGTTTCTATTTTTCACTTCCTATGACTTAAATCTTTTCAAAAGAAGAGTAACAAGACACCTCCCGAACTAAATTGGCCTACCCCCTTGTTTTTATTTTATTCTCTTACTGTCTTCTTAATAGGGACTGGCAACTAAGCGGGCTTTGTGTTACCCATTTTTGTTGTGCCCTTGGCCAGATCCCTGTGATGTAAAAAAAAAAAAAAAAAATCTACCTCCCTTTCAAGGGATTCAGACAATATCTGAACTCCTTTCCTCGAAAAGTACACCCCGTCCCTGCGGTAGAGGTGGTTATGATCGAAAAAGAGGTCGCAGTTGTCGACAAAGGCCCAACCATTGACTTTGCAATGAAGTGCCAGCCGGCAATTCAGAGCCATAGCCCTGGAGTACCACAAGTCGTCAACATAGCGTCTTGGAAGGACACCACACACCACAGGGACCCAACCCCTGTCCCTAACCTTACCTACAGCTTCCTTGAACCGCTGCAGGAATTCCTCACTCCTTGCACACTCAACATCGTTTACCCCAGCGCTCAGGCAGACGATGAGCTTTTTCTCTTGGTCCACCATGCACTCAACTATCTTATCATTTACATAACCTATCCCGCTCCCTGGGTAACTCACCGACTTCATGCGCATCTCATCCCTGTCACAGAACCTGCTGTCAAGATGCCTAATCTGACTGTCACCAACAACCAAGGTTTTACTTTCGGGTAATGATGTATCGTCAACAATCCTTACCTCATTATCTTACTTTTGCAGCCCCGACAGTACCTGATATGAATTCATGCACACAACATGGTCATTGTTTACACTTCTCTCCTTCGGGCGCGCTCCACCAAGATCAACTACCTTCCATTACAAATCCCTGGTGACTTACTAGGAACAGCTCCCTTAGTAGTAGCCCGAGGCACTTTCCCTCTGGTACCCCTCCAGGTACATCCCACGCATGTGCCCCTCCACTCTCTCCCCTTGGACCTCCACCTCCACACTTAAAAGATCGTATCTCTATTTCCTGATTCTTCACCACGCTTTTCAATACGTTCACTTCTCATACAAAGCACCTTCTCAGGTCTTCAATCGCCTCCAGAATAGACTAAGTGCCACTCCACAATCCTTCACTGCACTCCTTTTCGACCCTTCTCCCTCCTTCTACCACACTCGTTTTCACCTCAGACTCCGTCACTCCAACCTCTCCTTCACTTCTCCTCCCACTCCACACCTCCACAATACCCTCGACTCGACGAACAACACCATCGCCTCCACTATCCACACCGTCGTCTCCACTAGCCATGCCGACGCTAAGCTTCTCTGCAGCTGCCATTTAATTCTCTCTGACCTGACTCAACACACACACGGAGCTGCCCGGATCACGTCTTGTCTCCCGACAGACAATGAGCGACTGATATATAACGACGACGAATGATATATATATATATTATATATATATATATATATATATATATATATATATATATAAAGGAGAGAGAGATATATATATATATATGTGTAATATATATTATATATATATATATATATATATATATAATATATATATTATATATATATATATATATAATATATATATATATATATATATATTATATATATATATATATATATAATAATATATATATATATATAATATATATATATAGTATATATATTATATATATAGTATATATATATATATATATATATATATATATATATATATATATATATATAATATATATATGTGTGTGGTATATATAATATATATTATATATCTATATATATATATATATATATATATATATATAAAATATATATATATATATATATAGTATATATATATATATATATTGTGTGGTATATATAATATATATATTATATATATAATATATTATATATTTATATATATGTATATATATATATGTGTAATATATATATATATATATATATATATGTATATATATATATGTGTAATATATTATATATATATATATATATATGTATATATATATATGTGAAATATATATATATATATATATATGTATATATATATATGTAATATTATATATATACTATATATTAGTATATAATATATGGTATATATATATATATATATATATATTATATATATATATGTGTAATATATATAATATATATATATATATATATATATATATATATATAATATATATATATAGTATTATATATATTATATATATATATACTATACATATAATATATAATATATACTATAAAAACTATCAATTAAGAAATTATCAAATAAACATGTCAATAAGAACTACGTCATTACGTAAAAGAGTGTCATTTTTCGAACAATATTTCAAATCTGAAAATAGAAGTAATCTCTTACAAATAAAAAACTTTTGAAACCGGTAAAGAATAGAAAAATGACAGCTGGAATAATCGAATTTTCACTCTGAATGCCCGAAGTAACGAAGCGATCCGAAACACTAACCAACCCGCACTTCGAAGCTTCATTCTCCTGATTAAAAATTGTGAAAAGAATATCGGCTTTCTTATCCGTTTCTAGCGCGAAGACTGAAAATGTGAAGCAGATCCGAAGACTCGTCCGTCAGCCATTTGGGGATTAACGCAAATAACCGTGAAGCATTGAAACGAATCGCCTCATTTTCATGTGCCACACGGATGGAGTGATGGGAGGGGCTGGAGGGAGGGAGGGAGAGAAAGGGAAAGGCCCCACGCTCCACCGTCACCTCAATGGCCCTCACGCCCGCTGGATCGTACGAACCACCAAGTGAACCAGTGAACCAGTAGACTGAACCAGTAAACCATCCCTTTGAACACCCGATCCCACCGCGTGAAGCAAATAAGTTAGCCTCAGTGTGTATTAAACTTGCGTATTATTTTTCTTCTAATTTTAAAATGTTTTGTTTGTTTTAGCTCTGATGCACCAGATTATTATTTTATGTTTTTTATTCATTGACTATTTCTAGAAGCGAGCTGAACAGTAGATATCAAAACACTTTCTTCTAAATTTATTTTTTCTATTTTTTTTCTTCGCTTTCACTTCAATCATGTAGGTCAACCATTTGCAAAACTTTATCAATAAATGAAACGCAATGAACCAGATCTCCAATTTTTTATTGACTTCTTATTTTTCTTCCTTAATTTTTCTTTCTCCTTCTTTTTTGTATCAGGAAAGTACTTTCCAAACTCCTTTTATTATTCTTTCTATTCTACATTTAGTTTTTCCCTTTTTTACACTTTCACATAATATTGTAAACAATCGCTGTCGTCCACAAACTTTAATTTTAGGGTTTATTTTTGTCACTCAAACATCATAACACACACAAACTATATGCTTTATATGCATATGTTTATATGCTTGTCCTGTTTTTTGTTATGTTTTGTGTTTCTAGCTAAATTCAAATGGGCATTTATATATATGTCTTATTTGTATCTACCCATTTATTTATATATATTTTGTGTATCTATCTGTTTGTCTGTCTGCATATCTATTATATAATTCAGCATTCATACTTATCGACTTTGTTCTTATGCGATCTATATATCTGTCTTATAACTATCTGTCCATCTATTTATTGTATATATATATATATATATAATATATATATAAAATATATATATATTATATTATGATATAATATATATTATATAATATAATTGTACACCTGCCGGGGGGCCTGGCTGGTGTGTGTTCTCGGGTGAGTGAGGAGGAAGAGAGAGAAGAGAGCAAGGTGCCCCCCCTGCCCCTGGTGGGCCCCTCAGTCCCACGTGGCAGAGCGGCGCCCGAGTTAGTGGGTCTGGCCTTATAGCGAATACACGTCCCCGCTATGCTCCGCGCCTCTTGCTATCCATCGTCGTTGAGTTACTACGTTTGGTATTTTGTTGAGTTTTTGTGTAGGAAGTTTGCCCTGCATTCACTTGAGTCAGTGAATAGCTAGAGGGTGTCTGGAAGTTGTATTATTCCTTGCGTAGTATTTAAAAACACGTGAGTTCCACCATTGGGTGAGGCTTTCGGGCTTCCCCCGGGCTCAGTTAGTATTAACGGATGGAAGGCGAGAACGAAAAAGTTACCCTTTTTTTTGGAGTTCAGTGCACAGGAAAACACTGACACCACACACAACGCCTGTAGACTATTTACCCTTTTTTCTGCGAGCCGCTAATAAAAACGTATACCAGTTTCCCGTCCTTCTGGGCAGTGGAATGAGAAAGGTGGGAGGTGCAATCCAGTATAACGTAACAGGGAGGAAATTTCCATCACCACTGTTTAACGCCCATAGATACAAACCCCGGTGCATTTTGAAGCGTTACGTAGCATATTTCTTCAGTATCACCTAGAGTGGAGGTGAGAGCAGAGGGGGCTCTCACTCCGTTTGTTTAGTGATACAGCCGGGCCTGTCAGTAGCCTAGGCTGTATTTGTTTGTAACATTTGTATTTGGTAGGAGAGTAAAAAGGGAGGGTTACGGCCCCTCTCTTCTCTGGGTAGAAGCTGGAGGGGTTCCCATCGCTTAACGGTTAGTGAACAGTCTGTTGCGCTAAGGCCCCAGTCGTAACATAATATATATAAAATATATATATATATATATATATAGATATATATATTATAAATATATATATTAATATATATATATATAATAAAATATATTTTATATATAATTAATATTATATTTTATAATAATATATATATATATATTTAAAATTATATATATATTATATTTAAAATTATAAAATTATATTAATATATATATATTATATTATAATATTTTATATATTATAAAATATATATATTTTATATTATATTTATATATATATATATTATATATATATAATATATTATATAATATATAGTTAATATATATATTATTTTATAGAATTTTATATTAATATATATATATATTAATATAATATAAAAATATATATAATTATATTTTAATAAAATATATATTTATAAAATATATATAAAATATATATATTAAATTTTTATATATTTTAAATATATATATATATTATAATATTAATATAAAATATTTTATAATATATATATATATAATAATAAAATATATATTTATTTTACTATATATAATATATATTATTTTAAATATCAATTTTATATTATATATATATATAAAAAATCTATATATAAAAATATATATATTATATATATTATAAAATTTATATTATATATAAAATATATATATTATATTTATATATATTATAATATATTTATATATATATTTTAAAATATTATATATATTTTAATATTTTTTATATAATTTTTTTATTTTATATTTTTTAATATATAAAATATATATATATTATATTTATATATATAAAATTTTTAATTTTAATTATATATTTTATATATTTATATATTTTTAATTTTTATATATATATTTAAATATTTTTATTTATTTTATAGATTTTAATTTTTTATATTATATTTATATATTTTTATATATTTTTTTTATATTATTTTATAATATTTATAATATATTTATATATATTTTTAAATAATTTTATTAATATATATTTATATATTATTATATATATTTTTTAATATATATTTTAATATATAATTAAATATAATTATATTATTATATTATATTTTTATAAAATTTTATCTATAATATATTTTATTTTACTACGAGGTTTATCTAATGTTTGTCATCCACATATCTATTCAAATCTGTAATCATTCATTTTGAAAATCCCCTATTCATTTTGTTTTCATTCAACGCCCCAAAAAGCTCTACTAGAATTACCACAGTCACCACATCTGTTCCACCAACAGCAAATCCCCAAAAGAGGTATAAAATCATGAAGCTTCGCCCCGGGCCCGAGGAAACACCCGAGTCACCATCTAAAGCAGAAAAAACCCCTTAAAAGAGCCCTTCCCGAACCACCGCGAGCTCCGAAACTTTGAATCACTTTTAATGAAAAGCTATTTGGATCTCGAAACTTCCCTGAAAATTTGGCCAGACAAAAAAGAAATTGAGTGGGGGGGAAACAGTTTTGGGAAAACTCACATTTCGTAACATCTTTAAGGCTTCCAATTTTTTGTTGTTTTTCTTTTCCCGTTTTTTTTTCTTTTTTTTTTGCTGATTTTTTTGAAATTTTTTTTTGATCATTTGCAATCAAATTTTTACTTTATTTTTTTTCATTTTCTCTCTCTCTCTCTCTCTCTCTCTCTCCCCTCCTCTCTTCTCCTTCCCCTCTTCTCTCCCTCTCTCTCCTCTCTCCCTTTTCTCCTCTCTCTCTTTTCTCTCTTTCTCTTCCCCCTCTCCTTTTTCTCTCTCTCTCCTCCTTTTTCTCCTTTTCTCTCTCTTTTCTTTCCCCCTCTCCTCTCTCCTTTTCCTCTCTCCTCTCTCTCTCCCTCGCTCTCTCCCCTCTCGCTCTCCCCGCTCTCTCTCTCTCTGCTCTCTCGCTCTCGCTCTCTCGTCTCGCTCTCTCGCTCTCGCTCTCTCCTCTCGCTCTCTCGCTCTCGCTCTCTCGCTTCTCGCTCTCGCTCCTCGCTTCTCGCTCTCTCGCTCTCGCTCCTCGCTCTCGCTCTCTCGCTCTCGCTCTCTCGCTCTCGCTCTCTCGCTCTCGCTCTCTCGCTCTCGCTCTCTCGCTCTCGCTCTCTCGCTCTCGCTCTCTCGCTCTCGCTCTCTCGCTCTCGCTCTCTCGCTCTCGCTCTCTCGCTCTCTCGCTCTCTCGCTCCTTCGCTCGCTCTCCTCTCGCTCTCTCGCTCTCGCCTCTCGTCTCTTCTCGTCTCTCTCCTCTCTTCTCTCTCTCTCTCTCTCTCTCTCTCTCTCTTTTCTCTCTCTCTCTCTCTATCTCTCTCTCTCTCTCTTCTCTCTCTTCTCTCCTCTCCTCTCTCTCTCTCTCTCTCTCTCTCTCTCTCTCTCTCTCTCTCTCTCTCTCTCTCTCTCTCTCTCTCTCTCTCTCTATATATATATATATATATATATATAATATATATTATTCCATCAAACCTTCAAGCTCATCTCAAACTTTCCTACACACACACACACACACACACACACACACACACACACCATCACATTCAAACCATTAAACAAAACAACCATTAT
The DNA here is from genome assembly GCA_016584305.1 of Chionoecetes opilio. Lineage (NCBI taxonomy): Eukaryota > Metazoa > Arthropoda > Malacostraca > Decapoda > Majidae > Chionoecetes > Chionoecetes opilio. The sequence continues at coordinate 68,875 of JACEEZ010002639.1, read as the reverse complement.
ATTCCCCTTCCTCCTCCTTCGTGGCCTCCGTCAGACGCTCCCGTGTGTTTGGAGGACGCCGGAGCCTCTCAGGTGTACGCCACGGCTCTGGGTCAGCCGGTCAACGTGTCCTGCAAGGTGAAGGCGTCGCCCCCCAAGGTGAAATATTCTTGGGTCTTCAACAATTCCATCAGTTCCCAGAGGCTCCCAGGGGAACAGGTGTTGTCTGCCACAGGTAAAAAAAAAAAAAAAAAAAAAAAAAAGGGTGTGGTGTGGTGGGGGATTTTAGTGGTGCTGGTGGTGGTTGTTTATGTGGTATTGGTAGTAATAGTTCGTTGTTGGAGGTTAACTGTTGTATTTGTAGTGGTCGTTTTGAAGGTGATACAGATAGTGGTCGTAGCAGAAGTAGTAGTGGTAGTAGTAGTTGTGGTAGTGGTAGAAGTAGTAATAGTTGTAACACCAGCAGCAGTTTTTATTTTGTATAGTTGAGCAAATAATGGTAAAAGTAGTAGTAGTAGTAGTAGTAGTAGTAGTAGTATGAGAAGAATTAATAACAGTAGTAGTTTAGTAGTAGTATAAATTATGAATGAAGTAATAGTAGTAGAAGTAATGAAAATTATGATAATAGTTGTAGTAGTAGTAGTAATTGAGGTAGTAGTACTATAAGTAGTAGTAAAAGTAGCAGCACAGTAGTAGTAGTAGTAGTAGTAATAGTAGAAGTAGCAGCACAGTAGGAGTAGTAGTAGTAGTAGAAGTAGTAGAAGATGTAGTAGTAGAAGTAGTAGCAGCAGCACAGAAGCAATCAATACTATGGGCAAACTTTCCTTCATCAATCACACTTCCTATGAACAATACTTTCCACACTTGCCTTCATTCCTACCACCGTGAACGTGACCTTCTCTTGCCTCTCATCCACCAAGTTCCTGCGTCCTCCTCATATCCAATGCCCTGGCCGCCTTGCATTGCCTTCCCATCAAGGTGTAGCCACTCTCGCAGCGCCGCGCCAGGTACGTAAGCCTCCAATGGGATCCTCATGAAATTTGCGTTCAGACGCGGGGGATTTAAATTATTTTTTGGGTGTTAGTATTTTTAGAAATATTATTACATGTTGGGTATTCGTGTTCACCTTTATTGCAGCTTGGTTGTGTTGTGGGTATATAGGGTTAGGGGAAAGGGCAGTCTGGGTGAAAGAAAAGGAGAAAACGAGGAGAAATAGGGTACTTTGGACAGTATAATCACCCTTCCACGACCCTCACACGTGAATTTATGAAAGAAAGTAACCAGGAAGCAAAGTTATGGTTGTAAGGTAACCGAATCACCTAAAGTAAACTAACCTATCTTTCCCCTGGTACTTTTCATCGATAATTTCTTTCCCATCACCCTCTCAGATCCCCCTTTTTTGGCATATCAATATAAACCACACGACTCATTATGAATCTTGATACGTATAATATTAGAAAATACTTCCCTCTGCCCTTTTTCTTTTCAATTTCCAGAGGACCCAATCAACATGCAACCCATGCCTTACACCCTTCTACCACCACCAACACCACCATCACCACCTCTTTCCATTCCCCGGCCAGCTTGAAGTGAACTCATTCCCCATGCACATCCCTCCCCACTTCACACACACTCAGTCAAGTGGTCGGGCTTCATCCTCGCAGAAGGGCTCGTGAGTGCTCGGTCCGGAGTTTGATAGCGGGTTCTTCACCAGGACTACGGTGACGCCCCTACAGTGCCTTGCGCGCGACAGAACACTGCTAGCGAAAGATAGACCCGCAGCCAGTCTGATACATGTGGTGCCCGCCTAGTGAGTGAGTAGGCTGGTAGAGTAGAGAGAGAGAGAGACGAAGAGAGCGAGACGACGAGAGACGAGAGGAAGAGAGAGAGAAGGATGAGAGCCGAGGAGAGAAGACGAGAGAGAAGAGAGACGAGAAGAGAGAGAGAGATGGATGAGAGTAGAGAAGAGAGAGAGAGAGAGAGAGAGGACGGAACCTTGATAGAGAGATCGATGAGAAAATGAAGAGACGACGGACAGAGACTAAGACGAGAGATGTAGCAGAGAGAGAGAGAGACGAAGAGAGGGAGACCTGAGGAGAGATGGAGAGCAAGAGAGATGGATGAGAGAGAGAGAGAGAGAGAGAGGAGAAGATAGAGATGGAGAGAGAGAGAGAGAGAGAAGAAGAGAGAGATGAGCGAGAGATGAGAGAGACCGAGAGAGAGAGAGAGAGGAGAGGGACGGAGAGAGAGAGAGAGAGAGAAGAGATGAGAGATGATTGAGAGAGGCATAGACGAGAAGAGATGACATTGAGCAAGAGAGAGAGATGAGATGAGACGAGATGATGAAGGAGACGGATTCTTTTTTTTTGAGCTTTTTTGGACGATGAGAGAGCACGAGAGAGAAGAACTACTGCCGTGATAGGTTTCACGGTTTCCTTGTCTAGCTTACTTCATTTTCTTATAGTCTTATGCACAGACAGACAAATATTATAGATTGACAGCAGCCCTTAAGACATCCCTCTATTCATTATCTCACCTGACAGATAAACCGACAGGACGAAGGATAGACAGCCACAAATACAGATATTATAGATAAGACAGACAGACAGACAGACAGCCAGCTCTCCGCTCCACACACACACACACACACACACACATCACACACACACACACACACACACACACACACACACACACACACACACACACAACACACAATAGCGCACTAACACACACTTAGGGTACTCCGTGGTGTAGGGGAATACGCCCGCGTTTCACAAACCGAAGAAATCCCGGGTTCGATTAACCCGGGTGGAACGGAAACAGATGAGGTTGTTTCCTTAAAACCCGAGCCCCTTGTCACCCAGCAGGATATGGCGTATCCGCGGTGTTAGTCGCCGGACGTGTGACATCGCTCTTCGGGAGGTGCTGGCCTTCGCGACAAACAAAGCCACTAAGGCTTAATGATCAAAAAAAAATTGATATGGAGACGCCGGCCGACCACACGCGCATGCTCTGAACCCTGCTAAAATACAACTAAGAATGAAACACACACAAACACACACATAATACACACACACACACACACACACACACTTGTATATTTCATGAGAGTTGTCTTCAAACATTTATTGATATAATCACCTAGTGGCAGACAGACGTGCGAAAGGTTTTAAGTCAGACGTGTGTTAGAGAACGTGCGAAAAGAAGAGTGCAAGGGTCGTGAGATGAAGGAAGAATGAAATGCCCTATCGATTTAAGAAAATGAAAGGTGAGATGTGAAGTGCCAGTGCCTTAATGAACTTTACTGTGAATGGTGAAGCAAGAACACATGAATTAATCAATATACATGCTTATTACGTGATGTCTCTCGGGTTGTGTGCTGGTGGGTGACTGGTGTGTGTTCTGTGGCTTAGGTCGGTGCTGTGTGTGTGTGTGTGTGTGTGTGTGATGTTGCTGTGTGTCTATGTATATGTGTGTGTGTGTTTTGTGTGCTGAGTGACGTGCCTGCACCGTTGTGTGTTGTGTATGTGTAGGTAGCTCACAGGCCGCCATTACCATGTCGTGGGCCACACGGTCGGAACCAGAGGCCTCTCACGTCCTGCACCTCGGTCGGCTCAACAAGACGTATGACCTCACTGATGGTAGACCTGCCGCGGCAGGGCCTTCGACGGCGGGACTCTCGCAGAGCTCTTCGACCGGGTGAGTGTTCTCTCATGGTACCTGTCTGTCTGATCTATATCTCTCGAAGCCTCCTGTCATGGCTGCTGTTCCATCATCCACCCGACTGGATGTCGCTTCTAGTATTTGAGCTGATGACTTCGACGGTGGACTCCGGCAGCGCTTCACCGCCCGAGTGGAGTGAGTACCTAGGCTCTGCTATCTAGTCATATCTTTCGATCATCCCTCTATCTAATCGGGCTGTCTGTCCTTCCGTCCTATCCATATGTCGGACAGCGAGCTCTATGTCCTTCCGATCATCTTCTATACTATACTGCTCTCGGGCTTAGCTGGCCCCTGTAATTTATTTGGAATGCCTGACATCTGATTGAGTGTGATTGAATAGATAAGATGATTATGATTGTCTGTCTGTCTTGCTATGTTTGTTTCTCTGTTATATCCTGCTTATATGTTGTACTGTACTCTGATCTGTCTCTCAGTGTCCCTCCCTGCGCATCAGTCTTTGTGTTCGTTCCTGTTACACCATCACTAACTCTTCTTTTCTCATGTCCTCGACTTCATTTCATCCCATTACTTGTCATGGCGTAGTTTACCAACATTTTCCTTAACTCTTGAGGTTTTTCCCTTCACTTCCCGCCCGGTTTTGTTTACGTCTGTTGCCTCACTGTTACTCTTCTCCCCGTGACACCTATCCTTTACCTTATTTCTCTTTTTTCACTCAACTCACAAAAGGTATTTTAAAACGTTCCCAAATACCTTCAGTGATTGGTGACCTATTGGTGTGGCTGCATTTGTGTGTGCTTCGTGTGTTAGCGACTGCCAGGTGCCGCTGTGTGGTGTCGTGCATCGTGTGTGTCGTGTGATAGGAGGGAGCGGAGAGAGAGAGGTGAATTGAGGACCAGAGAAAGTAGGAGAGAAGGAAGGAGAGAGAGGAGAGGATCGAGGACAGAGACGAGAGAGATGGAGAGAGAGATCGAAGGGAGACGCAGAGGAGAGAGGTGACCGAAGAGGAAAGATATGAAGAGAGGAGGAGAGATCCGCAGACGAGGCATGAGAAGCAATGAGACGCGAGATTATAAGATGACAGAGACGGGATGAGAGTTGGAGGAGAGGAGAGAGAAGGAAGAAAAATGAGAGATACGAGAGACTTAGTGACGAGAGTCCCTAGATTTTTGGAAATGACGAGCACATCCCGAGCGATAGAACAGATGGCAGAGCATGAGCGGGATGAGACATCGAGACCACGCGAGAAGACCGACCTGATGGAGATGAGAGAAGAGTTAGTGACGTTCAACTCCCCGAGAGAGAGATGTCGAAGCAGATAGAGATCGATATAACGGATCGACCCGATCGAAAACTCCGATGACCAGAGAACGCCTCCTCCCGTTAGATTGAGAGATTTGACGCACTTGGATCGTAGAGAGAATGTCGACGAATGAGAGGGAGAGACCGGGAACGAGGGCAGAGAGAGAGGACCGAAGAGCAGGGGCAGACGCGAGTGACGATGAGACAGAGAGGGGAGACGCAGAGTTGGGGAGACAAGAGACAGAAGCGATGAGAACCCGATGGAGATGAGAGAGAGGATATGAAAGACGAGAGCTATGATGGCGAGCCCCCCGAAAACGAAGATTGACGACGGACGATCGAGACGAAGGAAACTGAGGAGGATTCGAAGAATGAGCACTCTTATGCGGAGGAGACGCCAGCACGAAGATTAGAGTGGATGAGAGATGGCGCGATGGGAGACGAGAGACAAGAGAATGAAAGAAGGAAAAGGAAGCGCAAAGATGACAAGAATTAAAGAAGAGAAGAGATGAGACGCAGAAGGAGACGACGTAGTAAGAGAGGAGGATGATCGGAAGAGAGAGAGAAGGAGAGAACGACGAAGAGATAAAATTCGAGACCCGAGAGAGAAAGACCGAGCAGAGGAGAGAAGATAGAGAGAATCGAAAGACGAGAGGAGAGAGAGAGAGAGAGAAACACTGTCAAGACCGTGACACGAGATGCTAAGCCCAAAGCTACTATCACACCTATCACACACCTGCTATTTTGTTTATAGTCGTTAACTAACGCCTTACACTCGTACATAACATACCTATAACATACTTGTTACATAACAGTATAAACATAATCACAGCCGTGGTTACAATGGAATATTTAATGCCACTTATTTTCTCCTCTCACTGCTTATTGAGTTTCTTTTCAACTGTATTTTTAACTCGTTCCATCATCTTATTACATTCATTCCTTGAGAATATTAATTTATAATAGAAGCGTTCAAACAATTTGCTATTTCTCTTTTATCGTGTTGTTTGCTCCGTCGTGTGTGTGTGTTGTGTGCGGCTGCCATCCGTGTTGTGAGGTGTTGTGCTGTGTGCGATTAGCCTGATGTGTCCGACGGCTGTGTGTGTGTTAGAAATAGTCAGCTGTCACCTTTATTTATTGAAGCGCAGAGCGTCAAGACCGCGTGTGCGCCGAGGACAATTTGTGGAATTAGGTCTATGGCACTCATGTCTCGTATCAAAGCGTCAATTTCTAAGAGATCTCCCCCTCCTCCCTGCACCTCCCACCGCCACCCCCCCGTTTAGTCTAAGAAAACCTCTTTTCTTTTTTTCTAGATTACGAGCTATATGCTATGTATTTAAGTATGCACTAAGCTAAGCTTATTAAGGGATAGGAAAGCTCGCCACCCAGAGGCAAACCCATCTGCGATCTAGGGTATACAGGACCAACCAATACCCAACATCTGCCGTTACACATAACCAGCCACGCCTCCCTCCTCACACATAAGATAAACTGAAAAAGCAACATTATCTGCGAAAAACGGCCGTTGCACATCGCTCGACGCTATAAACCGTATATGCGTATGCGTGCCCATCATACCATTTGCTGGACCGGAGACCATGCTCTGATCCGCCAGCCCTGAGCTCGGCAAGCAATCATTCTCTTTTTTGCCTTCATAACGTCAACACCTGCTGACTGCGTCTCCTGTGTAACACAGTTGTTAGCTTACTATTCAGGCCAATATGGTAAGCACCAACTGCTCGCGTTGTTTCGTCTTTCGTTTACGTAGGGTGTTCCGTGTGAATGTTCTTTACCCATTCAGCTTCGTAATCCTTCTGTAAGTTTCTCAACGAGGGCGGGATGATTGCATAGCTTATAATTCTTTAATACCCTGGCCGGGACCCCAGCTGTTTTCTTTAGTCCTCCCCCTTAAATATTTTCGGCCCCTTGTGTCTTCTGTTTGTCTGTGCTGCTGTTAAGCTACCGCCCCAGAGGCCGCCACCGCGCCGCTCTTCCACCTTCTTTCTCCCCTGGGCATGATTTCCCCGCCAGCGGCCTCCGTTCCTGATTCCTGGCCTGACACATCTAGAGGTAATCTGCCACGTGTAAAGACTGTGATGATAAGACGAGCGGGCGCGATATACGGATCAAATTGCGTTATAGATATGGTCCCGATTTTACGTGAGTTAACTCCCAGCCATAGCGCCACTCCCCGCCCTGGACCGCTCCCATAAGGTCCGAGTGCGGGGGGTCGGGGTTGGGGGTTTGGTTGGCCATCATGGTACTGCCACGTAGTAAGCTGAGGAATGGCGCGGATGGTTACGTAGTGCTCCCCAGCCACGCCCCCCCCCCACTCGGACCCTTCCAAGGCCGCCTGCGGCGGGGGTCTGCGTTAGGTACCTGTCGCGTCACGTGTAGCTGAGATGGGCGGCATGCGTGTACGCTAGTCTACCACATCCACGACCCCCCCCCCCGACCGAGATCCTCCTCCCATAGAGGCCCTCCTCGCCTGGGGGGTTCTGGTACGGCTAAACTGGTCTGCCACGCCCCTGGCCTTAGCACGTGGTGCGCACTGAGCTCGCGGCGAATGTTACGTCGCTCATGCCTTGAGTAGCCCAACAACCTGATCCCCGTCCCCCGCTCCGGACCCTCACATGGGATCTCGGGTAGCGCTGAGTTGAGCCGACGTCCCCTGCGACAACCGGGCGAGCTGCAGCGGTCCCAGGCTAGCCACGCGACCACCCCCCCCTCCCCCGACCATCATTTACCTGGAACGGCCGGAGGCAAGCTGCCCGTGTGGCGAATGACTAGGTGTAGCGGGATTATGGAGGGCGTTTCGTGTACGCGTCTATAAGCCCTTTCCCATCTACTGTTTAACACCTTCTTTCCAGAGGATCAATTATAGAGCAGCCCAGGGCTGACTCAAGTGTACTTTTAGCGTCCCGAGGCCACAGATCTATGCCTCGCTCGCGACAGCCCCTCCGTAGCCTTCTGTCGATACAGCGACCTTTTCGCTTCCGACGATTGCCCGAGTCATTGCTGATGCGATGGCTCCGCACCAGCTCATCCCTCCGCGAGGGGGGTGTTGCCCCCCTGCTTTAACTGACGCCGAGGCCTATGCCCCTGACCTTAAGGAGTGGTAGGGGTCGAAGGTCCTTTAGAATTCTCGCCAACGCAGCCACTTCCGCCTCTGATCCCTGGCGCCACGACCGGTAAGCTCTGGGTTCTCGACTGGGCACCTCGCACAAGTCGTCCAATCACTCTCCCTCGTCTCGCACCAGTCACCGACCCACTGCCACCCTAACCTGCTTCCCAATGAGCTCGCTGTCGACGCATAATGCGACGGTGGGCAAGCAACGAATCTGGCGGCTTCCTCAGGCCCTCACACATCGCACCGCGACGCCCAGGTCGAGGACTATGCCGGCTGGCGTCTGTGAGGATACTACGCTACGCAGTCAGGCGTACCATCATGCGCGCCTAAGCCCCACCCTCACCTCCTGTGCCTCCGGCCGGTTGCGGCTCTGGATGTCTTCAGTGAACTCCTTCATGGCAAGAATGAGGGCCACCTTAACTCCTAAGAGGTCCATTAACTCCGACACCGAAGGCGTCGCAAGGTCTCCATAGCTGCTCTCCCAATCAACGGTAAGCTCTCTCTGCAGTCTGTAGTAGCCGCAGTGAGACTACTTGGTGTGACTCCCTGACGCCGGTCGCAAGAAGGATGTGCCCCTACAAGCTGCAGCCAAGCCCGACGACGGTTCGGCGAGCACTTACGCCCCCCATACGGCATTCCTGAACTCCGCAGGCACGACCTTCCTCCGCACTTTTCTTCTGAGCGTAAAGCTTCTAGGTGCCACTTCCCCCCGCACCCCCCCACCACTCGTCCTCGCATGCGGCGCATGGATGCCTTTGCCGGACAGCCCTCCTTACCTTCCTCCGTCCTAAAGTTTCACTCTAGGGCACCAAGTCGCCACCGTCGATTGACTTGTGAGACGGTTGACGGGCGGCTTGTTCAAGACATATCGAGTGTCTGACCCGAGACGGCTCTCGCGCGGCCAAGTTCCGGACTTGGAGCGCTGGCGTCGCCCCTCCAGAAAGTGGTACGCCGATGACCGGACAGGCAGTCCTTCCTCTACCGCTCCGAGATTCCTTTCTCATCGCCCTGAACGACTCACACTCGAAGCCAGCCGCAGGTTTCTTCGGCCTGGCCGCTATAGGAATGACCTTAGGCCTCCTATACTGCTGAAGCCTAGTTGGGTCTTAGCGGCAGAGCCCACCGATGGCTCCCGTGCGTGTGGACAGGAAGCCAGGATGCAGTTGGCCTTTCTCTACGGGGAGCCAAGAACAGCAGTTCGCCCAGGAGAAGGCCGGCCACTGGGACCCTCGCCGAGTGTGCGAGAGTGAACGCGAGCGTACCACATAGTCCGTGAAACGACGCGTACACTTCTACCGTCTAGGGCCCCGATCCAGCCCGTTCTCCCCACCCGGCCTCGGTCAAGCGCTTTCCACGTGCAAGATGCGCTGATTATCCTCCGGGTGTACCCGCCCATTTTCTGACCAAAGGACCTCCCGTGACGACGCCGGACGCACAACCGGTGAAGGCAGGAGCCTTTTTCGCAGGGACTTTCAAGGAGCGCAGAGTTTTTGGGGACCAACACGCCTCCCTGTTGACCTCCTCCTTTGGTTAGCTTCTTCAGCTCAGCTGAGCGGAGTGGCACTCTCCTCCCTCGCCGTGCGATCACTCTTCTCTCTTCCCCCGGCCCTCCCGGTCGGATAGTGCTGATAGGCCTTTGTCGCACCGCCTGCTGATGCATTCAGGCGCCTCCCTCCTCCCGACGGTTCCGCCCTGCCATTGACAGGAGCCAGTCACTCGGCCCGCTTGGACCTCTTCGGCGCGAGGCCTTTTCGGGGCTAGCCGGAGCTAGCACTACGACAGCAGATCTCTCGGATATGCTCCCTATACGATTCGGAGAGTCTTGTCGGAGCCCCGCCTTTGCAGCAGTGTCTCGCCCGCAATCACCCCCCACCGTCACTCTGGGTCATACTCCTGGCCCCCAGACTCGTCTCGGCCAGCGGTGGTATCCGCGCGAGGTGCGCGTCCAGCTACGTGTTCGTCGGGGCTCTTCCTCGTTGGCGAGGGGCAAGTGCCAGGACACCAAATGCTAGCTAACACCCCGCTGTGGATGAGCCCCCCACGCGATTCCTCGTACTGTCCCAGTCGGTGGGTAGCCGCCTCCGCCGGTATCAGCAGGAGCTCTGGCGTCTGAGGCCTTTACGCCTCGGGCCCGCTATACTAGTCCGAAAAGCTTCTCCAAGGGTCGCCCCACTAGCGCTTCTGACAGCCCATACCCTTCCAAGGCGCCTCACTGTCCAGGAGTTTCGCGGCAGCCTCGGGCCGCCAGAGAGAGTTATCCGCCGCCAGGGTGGTTCGAAGAACGGTCTTTCTTAGCGCCCTAAGAGATCTGCCCACATAACCGCCCCTACGAGCCGAGACATCCTCTTTTTGACGCCGCCGTTCCACAGTGCCGCCGCCCACGGTCTGGACATGCACTCCCTTCTCCTCCAGGCGTAGTGGAGAAGGCGCGAAAGGTCATCCGTTATCCCGCCATTTTCATCGCTTACCCAAGAAGGACTCATTGAAGGAAGGGCGGCTTATCTTGACCCCCGACCTCAGCCGCCTAAACGGCATTTGTGCGCAACCACCGAGCTTACCGCTAATGCATTGACCTTGGCCCAGGTCCGCCTTCGGCTGACGGCAGCGCGCGATCTGGATGCGCGTCCCTCGAATCTCAAGCGAACGCCTACTGAGCTATAAGCCCCATTCATCTCGCGTTCCGGACGCTTCCTAGGCCATATACCAGCGTTGCGGATCGGACACGTGCATGTTCACCAGAATAGCCCTTCGGCCTCTCCATCGCCCGAGGAGTTTCCCAGCCGTTTTTACGACGGCTCACCAAGCGTGCACACGTGGGCTCAGCGGTATGGTAGATCTGCAAGGGTCAATTGCCTCTCATGTATTTGCGACGATTGGCTCGGTGTCCGCCCCCGTCTCAGCGAGGAAGCGGTCGCATGCCTGGACCGAGCTATTGGCGGTGGCGCGGGAGATGCGCTGTTCCTATGTCAACAATTAAGGGGAAAGTCCCTGTCCTTACCCCCTCCTAAACCCGCATTACTTGAGCTGGATAGCCAATGAGGACTCCCGTTCAAGCTGCGAGTCCGACATCTCGCACGAAGGGCCAAATGCGGCCAAGCTTCATCAGCTTGGGATTGGGAGGGGGGGGGGGGGGGGGCGGGGACTCTTCCAGGGCCTCGGTGATACCCGTATTTTTTTTTTGTCACCGCGATGCATGGCGAGTCCTTCTCGGCCGCTTCTTTTTTGGCCCTCAATCTTACCGCCGCCCAGAAGTCACTCCCCTGGCAAGCCAGTCTTCGTCTCCGTCGCCTGTCCGCGTGTGGTGCAAACACAAGCCGTTCACGGTGACCCGGCCCCGCCCGGACTTGCTCCGCCATGCTACCCTCCCCTGGCCATCACATACTGGACGAACGATGAGTTGGTTGGCATGGGCGTTTCTCCGCGTGGACGGGGTGGCTAGCCCTCCGCCCCCTACGAATCTTCGTGATGTCGGATGCGTCGGACGTCGGCGTGCGCGGCTACCAATACCTCCGACGGCCGGCAGGGTTTCGGCGGGTGCGTCCGCCGCGGACGCGTGTTTGAGCGCACCCCAGACTCTCACATCAATCGTCAAGGAGCCTGCTGCGTCCCTCTTCTCATTCCCTCCGTCGAACCCGTGATCCCAGGATGCCCGGACGGCTCTCTTTTTTTTTAACTTCGCAGATAGGACACATGGTCGCCCGGCATTAACTCCCAACTGCTCTCGCCCCCGACAAGGGACTCTCCAGATCTCCGCCCCTTACTGTTGTCCCTTTTGGAGCCAGATCTCGCTGGGCGGCCCTTTGGCCTTTCCACCTTCATCTGTCTCATTGCCAGCGTTCTAGCCGCGCGAGTGTCCGAGAATGTGTGAGCGACGCAAACGGTACTCGCCTTCCGGAGGCTCGTCGCCGCTCTAAGAAGTCCGAGCAGCCTTCACCCGGTAGCGCCTTTGCCCGGACTCTCTGTCGGCGAGCTTGGGGCACTACTCCGCAGGTGCCGACCTCTTATGCCGTCCCGAACGCCCCCTATGCCCCAACTACAGGCCTTATGGACGATGGGGGGACCGGACAGTGCGGTGACTAGGCACGGACGCCCTCACAGAAGACATGCGAACAGCGTCGGCGCCTATGTTTACCCTGTTTCCGCCTCCCTAGCACCAGTGACTAACCTTCCTGAAGGATATGCAATCAGAACTGCCGTTCACTACCAGGGGCAAGCAGTGACCATGGTCGCTCATCTTATGGCCAGCTACAACCGTGTGTTCTCCTAGAACTGAGCGCCCCTGCGATGTCCCTTCCCCAGGCTTCCTCTAGGGACCGCCCTCGCTTTGTTGGAGGTACGCCCTCCCGCGCCAGGCTTCTTTCCACCTTGAAGCCCTACACGCCTTGAGTTCTCTCCGTACTCTACTCCGTCGGACGGTCTCGACGCCCGAGTAGCGGAGGGACAGTTAGCGAGCTCTTCGCCCCATCCTCTACAGAGACAGTATCAGTTCACTGGAAGCGCCTTTCAGTCGTTCCCTCAAACTCAAGGCCTCCGCGACGTCTGACTGAATCGCGTCCGTCCTGGATCTTCCTCATCCTTCCTGGCCCCACTTTTTTTTGGAACGTGGCGAGGTCCTCCGCCCTACTCTCTCCACCACCTTGCCGCGCCCAATGGCTGACCCCCCTCAAATACGGTTGGGGAAGTATTGGAGTCCTGCCGACCGGCGGTTCTGTGATGACCCTGTTCGAAGAGGAGAGTTTTGATTCCACCAAAACCCACCTCCCGTCGTCTCGCCCCCCTGTCTTTATGGCCGCCTGGAGAAGGTTACCCGGTTACCTAGCAAGCCGGCACGCACCAGCAGTTCTAGCCGGTCGAGACGCACTAGCCGCCGACCATCGCCATCCTTCAGAAGCGACCTTGTTCCTGGTGGGCCCGGCTACGACGGGTGTACGGGCATTCCTCAGCTGAGGGCGCTGACCTCGATCTCCCCCAGTGGGACTACTTCTCGCGCGATCGGACCGCTGCTCTACCCTTTCCCTCACGCCCCAAGCTGCCCTTAGCGGTGCTAAGAAAACAGCAGCGGCAGAGACACCGTAACTCCTAACCGCGTCGTCGATTTCCAGGCCTTAGGTCTGAATGGTCGACAGCCGCCACACCCCTTGCTGCACGGTATTCGCGCGCTCCCGGTGCCTATCAACCCCCATGGATGCCTTCCCGAGCTCCCTGAGGCCGTGTTGACTGCAGACTTCTGTTTCCGCGATCCTAAGTCACATGCGTCGTCCCTAACACCAGCGAGGATTGCTAGGCCGGCCCCTCCGCGGCGTCATACGAGTCGGCGGATCCGACCGGGTCACGACCCCTCTCCCCCCCCGAACCCATGAGCGCTCCGGGGCGGGCTGTTAAGCCGAGCTCTCTCGCGCCTGACCTCGCACCCATCTCCTTGCCGATAAGAGGGTACGGCGCAAGAGGGAGACAGCTGGAGTACGGCCCTCGTGCTTACGTGCAGCTCGTACCTGTACCCACTCCGTCGTAGGACTTCACCTAGGGTTTGCTAGCCCTGGGACTCCCTCCGTACGGAGGGGCCTGGGGTAGTGGACGGCCGGCGCCCATACCCAATTGGCGGTCTCGCTTGATTCGGGTGAGACTATACTAGCTCCGTATCGTTTTGCTTCTTGTGCAGTTGCTTCTTTTGCCTCCCGCAGGGCCGGTCGGCGCACGGACTTCTTGCCCGCTCTCCACAGTGGCATGCGATAGCCCTCAGTTGTACAAAATCGCTCTAAGGGGCGCACCTTAAAATGAACGAGCCTTCTGAAGTATGAAAAGCCTATTTTTGGGATCCCTGACAGAGCCTAGTGCACGGCCTTCGGCTCCTACCACCCTCACTTCCCCAGCAAGTTTTCAGCCCCTACTCACACAGGGCGATAGATTTTGCGGCGAATCGGTTATGATGGCTCCCGACGAGCCGCGCTGCGCGGACAGCCGGCCCTCGGTCAGAATAGGCACGGCGTGCCCAGACGCTATGTTATATTTCTTAAGTTATCTATGTAGTAGCCATGGTTATGTGTATACCAGATGTTGACGTATTGGTTGCCCTGATATACCAGGTATGCCCCTGGGCTGGATCTTTCCATCCTATAGCCTTAGCTGCACTCAGCTCCTGTCAGGGAACCAACAAAAACTAAGGCTTTTCATACTTACAAAGCGTCAATTTGCTGCGTCAGTAAAACGCATTAGTTATTGTTGTTATAGTTATTCGTTATTGTTCATTGACAATGCTATCTATGTATATTTAGCTTTAAGATCTTGATATATACATCAAACTCTTTTTCTGCATCAGTACATACATCACCCTATCTCTACTCTCTCTCTATACATATCTACTCTCTCTCTCTCTCTCTACTTCTCTCTCTCTCTCTCTCTATCTCTCTCTCTCCCCCCTCCTACTCTCTCTCTCTCTCTCTCCTACCTCCTCTCTCTCTTCTCTACTTCTCTCTCTCTCTAGCAATCCCTTCTCTACCTCCTCTACTCTCTCTCTCTACTCATACTCTCACTCTTACTCTCTCTCTCTCTCACTCTCCTCTCTCACTCTCTCTCTCCTCTCTCTCTTTTTATCCTCCTTCATCTCTCTCTCCTCTGACTCTCGCCCTCTCTAGTCTTGTTCAAGAGAGAGACAGTAAGTACTTACTTTAAAGTAAGGGAATTCACCAAGAGTGCTACCACACGAGCCGCAAGTTATGCGATTCTATCTACCGAGTCTACCATTTCTTACAGCTTATGCTGAGCTGACTTTTACGGCGAGTAATCTACTCACACAGGTGGACTCACCTCTTGAAGTAGATGATGAGTCAATGGTACAGTACTCACGATGTCAATCAATTGTTTCCGTTTGGAATATTATTCAAGGCGCGCTTAGTGAGGATGTAGAATAGACACCAGGGTAATTGATGCCGATGGTAGTAATAATTGTCAGTTAATCTTTATATTATACACTTTAGACGAAATATAGTATGCTACAGGACGTCCCTGGCTACTATCAGCCGCCAGTTACTTGGTTCAAAGACCGGCTGCGTCCGCCATGGCAGAGAGCTCTGCCTCCCCTGACAAGCTAGGTTGACAATACTCTGTTTATCGCATTCATATCATAATAATCTGCTTCATTACTTAACATCATAGCAAGAAGCAAGGTTTAAATGTATTCATACCATAGAATAAACGGCATAATATAATGATACTACTCAATTAGGAAATATCTATTAGTAGTACCAATTTATTATAGAGATGACATAATAAGCTACAGTGACATCTCTATCTAACCTTTAGCCTGCCCTCTACTATACTTACCTGATCCCGTAAGTAATACAGCTGGGTGAAGCGGCAACAATCACTATTAGCCCACACCCATACCTAAGTTATTACTACCCTATACAAATGCCTTAAACATCGCTCGCGTCACACGCCTGCCGCGCGACCCACGACGCATAAGAAAAGGTACTAACCATGCTTACAAAATGTGTTATACATTTCAGACCTGCTGAAGATTGAGCCTCTCTACACGTAAAAAGATATTGCCTAACGTGAGTAGCCTCGCTTTGTCACAACAAAAAATAGCTATATGTACACTGCATGATAAAAAACACGGGTTTAGATATATCAGAAAGGCGTTCTCCAGAGTCGCGGTATACTAGCGACTCGTCAGAGTGGAGAAAATAGCAAAAAATATTATAGAGAATGTTAAACTCCTGAGAGATTTGACGACCGAAACAGTGAAACGTTTTAAAGATTTGGAAGCCATTTTTAACAAAAACCAACAATTACACAGATGACCAGAACCCTTTGATAGGAAGTTCCGTAAGGGCAAACGAGTTCAGTCACATGATCGTTCGATCATAAAAATTAATTGAGACCAATGAAACGGATTCAATGAACGTCAGCGGTTCTTTTGCTTTTTGCTTTGCTCTTTTGCCCCCCCGGGGGGGGTGGGGGGCTTCTTGCCCGTCTCCAAAGTGGCAGGTAGCTTAGTGTACTAGCTCTAAGGGGACCAAAATGACGGGTTAAGTATAAAAGCCTTTTTTTTGGGTCCCTGACAGAGCTATGCAGGCCTTTTTGGGCCCCCCCTTTCCCCCCCCCTTCCCCCCTTCCCCGCCAAGTTTTCAGCCCCTCTCCCCGGGATTTTTTTTTGGGGGAGGGTTTATGATGGCTCCGACCCGGGCGGCGGACACCCGGGCCCCCGGTCAATGGCACGGCGTTGCCAACTATGTTTCTATTTCAGTTTATCTTTGAAACCCGGGTTTGTGTACCAATGTTGGTATTGGTTCCTGTAAACCCAGGGTTTCCCCTGGGGGGCGATTTTCCTATCCTATACTTATGACTAGCTCTGTCAGGGCCCCAAAAAATAGGCTTTTCTACTTCAAAAGCCGTTTTTTTTTGGGTCAGGGAAATCGCTTGTTTTTGTTTTTATGTTTTTGTTTTTTATTGAAATTACTTGTTTGTTTTTTAGATTTAAAAATTTCTTTTTTTAAGTACATACATACCTTATTCTCTCTTCCCTTTCCTCTCTATTTCCCCCTTTCCCTTTTTTTCCCCCTTTTTCTCTTCCTCCTTTTTCCCTCTCCCCCCTCTCTCCCCCTTTTTTTTTCCTCTCCTCCCCCTCCTCCCTCTTCCCCCCTCCTCCCCCCTTTTCCCCCCCTTTTCCCCCCCCCTCTCTCCCCCCCTCTCTCCCTCCTCTCTCCCCCCCTCCTTTTTTAAAAAAAATCTTCTTTAAATTCACCGGTCCCCCCCCTTTTTTTTCCCCCCATCCCTTTCTCCCTTATGTCCTCTCTTCCGGGTTCCCCCGGGCTCCCTTTAAAGGGGTTGATTTTTTCCCCTTTTCTCCCTCTCTTTATTGTTTATTCAGTTTCCTGGGGGTTTCCCTTTTTTTTTTTTCTAAATCAAAAATTTTCAACCCTCTCTTCTCCCCTTCTTTTCCCCCCTCCCTCCCCCCCTTCTGCTCCCCTGCCGCGGGTTTTCCCCCCCTTTTTCTTTATCCCCTTTCTTCTTCTTTCCTTTTTTCTCCTAAAAAAACATTTTTTCCCCCCTTTTTTTTCCTTTTTTAAAACATTAAACTCCTCTCTTCCCCCTTCCCTTTTAGGAGTAATCCGGGGAACCCGGAAAAAAAAACCCATACACGATTCCCCTTCAAACCCCCCCTTTTTTGGGGGGCCCCCCCCAAAAATTTTAAACCCAAAGTTACGGTTTAAAAAATTTTTGAACCCCGTAAAAGTTTTGGGACTTTTTTCGGGGGGAAAAAAGATAAAAATTTTTTCCGTCTTGTTCAAGAGAGAGACAGTAAGTACTTACTTTAAAGTAAGGGAATTCACCAAGAGTGCTACCACACGAGCCGCAAGTTATGCGATTCTATCTACCGAGTCTACCATTTCTTACAGCTTATGCTGAGCTGACTTTTACGGCGAGTAATCTACTCACACAGGTGGACTCACCTCTTGAAGTAGATGATGAGTCAATGGTACAGTACTCACGATGTCAATCAATTGTTTCCGTTTGGAATATTATTCAAGGCGCGCTTAGTGAGGATGTAGAATAGACACCAGGGTAATTGATGCCGATGGTAGTAATAATTGTCAGTTAATCTTTATATTATACACTTTAGACGAAATATAGTATGCTACAGGACGTCCCTGGCTACTATCAGCCGCCAGTTACTTGGTTCAAAGACCGGCTGCGTCCGCCATGGCAGAGAGCTCTGCCTCCCCTGACAAGCTAGGTTGACAATACTCTGTTTATCGCATTCATATCATAATAATCTGCTTCATTACTTAACATCATAGCAAGAAGCAAGGTTTAAATGTATTCATACCATAGAATAAACGGCATAATATAATGATACTACTCAATTAGGAAATATCTATTAGTAGTACCAATTTATTATAGAGATGACATAATAAGCTACAGTGACATCTCTATCTAACCTTTAGCCTGCCCTCTACTATACTTACCTGATCCCGTAAGTAATACAGCTGGGTGAAGCGGCAACAATCACTATTAGCCCACACCCATACCTAAGTTATTACTACCCTATACAAATGCCTTAAACATCGCTCGCGTCACACGCCTGCCGCGCGACCCACGACGCATAAGAAAAGGTACTAACCATGCTTACAAAATGTGTTATACATTTCAGACCTGCTGAAGATTGAGCCTCTCTACACGTAAAAAGATATTGCCTAACGTGAGTAGCCTCGCTTTGTCACAACAAAAAATAGCTATATGTACACTGCATGATAAAAAACACGGGTTTAGATATATCAGAAAGGCGTTCTCCAGAGTCGCGGTATACTAGCGACTCGTCAGAGTGGAGAAAATAGCAAAAAATATTATAGAGAATGTTAAACTCCTGAGAGATTTGACGACCGAAACAGTGAAACGTTTTAAAGATTTGGAAGCCATTTTTAACAAAAACCAACAATTACACAGATGACCAGAACCCTTTGATAGGAAGTTCCGTAAGGGCAAACGAGTTCAGTCACATGATCGTTCGATCATAAAAATTAATTGAGACCAATGAAACGGATTCAATGAACGTCAGCTGGCAATTACCAAATTAAAATTTCAAAGAGTCACATATTGCCCCACCTTAAATATGCAAGGAAGACAAATAGTGAAGCATCGGTAAATAGGCATCACTGATGGCGAGACCACAGATGCCCATAGAGAATGAGCATCGTCAGCACAAAAATCTTCGAGCTAGAGCTGTGGTAAGTGGGATAGAAAAATTAAAAGATTCCACCGATAAGTTCAAAAAATCTACTATATGAGACCTTAAAGGCGGACAGCACTACAATGAACACCATGCGTGTAAGCGTTACTTACAAGACCGGATAGAATAGTAAGCTGATGAATAGCATCCTGCTCGAACAAGGGTTTTTGCAAATGAATTTCATTATGACCATTAACTAGGTATGTAAGCAATCTTCCTCAGCTAAAAAAACTCGCGACGTTTACTCTCCCCTACGACGCTGTGCCATCAACCACGTTTAGCGCTAAAAAAGCGCACAATATGGGAAATCACACATGAAATGAGGATTCAAAAATTAGTAAAGTTTGATGCAAAAAGAAATCAAAAATCCGCTTGAAAGCATATACAACGCACAGTACACACTCGTTCAGCATCTTTATTAAGCCTGATTCGGCCCTGTTAGAGGTAAAACGCCAACAAAGATATCAAAAGGTATCGGACGATCAATAAAAGAATGAGGAGACCTGTCGATAGGCAACTTCGCAAAACTGAACTGCATTAATGCAAGCCACACGTGAGGCGCTACCAATCTTCCCAATTGCTCATGCCAAAACTGCTTTACAACAGGTCTCAAACGCCCCGTACAAGAATCTTTCTGTTAACGCGCTCCGCACAGCCCATTAACTGAGCTTGCGATGACGTATGCGACATGAAAGTACTGTTTATATTGTCACAATGCTAAAATCCCCCGTAAGCAATGCATTTATCGGAACTCTGCGCCACCATTATCACGCCCACAACAATACTCTTGGGTCTGGAAATAAGGGCAGCAAAGCATGAGTAATTCATGAATGGGCATACAGTCGCCAGCCGCCTTTAATTCTTCACCGGTGACCCCAAGCGACTATTAACCATTGCAACAGTGATCTAAACACACAGAAGCATATTGATGAGCCGTGATGACTTTTTGGGATAACTGCTAGACAGAAGATCTATAGTAACTAGCTCCCATGGTTCGCCAGGTGCAGCTGGGCTATTACTATGGAATATAGGAGCGGCCGTCTTTGGAGTGCCTCCCTACGTTGTTTTGGGCACAATATACACACCTGGCAACATATTCTTCAATGTCCACACGCATCGTGGGCCAAAAATACACACGCCTCGCGGCTTCTAGGGAACGGTTACGTCCCGGATTGAGCCATGGGCACATCGTGCACAAGTTTGAGTACCGTCGGAACAAAACGTCAGGTATACATATTGTTTCCACTGGTCTCTTTTATTGGCCAATGTCGGCACAGTACCTTGTCAGTCGACAGGAAAAATTGTGAGAAATTCACTGATAATGATGGTAAGGAGGTCTCATCGCCTGACTCTAAGGCATAGATGACCTTCCCCCAAATTTCATGTTTACGTTGTTCAACGCTTAATTCATAGAGTGAAAAATTCGGCACGGGATTTTCCCCTGTGACCGCACCCACCACCGGAACATTTCGCGATAACGCATCCGCTACCACATTTGCACGTTCAGGCAAATATTTGAAGGTTGGGTTAAACTCTTGGATCGTCAGATACCATCGTGCAAGCCTACCGGATAAAGTCTTACCCTTAAATAACTCAGTAACGGCTGCATGGTGGGGGTAAAAGACAGTTATTGGATAGCCAAAAATAACGTCTTTAAATTGTTGGAGAGCCCAAATTACTCCGAGGGTCTCTTGATGTGTAACGGAATAATTTACCTCCGCCGGGATAGGAACTCTACTCACGTACGAGATTTCACGGTTCTTCCGTCTTTCATCTTTGTGCATTAGTACTGCCCCAAGCCCCTTAGTCGAAGCGTCTGTACATAGCTCAAATGGAGCTGAAAAATATGGGAATGCCGAGACAGGAGCGTACACGAGTGCATGTTTTAACTCTTCGAAACTTTGCTCCTGAGGAGCATCCCAGTGAAATAAGACATCTTTTCTTAACAGCTGGTATAGGGGAGATGCCATTCTGGCGAAATCTTTGATAAAGGGGTGGTAAATGACAGCTAGTCCCAAAAAGGTTCAAACATTCTCAACACTCTGGAGTTGAGGAAAGTTTTTGACGGCCAATACTTTATCGTCCATGGTGTGTGGAGTCCCTCCCGTTCGACAATATGGCCCAAGAAGCTAATCTTAGCCTTCAAAAATTCACACTTGGTGAACTTGGCTTTGAGACCAGCTGACAACAGTCGCTGCAAAACTGACTCTAAAGTTTTAAAGTGAGAGCGATGGTCTTTGCTAGCAATTATAATATCATCCAGGTATGCAAACACGGAGTTACCTATCATATCGGCAAAAATTGTATTTATCATTCTCTGAAAAGTAAGCGGCGCGGATTTCAAGCAAAACGGCATCAGAAGCTCTTCGTAATGACCTCCCGGCGTTATGAACGCCGTAACCTCTCTGGAGGATTCTGCCATGGGTACCTGCCAGTACCCCGACAAAAGGTCCAAACTAATGACAATTGTATCACCCGGACCTAACGACATGAGCAGATCTTTTAGGACTGGTAACGGATACCTGTCATCTTTTGAGACCTGATTCACTCGCCGAAAGTCAATAACTGGGAGAAAAGTTCCATCCTATTCGGGACAAGGAATAAAGGACTGTTCCAGGGTGAGCACGAGTGTTGAATAACTCCTTGCTCCAACATTTCCTCTACATGTGTTTCTACTAAAGCACGTTGGTTATGAGGTAGCCTGTAAGCAGGAATGTAGACAGGATTGGTCCCTGGTCTGAGTTTAATGTGATGTTCCGCTGTATCGGTAGCACCAAGAACTTCACCGGGGAGTCCTATGACATCTCGGTACTGACCCAAGAGTTCCAAGAGCGAGTGCTTTAATTCCGGGTAGTCCACGACGTTGACAAGCGAACTGAGGGTTGGTACCAGACCCTGCTCGATGTCAACGGCGGACTTCTGAACCGTAGCAACACAAGCAGTAGGTAACTTCAATGGTTCAGGTACCACCTTTCGATCATACACCAACCCTTCCCCAAGGAAAACTCCATGTTTAACTCGCACTGGTCCACCGGTGGTGTTAACAACCAATGCTGATGTGACATGTCCTGCGCTGACAGTGCTAAGTGTCGCCTCTACGGCCAATCGTTTTACTCTACTGGGACCATCGAGACATACTTCACTGTCTATAGGTGCATCAGGAACCGCCACTGGACCACGCATCGCCATACGATCTGGGATTTCATGGTCACCGACAATCGTGGCCTTCACGAGTTTCCAGCCCGTTGTAAGATTCACGCGAGCGTTAGAGACATGAATTGAGGGAACTAAACCAGTCGGTGGCCCTCTCTTATCGCCTTTCTTCCCTGTGAGTGATTTGACATATAGGGGAGTTAGAGACATAGGAGAATCTATCGCCTTTAACTGCTTCCCTTTAAATGTTACTAAATTTAAGTTTGCATCTACCCCAATTCGATTAGACTTCATCGTAGCTAAACCCAACAGACCGTCTACAGGGAGCTGAAAGTTGCATGCTACATAGAACTCCATACGAACCGGAGGAACCCCTGTGTTCAGATTAATAGGTAAGATCACTGTTCCCTTTATTTTCAAAGATGAACCTATGACCCCCTTCACATTCAAATCACTCTGACGTAACGGCCACCGGCCACCACGTGCACTCCTCTTTAGAGCCTGATACGACTCTTCCGAGAGTACGTTTACAGTAGCTCCAGTGTCCACAGCCAGGGAATGGTTTTTATGGCTTACCTTCTTGGGTATTGCCATGATGTTTGTTTGTTGGCAGGCAGCAACGATATTGTGGTAAATCGACAAATCCGCCGCGCCTCTGCGAGGAAAATCTCCCTCGCGGTTGTGTTGAGTTAACCTGGATGGTGCGTCGAGGCTTGCATGTTTTCCCCCTACGACTTATCTCTCCCAGTAGCCCATCTTCGCTCATTGTTTGCGCGAGCTTCTTTTATCTGGTAGCATCGGTCGGTACTGTGATTACCCGTACCGTGAATCGCGCAGTAGTAGGACTCCCTATCTATTCTGTGCTTTTACTGCTCTCCCCTCCCCCAGAAGGGAAAAAAGGGAAAATTTACTCCCGGTTTGAAAGGGGCTCCCCTCGGAGCCGTGGGTGGCGTTTGTAGTTTGATTATCACCCACTGGCGATGCCTTCCGCAATTCTTTGTGCCTGCGGAGGCATTTCTTTACTGTATGTCCTACCTTGTTGCAGCAGGAACAAATTATTGCCTCTCTCGCAGCTGCTACTGCATAAGAAGGCTGGGAGGTGTTATTTTCTGGTGTTGGATTAGGAGTGTTTACTCCAGCAACTGCAGCTGTGAAAGCCGTAGAGTGTTATGTCTCCATTAGCTTGCCGTCTAAGGCTGTTATGAAATCCACTAACTCGTCCTTAGGATGGAAGGGCAAAGAAAGAGCTGCACGACGCACCTTCCCCTGGACATGTAGCATATAGAACAACAGTTCAAGAAATTTGGACATATTATCCATACTAATTTATGGTCCATTACACCAATTTGCCTTCATTAGAATGTTGATACACTCCTGTGTTAACGTATTGGCCACGATAGACCCATCCCATACAGTTTGCGACGACAAATTTGTTATTATAGAGTCAGTCACATGACTTACCTGTTTCACTACGGTGGTTGCTGCTCCACCATTGAAAACGCTCAGGAAATTATCCCTGAATTTGTCGTAATCTTGCCCAATCCTACGGGCAGAAAGTGCTGTACTCTGCATTAATTGCTGAGCTCTCGATCCAGGTTGCAGTCTAGATCGATTGAAAGCAATTTTATCTGCTGGCCTAAATACATCTGAGGAACTTTACATCCTCACACAGAGTGATAAATTGATAAGCACTGTCATCTTTCTCATCTCCAATAAATGGTCGCACGGATGCTTCTGAGGGTAACATCTTAAATAAAGTAGGAAATACAGCCCCATTGTTTGCTGGCACAGCCTGAGAGTGAGTCGCCATTGTATGAGTTGTAGTAGCTATTAGAGGAGTAAAGTTAGTGGTAGTGGTAGTACCAGTATTAGTAGTTGCTGTAGTAATAGTAGTAGTAGTAGTAGCAGTAGTATTAGTTGTAGTAGCAGGCATAGTGGAATACTGCGTACCGCTCCTCAGTGTAAGTTTATTTAAGTCTGGGGTTAAATCATCTACGTTTTATTTTGTTTGTTCCGCTGATGCAGCAAGAATCCCCTTTACTTGAGATAAAAACACATTAGTAAGCCCTTGTAACTCTTCCTTACCTTTAGGCATTATATGAGACGATAACGTAGTTATAATTTATTAATTACATACGCAAAATGTCTCCACAAAAAGAAATAATTAATTGCGGGAGTCCCCGTTAAAAATATAGTTTTCTCTTACCACGTAGAAAGTCTCCTATCAACAGAAAGAAAACGCATTAAGGGCATACTATTATTCACTGATAAGAATCCCTATCAACCAGATGAAACTAAAATAATTGCTCATGTTTGTGTAATTAAATAATTAAGTGTTATTGTAGTGTTTAGCTAAATACTTGTAGCTACATAACTTAATTAAGATTGTTGCTGTAGCACCAGGATATGTAGGTACCGTTCAAGCCACATCCCTCGTTGTGCTCGCGATGATAGGAGAGTCCCGCTCTTCACATGACAAAGCGTTGGGAACGTTCTCTTGACATGTCCTTCTGGCGTTGATATGATGAGTAAGATAAGATGAGTGAATGAGTTTTAATTCCCCCAGGGGTACCAGACGTAGGAATAGTTCTCAATTAAACACTCATTAACGTCCGGCCATTACACCATCGCTTCATTCTTCAGAAACAGGCGTAGACGGAGGATAATTGGAGTTGTTGAGATGACTCACAGTGAGAGGAGATGAGTTAAGAGGTAGTGCGGGGTGCTAAATGCCGAGTCGGCGCTGCCAGTGTAGTACCACGTCAGCAGACGCGACCTTCATGCACTTACTCTCTTCCCTCCGCTCCTTAATGGATCATTCACTCACCAAGCTGCTGCTTGGCTCAAAAAATTTCGTTTTTGTTTCAAAAAGTTTCGTATCCATCACAACCACGATTCCAACACACATTTTCAAAATAGCTGTAATTGTTCAGCACTGATAAAAGTATTCGTGCCACATACCGCCACCAAATTGTTCTGGATTTGCCTTTACGTGAGTAATCTACTCACACAGGTAGACTCACCTTGAAATGTAGATGATGAGTCAATGTACAGTAACTCACGTGTCAATCAATCTGTTTAAGTTGGAATATTATTCAGTGGTGTCGTGAGGATGTAGAGAGACACCAGGGTAATTGAGGTAGTATAATTGTGTTAATCTACACTTGACAAAATATGTAGGTACAGGAGTCCCTGGCTACAATCTCCGCCCGTTACCCTGGTTCAAGACCGTCTGTCCGTCCGCCGGCAGAGAGCTCTGCTCCCCTGCCAAGCAGGTTGACAACTACTCTGTTTATCTATCATCTATATACATCTGCTTCACTACTTAACATATAGCAGGAAGCAAGTAATGTTTCTACCATAGAATAAAATGATAATATAACTATTCCATATAAATATCTATCATATTACCATTTATTTATAACAGATGCATAATAAGCTACGTGACATCTCTATCTAACCTTGCCTGCTCTCTATCTTGCTGATTCCGCAGTAATATAACTGGGTGTAGCTGGCAACACTATTGCCACACCCATACCTACGTATCTACCCATACAAATGCCTTAACAGCGACTCTTAAATAAGGTTAAGGCTCATGTAATAGATGGGAGGGTTCTTCATTGGATCAGAGCTTGGCTAAATAATAGGCAACAAAGGGTAACAAATAATGTTTCTAAATCTGAATGGGGGCAGGTGTCAAGTGGGGTTCCACAAGGGTCTGTTTTGGGTCCGTTACTATTTTTTATTTACATCAACGACTTGGATAGTGGGATTAGAAGTGATATCAGCAAGTTTCCTGAGGATACTAAGATAGGTAGGGTTATTGGATCACAATTTGATGTAAACATATTGCAGGGTGACTTAGATAAACTTAATGAGTGGGTAGTCAGATGATTGATGGAATTTAATATTTATAAGTGCAGCGTTATGAATGTTGGTAGAAAAAACCCTGGTAATAGATACACCATACGCAATGTATCGCTGAAAGGAGCAGAAGGTGAGAAAGATCTGGGAGTGAGGGTGAGCTCCGACCTCCGACCTAGGAAACAATATTTTGAGGCTAGAAATAGAGCTAATAGGGTGTTAGGATTCATTACCAGAAGTATTAAAAGTAGAAGTGCTGAGGTTATTCTAAAGCATTATTTGGCTCTAGTCAGACCTCACCTAGACTATGCGGTTCAGTTTTGGTCTCCATATTAGAGGATGGATATAGCCTTGTTAGAATCAGTGCAGAGAAGGATGACCAACATGATTCAAGGGGTGCGTAACTTTAGTTATGAGGAGAGATTGAAGCTATTAAATTTTCATTCACGCGAGAAACACAGAGTAAGGGGCGATCTGATTGAAGTTTTTATGTGGATAAAGGGATATTATAAAGGAGAGGAAGGAAAAGTTCTTACGGCTAGTAACCAGGGTAGAACAAGAGGTAACGGATTCAAGCTGGAAAAGCGTAGATTTAAAAAAAGAAATAGGGAAAAACTGGTTAAAAAAAACGGTGGTAAATTATTGGAATGGACTCAGTAGACACGTAGTTAGTGCGGAGTCATTAGAGAGCTTTAGAAGGAGGCTAGATAAATTCATAAATGGAGATGAAAGTTGGAGGTAGGTAGTGTTAAGTAACAGGAACTACCTCGTGTAGGTCTCACGGGCTCTTGTAGCTTACTTATTTTCTTATGTTCTTATGTTCTCTCTCTCTCTCTTTTCTGGCACATCCCAATACTGTAATGCAAGGATTTTTATATACGTAGTGTATTAATAATACTTTATTTTCATTCTAGGTTCGGTGAGCATATGTAAATGTATGTAGATGACTAGCCGCAAAGCCGCCCTCCGGGCGGATTTTTTGGCTAGCTCCTGCGGAGGGTTATTGGTGGGCCTTCGGCCCACCAAACACAGACTCTCCAGATAGCCCCTTCTAACTTTCCTGAAATTATGGATATAGAAATGTATATATTAAGTATAGACGTCCAGCCTCTGGCCCCTTTGCTTTTGGCTCAGTTCTTGCGGCTGGAACGTGACAGCGAGCCACGTTCCAGCCAATTAACTCATTACGTGAATTACTCATTAAGGGCTTGTTCTATGCAAAAAGTTTGTTTTACAGACCCCCATTGATTTTGACAGCACTACTTGGATGTCGAATGTCAACTCAACCCGACAATAATTAGGAGTAGTTTACGCTAATTACTCATTAAGGGCTTGTTTTACGCAAAAAAATTCATCCGACGACCCCCATTGATTTTGACAGCACTACTTGCATGTCAAATTTCAGCTCAATCCGACAATAATTAGGAGTAGTTATACACTTTTAGGCGGAAACTTGGTTCCACGGGTCTTATGGTAAGCGACAGCGAGCTTCGCTCGCTGTCAATTAACGCCAACCCATTCACATCACCCCCAACCCATTCACTCACCCATTACCCATCACCGCCCACCCATTCACTAACCCATTACCCATCACCCCCCACCCATTCACTCACCCATTACCCATCACCACACACCCATTCACTCACCCATTACCCATCACCCCCCACCTATTCCCTCACCCATCACCCATCACCCCCAACCCATCACCCCCCACCCATTCACTCACTAATCACCCCACACCCATTACCCATCACCCCACTCATTCACTCACCCATTACCCATCACCCTACATCAAGGTTTCCTCAATTCTCGCAACCCACTTTTATTTTCACAATTCTCGCTAATAGGCTACTAAAAATAAAAATAAAATAAAAAGTGATCGGATCATCTCATACGTGGGCTTAAAATGGTCGAGCTGGTTCCAAAACTGTGTCATATGATGGGATTGGGGCACGGGGGCGGCACCTATCGTGGACACACACACACCCAGACAGACACACACACACACTTTAGCTTATATTATCATAGATATGCATTGTTCCTCGTAGCATATATCATTAATTCCCTTCCTTCCTTTCTTTCCTTTCCTCCCTCCATCATTCGCTTTCTCTTTGTCTCCCTTTCCTCACATCCACCTCAAACCGGTTATTTCTGCGATCACTTAAATTAGCGAATCTGAATCCCCATAAGCTAAAACATTCTAGAATCAACAACAATCACTTCGTCTTCAGGTATTTTGAGTATTCATTTAGTAAATTGCTTTAGGAAACCCATGACATCAATAAGTGTCCGTGGTACGCTAAAATGATTATACTTTCTGGAAATCGCGGGAAAGACACCACTGTGGCCTCAAGGGAAAGTGTTGCGAAAGCTTATTACGGCTTCGACTATATATATTAGGAGAATTAAACTATCTTTACCGACTAAATTTTCATCATCGTTGAACATAATTTATTACACTGTCGCTCATAAAGTATTCCTTTTGCCCCCCATTCTAGCCCGGTGGTTAATCGTTCAATGTCGATGTTGTTAAGTCAGGGTGGTACCTAGTGTTGCTTTTACCAAGTATTACACACTTCTGTGCAGATAACAATGATGATTACACGCAACACTTCTACCTTAACGACCAACCAAAGAAACGAGGCAACCATTGACAGTGAGAGTGATGTGAACGCTCTAGTTGAATCCCTGCCTGAAGATCACAAAACGTTAGTTAAAGTGATTACAGAAATTATAACTACTAATCTGAATGACAAACTAACTGACATACAGAAAGAGATAGCAGAAAAAGACAAACAGATTCATCTCCTGAAAAATGACATAACAACGCTGAAGTGTCGAGTCGACGACCTTGAACTCCACCTCGATAACGTGGACCAGTATGAATGGCGCGATACCGTGATCCTTTCCGGTGCTTCACTACCCCCAGAAACCACCCAAGAGAACACCACCAACGTAACGACCCAAGTTATTAAAGATCAACTTAAGATCAACATCAAGGAGTCTGACATTAGTGTATCGCACCGACTAGAACCAAAAAGACAGCAAGTAAACAGGCCGATAATTGTCAAGCTGGTAAATCGGTCTCTGAAACAGGACCTCGTTGGAGCGTGTATCCAGCTCAGGCCCCAACTGTATGCTAATGAAAGCCTAACACCCAAACGTAGAGGCCTGCTAAATAAGATCCTCACCATCAGAAAAGCGCACAAGCAGAAATTCCAGCAGTGTTACACTCAAGATGGCAGAATTACAATAAAACTAAGAAATTCTACAATTAAACATACAATTATTGATGAGAAGCAATTAACAACCTTCCTTGAAAAGTACCCCGAGATGATGGACACATACCTGCAGAGTGCATCATCAACCTAAATAGTGACACGCCGAAGATAATCATGAATCCACCTATGATGATGACTACTACTGTAACAACAACAGCGGCAGCAGCGGCAGCAGCGGCGACACAGAGCTCTGCGGCGACAACGGCAGCAGCGACAACAACAGCAGCGACTACTACTACTACTACTACTACTACTACTACTACTACTACTACTACTACTACTACTACTACTCGTTGTTACCACCAAGGTAAATGCCTATGTATATTACTACTATTATTACATCTTCATCAACTACTAGTGACACCACCATCATATTGCTAATATTGCCGTAAATATTCTGCTACACTATTATTATTATTATTATTATTATTATTATTATTTCTACTACTATTGTTATTATTATTATTATTATTATTATTACTACTTCTGTTATTACTACTACTATTACTACTACTACTGTGCGTTAAACAACTACTATGTGTTAAACTACTACTATTATTATAAATAATTTATTTCATTATTTTCAATTCCTATTATTATTATTATTATTATTATTTTTATTATTATTATTATTATTATTATCTTTCATAATTTTCATTATTATTGCTATTATTAATATTATTATTATTATCATTATTATTATTAATTATTATTATTATTATTATTATTATTATTATGGTGGTCATAATGGTGATGGTAGTTTTGGTAATTATTGTCTTTATTATTTTTATTATTGTTATTATTATTATTAACATTGTTGTTGTTGTTATTATTATTATTATTATTATTATTATTATTATTATTATTATTATTATTATTATTGCTGTTTTTATTGCTGTTGTAACTATTACTATTATAACTATTATTACTATTGTTTTTGCCTATTTCTGCTGCTGCTTCAAGATCAACTACTAATTATTTACTACTATATTATTATAATTATGTTAAAGTATTATATATGTTATAACACTATACTATTATAAATTACTATTATTACCTTTTATTATTATTATTATCAGTTATTACTATTATTTTCATTATTAAATTTTTTTTTCATTTATTATAAGTAGTATTAGTATTATTGGTATTATTATTATTATTATTATTATTATTATTATTATTGTTATTATTATTATTATTATTAACATTATTATTATTATTATTATTATTATTACTATTACTATTACCTATATTAGCGACCACTACCAATATTATTGCTACTGTACTGTCTCTACTACTACTACTACTACTACTACTACTACTACTACTACTACTACTACTACTATTACTACTACTACTACTACTACTACTATCTCATAATATACAAATATTCATATATTTTTGTGAGTGCTATTCTACTTTATTTCACATTATTTCTAACAACTTTTCTTATATTATATTATTATTATTATTATTATTATTATTATTATTATTATTATTATTATTATTATTTTTGCTACTGCTATTACTACTGCTACTGTGTATTAAACAATTACTATGTGTTAAATTGCTACTATCTTTGTTAATAATTCCTGCTGTTATTATTATTATTATTATGATTATTATTATTATTATTAATATTATTATTATTATTATTATGGCTATTATTATGGCTATTATTACTATTATTATTATTATTATTATTAATATTATTATCATTATTAATATTATTATTATTATTATTATTATTATTATTATTGTTGTTATTATTGGTAGTATTTTCATTACTTTCTTTTATTATTGTTATTATAGTTGTAATGGTGATGGTAATTATTATTATTTTTCTAATTTTTTATTATTATTATTTTTATTGTTATCACTATTATCATTATCATTATTACTAATATTATTATTGTTGTAACTTGTTTACAAGAGTAGGAATACTACTACTCTTGTTACCTATTTTTATTTATGCTACATGATAAACCTCCAATTCCTACTATATTATTGTATGTTAAAATGTTATACATGCTAAAACACTATACTATTACAAATTAATATTATTGTCATTATTACTATTATCATTATTATTATCTATTATTATTATCTATTATTATTATCATTTTCTATTATTATTATTATCATTATTATTATTATTATTATTACTATTATTATTATTATTACTATTATTATTGTCATTATTGCTATTATTATTATTATTATTATTATTATTATTATTATTATTATTATTATTATTATTATTATTATTATTACTATTATTATTATTATTTTTACTATTGTTACTGTTGTTATTATTATTATTATTATTATTATCATTATTATTATTATTACTATTATTATTTTTATTACTATTATTATTATTGCTATTGTTATTACTATTACTATTATTATTATGAGTATTATTGTTATTATCTTTATTATTATTTTATTATTTCATCATTATTATTTAGTGTTTTTTCATTATTATTATTATTTATTTTCGTTATTATTACGGTTATGATTATGATAATTATTATTATTGTTATTATTATTATTATTATTATTATTATTATTATTATTATTATTATTATTATTATTATTATTATTATTATTATTATTATTTGTTGTTGCTCCTGCTACTACTTTTACTGCATTAATATAAGTTATTCACTTATGTTCTCACGTCCTGGCGTGACTTAAATTTTCCAACATCACAGTATGACACACTCGGTGCAGCTTAACTGACTGCATTTCTCACTTTTCTATGTATCAGTAATTTACTTTAATATAGATAATGTCTAACCTTTTTCATACTCTTTTCAAT
The DNA here is from genome assembly GCA_016584305.1 of Chionoecetes opilio. Lineage (NCBI taxonomy): Eukaryota > Metazoa > Arthropoda > Malacostraca > Decapoda > Majidae > Chionoecetes > Chionoecetes opilio. The sequence goes on along the minus strand of JACEEZ010002639.1, from coordinate 36,926 downwards.
GATATTGATGATATTGACTCAGAAAATGACGTTAATATGGAAATCATAAACCACATGGACTTTAACTCTCTTTCAAAGTATTATGATATATCAACTTACAATGATCTCATTTCGACCCAGGATTCTACTAAACTAACAATTTTTCATATAAACTCAAGATCATTAACTAAAAATACTTATAATATCCAATCATTCCTAAAATGCCTCAATTCATCTCCAGATATCATAGCTGTCACAGAAACTTGGCTGACTGATAATAACAAACATCTTCATGAATTTCCTGGGTATCACTCCTATCATCTTGTCAGGAACACTAGGGCTCAAGGAGGTGTTTCTATCTATTGCTGACAATTTAAAATTTGAGCAACAATATGATTTAACATGTATCAATAATGACATTGAATTACTTACTATTAAAATCATTACTGAATCTATCAGTTTTCTGATTTGTGCAATATATAGAACAAATAGTAAACATATTGCAGTAGACGAATTCACGAATGTCATAAATACAGCATTACAAGACAAAGCAAAACAGAATAAAATAATACTCCTGGGAGACCTTAATATAGACTTACTTGAGCATACAACCCATACACCAACAAATAACTTTCTAGCAAACATTCAAACTTTAAATTTTGTTCCTCACATCTCCAGACCCACTAGATTTCCAGATAGTTTAAATTTGGGTGACCCTTCTCTCCTAGACCATATATACACTCATTTTTGTGGAAAGTTTACCACAGGTATTGTACACTTTCTCATTTCGGACCATCTTCCTATTTGCTAAAATATTTCCTTCCCCCCCCCAAATCAAAGTTCAATAAAATAGAATTCAGAAATGTAACTCCTAATAATAAGGAGCTTTTCTCTCAAAAAATGTACACCATATTATGGAGCAATCTCTTATCTTCACAAGATATAAATTTAAACTTTAATACATTTCTAGACAAACTGAGTAATTTATACAATTAATGTTTCCCAATAAAAACAAAATATATTTCAGAAAATCGGCTACATAACCCTTGGATAACGTCAGCTGTAATTAAATCGGTCATGACCATAAATAATCTATTTAAGGACTAGAAAATATGTGTTGTCTCTGAAGGTTATTATAAAAAATACCGCAATGTCCTAAATAGATTTATAAAAAATCTTAAAATTTCATACTATATGTCGATATTTACAAACTTTAAAAATGATACACGCAAAATATGGCAAACCATAAATCAGCTGAAAAATAACTAAAAAAAAACTTATCTCAGTTACATAAAAATTAATAATAAAGTAATGGAGATGCCCATCCGATATTGCAGAGGCCTTCAATAAGTATTATACAGATATTGCTTCCAATTTAGATAACAACATCCCACCTTCCGATATTAACCCACTTGACTTTCTGAGAGGTAATTATCCAACATCAATGATTGTTCCTCCAGTACTACCACAAGACGTTGCAGCTGTAATAAACTCATTAAAAAACAAAAAGTGTAATACCCATGAAATTTCTGTCTCTCTCCTAAAAGTTAATAAAGAACAAATAGCTGTTCCATTATCAATCTTGTTCAACCAATCCATCGAAAAAGGAATTTTTCCTCAATTTTTCAAACATGCAACCGTAATCCCTATTTATAAAAAAGGTCCAAAAGACAAAATTGCTAATTACAGACCAATATCACTGCTAAGCACCTACTCAAAAATATTCGAAAAATTAATGAAAAAAATTCTATTAAATTTCTTAACCAAAAAATCTATTATCAACAAAGAACAATTTGGTTTTAGACAAGGCTTAAGTACCTTTAGTGCTTTGACCGCCTTCACCGATAACATCTACTCTGCCTTGGATGCTCAACTTACAATGCTCACTACTTATATAGACTTTACTAAAGCTTTTGATGCAGTGAAACATGATATCTTACTACAAAAATTGAAACATTATGGTATACGTGGCATCATACATGACTGGTTTAGAGACCAAGTAGGTTTAGACCTACTGATGACTGATGACTGGTTTAGAGACCATGTGCCAAGTGTGGTGAGAGCGGCATCTCAACCCGCCGAGAAGCGACTAGCGATGCCTGACACCACCACGCATGGCTCTGTGGCAGTCAGCACCTACACGTAGCTATCACAAATCTGGCTCCGCAAACACAAGACAAACAGCAGAACCAATAACAACAATAATAATTATATAAGAATATTCCTCCTCCTCCTCCTTCCTCTTCCCCTTTATTCTTCTCTTCTTTCTCTTCCCTCCTATTCTTCTTCCACTACCTCTTTCCTCTTCCTTCATCACCATTACTACTACTACTACTACTGCTACTATTACTGCTGCTACTACTACAACTACTACTATTACTGCTGCTACTACTACAACTACTATTGATATACTGCTGTTGTAACTACTACCAGTACACCAAATTGCTATAAGAAAAGGTTAGGAGGAGGAAGAGGAGGAGGAGAAGGAGAAGGAGAAGCTAGGAGGTGGAGGTTGAGGAGGAGGAAGAGGAGGAGGAAGAAGGGTGCAGCATCAGAGCTACTTTTGGTGTGGATGGTAAATTTGTAAACACAGCTGAGAGCGTGGAAGCCTTGTGAATGGCTGAAACTTTTTGAGAAATACTATGTGACTCGCTGGCGAGGCTGTGACGTCATTGTAGTCGCTCAGCCAATCAGCTATCGGTGCCGATAGCAACAATGTGCCGCCACTGTCATGTCTCGTACCAAAATACCCAATAGCGCCGGGGTGTAGAAATAGAGGGATGTTGTTGAGCGAACAACCGTGGCCTTTAACTCTCTCAGAATTTCTGCCCTGGTTTCCATCCCATCAGGTGAAACTCTCTACAACTCATCTAGTTCTGCCACATGGTGAACGCAAACATACGCTACCCTTACATTCCCTTCCCCATTCCTCGCTATTCATTCTGTGATGTATTATTTATGGTTACATAGGAAAGAATAGGAGCTCGACCACCAGAATAGGTTAAATAGTTTCGTAGTGTATAGTGAAAAACGGTGAAATGTGTATTTATCAGCGTCTACACATGTGACTCAGAAAATATATCGTAGAGAGGGTGTGACCTCCAGTGTCCAATCGTGTCAGTTAGGAGCTTTCCTCATAGGAAACGACGGTGGTGTTAATGATTTATCAAGTGTACGAGTCGTTCCTGACTATAATATAAGTCTCTGACAAATGTGTCAAGCAAACTAGTGTATTGATCTACATGAAATACACCCTCAATAATTCTTCAATGTTCCATTAATATATAGTGTCAACCTTCGTGGTGACGAGTGTTAGGTATTAATAAACATAATTTCTGAGGCAACTGATTCTCATGTAGTTTAATCAACCCAGGTGACATGCAAGGTGTGTTAAGGAAATACTTACTCACAGTCCTCCGATCGTAATTACGTGTTAACTCGGTAAAATATTCATGGGAAATATAAAATTCACGTTACCTTCTTGTCGATAAATATGAACATTCAGTTCAAGAGTTAAACTCATTAAGGATAAATCTTGAACTGGTGGCAGCATACTTATAATATAATATTAAATTTTTTGCTGTCGTAACACGGCTGGATTTCATTGGAGGAGTAAAGTAATCACATAACAGACCCAGGTTTACGGCAACACAATAGCCCCTTTTGTTTGGCTTTTCAATGAATTATCTGTCTCTCCCTCTCCCTCCCTCTCTCCCTCCCCCCTCTCTATCCCTTTCTCTCTCTCCCCCTCCCCCACACAGGTGTACGAAGCGGTGACGGGGCAAGGTCAGGTCAGCATCAGCTCACCCCTACCTCGCTTCACCCTGGAGGGCCTCACGCCGGGGCTCGACTACGTCATCCAAGTGAGCGCCCGCAACGCCCTGGGCCACTCCACCGACGTGCGCCTGGAGGCCTTCACGTACAAGCTTGCGGCCAACACCATGAGTGAGTGTGATGAGGACTGGGGGGGATAGTAGGAGGAGGAGGACGAAGATATAGGATAGGATAAGGGTGCAGAGAGTGGCTGAAAGAAGGATAAGGTCGATGATATTATTAGGACGAAGAAAATTGGTTGAAAGGAGAACAAGGACGAAAGGGGGATAAAAGGAGGACGAAAATAGGATAAGGACGAAGTTAGGTGGATAAAATGAAGACGAGGATAGGATAAGGACGAAAAGAGGTGGATAAAAGGAAGACGGGAATATGATAAGGAAGAGAGGTGGATAAATGGAGGATAAAGACGAAAAGAGGTAGATAAATGGAGGATAAAGACGAAAAGAGGTAGATAAATGGAGGATAAAGACGAAAAGAGGTAGATAAATGGAGGATAAAGACGAAAAGAGGTAGATAAATGGAGGATAAAGACGAAAAGAGGTAGATAAATGGAAGATAAAGACGTAGAGAGGTGGATAAAAAGAGGATACAGACGAAGCGAGGTGGATAAAAGAAGGATAAAGACGAAGAGGTGGATTAAAGAAGGATAAAGACGAAGAGAGGTGGGTAAATGGAGGATAAAGACGAAGAGGTAGATAAAAGGAGGATAAATACGAAAAGAGGTGAGTAAATTGAGGATAAAGACGAAGAGAGGTGGATAAATGAAGGATAAAGACGAATAGAGGTGGATAAATGGAGGATAAAGACAAACAGGTGGATAAAAGGAGGAGCAGAACAAGAATAGGATACGGACGCAGATAGATGGATAGAAAAAATGAGGAGGAGGACGTAGATAGGATGAGGGTGGAGAGAGGTGGATAGACGGAGGGTTGGAACGAGCATACATACGAGCAACGACGAGGATAAAAGCATGGAGGAGGAGGCTCTGGTGTGATGGTACTTTGAGTTAGACGAGCGACGAGAAGAAAGAGAAAAATGAGGGGAAAGGATTTTGCACAATGGGGGACATTTAAGGGCCGAGAGAAACCAGGGAGGAGAAGGAGAACAGAAAACGAGAAGGGGAAAAGTTTGGATATAAATGTGCTCTTTTAACTTTGGAGAGAAGAAAGGGACAAGGAGGAGAAAGAAAGATAGAAAGAAACAGAAGGAAGAAGAGGAATTTAAAGAATATCAAAAGTAGCAGCAAGGGAATACTTGGTGTCTTATTATAAAGTTACCTGCTGACATGTAACGTACACGTCTTTGCCACACATTTTTACCGCAATGCTGAGAAAAGGTCAGGGAGGCAGCCTCGTTTCTCATCTATCCCTCGGGAACATACAAGCCGAAGAATGAGGAAAAGAAAAAAAATGGAAAATTGCGAGCTTGTGTGTGTGTGGGGGGGGGGGGGAAGCTGCGTGTGAGAATATTTTACTAAGGAAAAAAAGAAAAAGGGATTCCTCAACTACTTAACATCATCATGAAATTCATCAACCTCACAAAATAGTAAAGTAAGAGAATTTTGGTGCTTTGATGTATGCTAAAGAGAAGGCTTTTTTGGACAAACACACATACACACACACACACACACACACACACACACACACTCACAAACACACACACACACATACACACACACACACACACACACACACATACACACACATATACATACATATATACATACACACACACACAGACACACACACAAACCCTAAAAAACAAAAAAACAATGCTGAAAACGCACCAATGACAAAATTCAGTGACGTGTACGAAATGCAATGACAGATAACTTGATTGACAGCAATGCACTTGCTAACTGCATTCCTCCCCCCCTCCCGCGGCCTTGCTGCACAAGACTTTCTCATCATTCTCATCCCTATTCTGTCCATCTTCCTAAGGGAAAAGTTAATCAGTTTTCAGTATCTTTACTCTTTCATCCCTTGCACTGGTAAGCTCTGGAACTCTCTTCCTGTTTCTATTTTTCCACCTTCCTATGACTTACATTTTTTTCAGGAGAAGGGTAACAAGACACCTCCCGAACTAAATTGGCCCACCCTTTTTTGTTGTTTATTCTCTTATTGTCTTCTTTATAGGGACTGGCAACTAAGCGGGCTTTGTGTTACCTATTTTTATTGCGCCCTTGGCCAGTCCTTTGTGATGTAAAAAAAAATATATATAATAAAAATAATAATGCGAAATAGTAATACATCGATTTTCATCTTATCAGTACTGGGATGGAGGTAATTATTGCTATAGAAATATTATAATAGAGTGATGCATATATTACGTTTATTACACCCTCAAATATCCACCTTCAGGGGGAGATAAGATAGTTTTTTTCTGAAGACCTTTACGGGCCATTAGGTTTTAATAAATGACAACGCAACGTGAGGGAAGAAAGAGTCAAAGGAAGAAAGAGAAGAAGAAGGAGGAGGAGGAGAAAAAATGACTAATACAAGTAAGAATCATTTACATGTGACATAAGAGAAGAGGGAGAGCGAGAAAGAAAAAAAGGAGAGACAAAGGAGGGAAGAAAAGTCGTGAATGCGAGTACCAAGCTATGAAGGAAAACGGGGAAGAGGAGGAGGAGGAGGAAGAGGACAGCCCTGGAGTGGTTTGCTTGTTGTAAAAGGAATTTGACGAGGAAGAGATAAAGAGGAAATGGAAGAAGTTGCAGGAAGTGTATGATAAGATATGCATACTTATGAAGGGACAAACACACTCACACACACACACACACACACACACACACACACACACACACACACACACACACACACACACACACACACACACACACACACACACACACCGTCGCGATGGTCAAGTTGATAGCGCACTGGCCTGCCATTCTGTGGTAGCCGTTTCGAAAACCTCACTGCTCCCTGGGATTTATCAAAACTGACAAACAAACAACAAAACAAACTGACACACTGAAGTGTGTGGTGTTTGAGGTCCCAGCATTACCCAAAGATCAGTAATAATGAGCTCCAAGCTTGCACAAGGAGTGTGAAACTGGCGATCGCGAGTCCGCCTCGTGTGGACAAGATCATGGGTGAATAGCACACACACGCACGCACACACACACACACACACACACACACACACACACACACACACACACACACACACACACACACACACACACACACACACACACACACACACACACACACACACACACACACACACACACACACACACACACACACACACACACACACACACACACACACACACACACACACACACACACACACACACACACACACACACACACACACACACACACACACACCAAGAAAAAAAAGCACATAAAGAAATAGACAAATAACAAAAACAAAAAGATAGAGACAATAACACAAAATCACATTATAAAAACACATCACGAACACAAACAAGACAAGTCATCATCTCTTCTTTTTCTTCACCACTACAGAAGACAAGAAGATGGAGAAGAAGAAGATTGAAGAGGATAAGAAGATTGACACCCCATCCTCTGACCTGATGATGGTGATGATGATGGTGGTGGCGGTGGTGATGGTGGCGACGGTGGGGGTGGTGATGGGGGCCAGGTGGTGCCTCAGGGGAACCAGACCACCTGTTACCACCTGCAGGAGTAAAGGGGGATACGCGCCTCCCGGGCACCCAGGTAAGTTCCTCACCCCCCTCCTTCCTCCCCCCTTCATAGCGTTACCTGAAATTATCTTTTAATGTAAACTCTTTTAATTCTTCCTCTTTTTTTTATGTTTTTTATTGTCTTTTTCATCCTTTCATACTTCTTATTTTGTGTCCTCCTCCTCCTCCTCCTCCTCCTCCTCCTCCTCCTCCTCCTCCCTCCTCCTCCTCCTCCTCCTCCTCCTCCTCCTCCTCCTCCTCCTCAAATTCAAATTCAAATTCAAATTCAAATAGGTTTATTGCCCATATAATCACACAAGTTTATATTATACAATATGAATTGCTTAGCTGGACTCACTAAATGTAAACATTTTTGGCAGGCCGCAAAAGTGAATATTCAAATAAGTCAGAGCATAAATGCATAATGAGATATTTTTATTATATGATAAAATAAATGTGTGCATTAATTGCATAACACCTAACATCGCGCACCAGGTACCTCACATAACCAAACACCACGGATAACCAACGCAACACATAACCAACAGGTTATGGAGGATCCTCTTTTTTCCTATACTCTTTCCTCCTCTTGCTCCTTTTGCGACAAAAGCCTATGTAGTTTAGTCGATTTTTCCTTCTCCTTCATCTCCTCCTCCTTTTTCTCCTCTTTCAGGGATTTCAGACATATTTTAAAAGAAGGTGATGGTAGTCTCCCCATAACTCAGTAGCTGCGGAAAGGCGTGTGTGTGTGTGTGTGTGTGTGTGTATGTGTGTGTGTGTGTGTGTGTGTGTGTGTGTGTGTGTGTGTGTTTACGAGCGTTGGGCTATTCTGGTCGCCTCGCTTTTTACCGACGACGACGAAGAAAACTCTGCTTAACGACCACTCGCTTGTTACGGCCGGTGGGGGGGGGATGATTTTGTGTTCGTTTGTTTGTTTGTTCCGTATATTTGTTTCGTTGGTTATGTAGTTTTGTATAAGTATTATTTTCTTTTTGTTTATTTCCTTATTCATTTATTTGCTTATTCATATATTTATTTGTCTGCTTAGATATTTATACATTTACTCTTCTATCATCTTAATTTCTTTCTCACTATTATCATTATTATTGTTGTTTATATCACCATTATCATTTTCGCAATTTTTCTTAAATCATGTATTTATTGTCTACTTATCTATTCTTATTCGAGAGACCTCGCGGGATTCCTGCATGGACTATTGGTTTGATGACTGGTCTGTACTATAGAACTGAGAGGGCTGTGAAGTGTGGGGGAGGTGTATCCAGCTTCTTTCCTGTTAATGCAGGAGTGAGGCAAGGGTGCGACCTTGCCACATCACTTTTCAACACTTGTATGGACTGGGTATTGGACAAAGTTATAGAACAAAGTGATTGTGGAGCATCCCTCGGCTACACCAGGATCACTGATCATGTTTTTGCCGATGATGCAGTAATTTTTGCTCAGTCGCTGGAGGTCCTGGTGATTTCTCTCGAGGTGCTGCACGAGGAGGCAAAGCCTTTGGGACTTGAGGTCTCCTGGCTTAAAACCAAGGTTCAGGTGTTTGGAGGCTTACTAGATGAAACAGTACAGTCTGTTCATGCGTGCGGTGAGGACATTGAGATCTTTGAAAGTGTTACATACCTTGGTAGCGCAGTTCATAATGACGGCGGGTCACGTCAAGAAGTCTTACGGCGGATTTGCATAGCCCACGGTGTTATGGACTCGCTCAGCAGGAGTATTTGGCGTTGTTGGTACCTGTGCAGGTGGACAAAGATCCGGACCTACAAGTCGCTTGTGATCCCTGTCTTACTCTATGGTTGTGAGACATGGACACTAAATAGTGACTTGAAGAGACGAATCGATGCCTTTGGTAATAAGTGTCTTCACAGAATCATGGAGTATCGCTGGGATGATTACGTGTCAAATCAACGATTGTACCGTGAGACTGAATCGAGACCTATTACCTGCATAGTCCGTCAGCGCCAACTTCAGCTGTATGGGCATGTGGCACGCTACCCTGAAACCAATCCTTTCCATCAGGTTGTATCTGTAAGAGACAATCCGGCGTGCAGGAGGCCAAGGGAGCGCCCACAAGGCTCGTGGCTGGGGCAAGTTGATGTTTCTAGTCGAGAGCTGCTTGGTATGGGAAAGGAGACAAGCATGCATGGGGACTCGCGCGTGGTGACCCCCGGGAGTGGCGTCCTAGGGTGGGCGAGGCGACGCGCCCCCCGGCGTATGCCCTAATGATTTATGATTGAGTATCTATTCATACATTAAGTTTATTATATTATCTTCCTTGTTTGATGTTCCTATTATTAATATTGTTATTGTTATCATCATTATCATTTTCACTACTTTGTACATATAATTACAGTATTGCCCATTACCATTGATTATATTACTATAATACGATTCCATGTTATCTTTCTACATACGCGTTATTAATGTTATGCTAGTTAGTATTCATCATTATTATTCCTTATTGTCATCGTTTGTTTAAACATAAATATAGCACACGGTTTATTTATTTTTAATTTTGGTATTCTATTTGTTTGTTTCTATATTTTTTTCATATTTTAACGAGATAAATATTTGAGGTTAACTTCTTTTTTTTCGTATATTTATTATATTAATATAGTTTTTTACTTACACCAAAACTTAGTACGTATTCAATTTGTTTTTTATTCCGAAACTATCAGAGTGAGTAATCGCAACAGCAACACACACAAACACGCACGCACACACACACACACACACACACACACACACACACACACACACACACACACACACACACACACACACACACACACACACACACACACACACACACACACACACACAAACACACACAAACGCACACACACACACACACACACACACACACACACAAACACACACACACACACACACACACACACACACACACACACTCACACACACACACACCCGGGAAGTCCCGGGTTCGATCCCCGGGCGGAGCGAAGACAGACGGGCGGTCTTCTTAAAACCCGAGCCCCTGTCCACCCAGCAGTGAATGGGTACCGGGTGTTAGCCGGGGGTTGTGACCCGCCTCTCGGCTAACACTAAGCACTAAGGATGAATTATAAGAATGTTGATATGGAGACGGGGCCATACGAGCGTTGCTCAGGCCCTGTAAAATACAACTAAATGAATACAACTAGATGAATACACACACGCAAGTTAACTTAACTTAATCGCTGGGTGTCTGCTCTCGCCTCACACACGCACACAACACACGCATATGGCTGCACGCACACACACTCGCATACATACAGGCATACATACATACAGACAGACAGGCAGACAGGCACACTTACAGACATATAGACAGGCACACAGACAGACTGACAGACAGACCATGAAACAAAAAACATATATCATGCTTTTTTAATGCATTAAATTTAGTTACTTTTTTCATATGCGAATTTTGTTTTATTTCCTTATTTTTTTGCGTGAATACTCTAATACTTTCATTTATTTCGTTCATGTTAAAAAAAGGTATAAAAAAAAGGTTAAGTAAAGATACACTGAAAACCACAGGCGCGCACGCACACACACATACACACACCCACACACACACACACACACACACACACACACACACACACACACACACACACACACACACACACACACACACACACACACACACACACACACAAACACACACACACACACACACACACACACACACACACACACACACACACACACACACACACACACACACACACACACACACACACACACACACACACACACACACACACACACACACACACACACACACACACACACCTGGAACTAGTATTTTTCTACGCTACTGAAAACTTACGGAAAAAAAGTATTATATCAGTGATGCTCCTTATATTGAGGTGAAGATAGTGGCTCCAGATATTCATAGCAACCACCACCACTACAACGCTGGATGGTTATTATGACCGTGGTTGTGGTTGTGTTGTTATGGAAATATTGGAGGTGAGTGTAGCAATGATAATAATAATGATAATAATAATAATAATAATAATAATAATAATATATTAATGATAATGATGATGGTGGTGAAAAGGTTGGTAGTGAGAATAACAATAATAATAACAATAATAACAATAATGATAGTAGTAGGAATAATAATAGTAACCATCATAGTAGTGTTGGTGGAAGTATAATAGTAGTACAAGTAATAGTAGTGTTGGCGGGGGTAGTAGTAGTAGCATTAAAACTAGAAATAATAGTAGTAGTAGTTGGTCGTAATAAATGTAGTAGTAATCGTTGCTTCGTCATTGCAATAACACATAATAAAAGCTAGACTAAAAACAAGAAACACGAATCATACAAGGAAGAGACAAAGAAGAAGAAGAGGAAGAGGAAGGAGAAAAAGAAAAAAGTAAATTCCCATAACTTAACAAACCAACCAACAACGAATTTATTTTCGCGGAAGAAGCAAATAAACAAAGAAAGAAAATAAAGACGACCAAAGATAAAATAAAGGAAATAATTGAACAAGAGAGTAAGAACTTAAAACAAAACTAGAACATCATGTTTCTTAGAAGAAAAAAAAAAAATTGAAACATAAAATAAATTGATACCTTAACTTCTCTTTAACTCTAAAACACAAAATAAAAGTTATGAATATAAGTATATAGTACCAGTAAGACGCCTTAATCGGCGAAGGACGAGCGAGCCCGTAGAAACCCGCCGCACGTGCGCACGTGCGGCGTCACCCGGAGTTTGACGTGTGTGACATTGCTAGGTGTGTGGTCTCAAACCACACAACAAATTTCAACTTAGGTGGTACAGCCATTTCTCAGCTATAGCAAGATAACGTTGTCTGACAGCCCTCACGCGGCACGCGCCACGCGCCATGCTGACCCCTCACGTGAGACAAAACATAAGCACAAATAGGGATTGAATCAGATGGATATATCAGATGGCGAAAGCCGCTTGTCAATCGGAAGCGGGATTTCAAAGATATAAGCTCCTGAAAAGCGTGACGGTTGGTCGGTTCGGGTCGGGTCGGGTCGGCCGCTTATCCCGGAAAAATCCCGTATCCAGTGAGGACTCGCGAGCGCTTCGCGCTCGCTCGTAATTATAAGGCGTAGATTTTTTTTTTCAAGCATTTTATTATATATGAATCTTTTTTTCTTTGCAGAGGACGATGATTTGCCTTATGAAATCCCGAAAATAATTTTGGATCCACACCGGCAACTCGACCATGTAAGTGTGTAAGTTTGGACATTTGCAACACTGCACGGTCCTATAACTCGCCACACGTTAAGTTGACAAAATAGGGACCCTTCACTCCCCCTTCTGAACGCACGGGATTGGCTGAGGTGTTGGGTGATAATTTTTTACTCCAAGTTCCACCATTAAGCCCCAACACTTCAGCCAATCCCATGCGTTCGGAAGGGGGATTGAGGGGGCCCCATTTCCGCCAACTTAACGTGAGGCGACTATACATACCTGTAAATTAAAGAATCCAGGTTTTATGTATCTGAAATCACGTTAAACCCATCTATGGTCACGTTTCCACTATTTCAAATCAGGCAACAAATATTAGCTATGTATTTGTAGCCTTGAAGAGACAGTTGTGGAGTTTGATAATAATTTTGAATTGTCTATTTTAAATTTAGATTATCGTTTCATCGTGTAAGTTTTGAATCATGTCAGATCAGGAGGTGTCGAATTGCAGGTATGAAGAAACATATACAAAAATATGTAATGTTAGTTTATAAATGTGTATATGTAGGTGTGGTAGGTTTGTAATTACGTGATGCAGTTTTGGTAATTTTATAACAAAGTATTATGGATTTATATTGACAGGAATCTGATGTGGTAAGGTTGTATCGCCATGGAAGCCTGAGAACTGTACAGGCGTGCAAGTTTGATATCAGATAGGATAGGATATCTGATATCAGGGTTCGTGAAAGTTTGGAAAGATGCGGATCATTTCACACACACACACACACCACCCACACACACACACACACACACACACACACACACACACACCACACACACCACACACACACACACCACACACACACACACACACACACACACACACACACACACACACACACACAACACACACACACACACACACACACACACACACACACACACACACACACACACACACACACACACACACACACACACACACACACACACACACACACACACACACACACACACACACACACACACACACACACACACACACACACACACACACACACACACACAAAAAAAAAAAAACACACACTCCCGGGCGGAGCGGAGACATATGGGCTGTTTACTTAAAACCCGAACCCTGTCCACTCAAAAGTGAATGGGTACCGGGTGTTAGCCGGGGGTTGTGACCCGCCTCCCGGGGTGGTGCCTTCGGCCAATACTAAGGATGAATGATAAGAATGTTGCTATGGAGACGGGGCCATACGAGTGTAGCTCAGGCCCTGTAAAATACAACTAGACAACTAGATGAATACATATACACACACACACACACACATACACACACACAGAGAAAGGCAAGTGCACGAATGAATGTGTGTTTAGATTATTCATGTCACATATGTTATTCATGGGAATCATACAGGCAAAAAAATTCTGCAATCCAAATGTGTGTTTGTGTGTGTATGAGAGAGAGAGAGAGAGATAATTCTAAAACTAAACCACGTGTATTAAGATACACATGTAATTGTGTAGTTAATTACGTAAGTTCCTAGATCATTGTTTTTCCAATTAGATAAGCCTGTAGATAAATTTATTTCATAGTGAACATATACATATTTAGTTTGTTAATTAGCAAATATATATTTTTTACTAACTTAAGTTTGTTTCTCATTACAGGACATCGCAGATCAAGCGTTATGAAGAGGAATGTGTAAAGAATTAAGGCTTGTTTTATCTATTTCTTGCGTCCCGCGTAGTGCCACTATTGATAACTAAAGCTAACTCTCCTGGTGTTTTCACGTATCCAAAGACTACTCTATACTGGACTTGCTACTCATGCCCGCGCCAACCCGCCCATGAACAGTGGAGGCCAGTTTTGCGATTCCTGACATTTTCGAACATCACCCCCATTTCCCTTCCTGTGGTTTATCAGCTATAAATGATATACTGTTATTTCGTAAATGTTTGTTCTATAACATTATAAAATAAAAAACAGTAAAATACACTAAAGAAATGCCATTATAAGAGAGTGAATATATATGCATGAACAATATATGCATATGGATAAAAATATTAAATGGCGAAGAGTTTAAGTGAATATTAAATTCACTTAAACTTATCGCTATTTAATATTTTGCAAACAATTTTTTTAGATGAAACATATCAATAGAAGCGGACTTTCATTAGCTTTCCATTGGTATATTTCGTTTTCTGATAAATGAATTACCACTATGCATAAATTAGCGTTAACAAAAAAAACCCATCATCAATCGGATCGGCAAGTAAAAAAGTTTCCATGAATACAGTAGACTATGGTTTATCAGTATAAATTATACACTGTTAGCTTCGTAAATGATTGTTCTATAATATTATCAAATAAAAAACTGTAAAATACACTAAATAAATGCCATTATGCGACTGAAGAAATATACTTGAAATATCCATTGATATATTTCGGTTTCTGATAAATGAATTAGAACCATGCATAAATTAGCGTTAAAGTGATCGTCCAGACCATTTCATCATTCCTGATTTAATGCAATCAATTAATTTAAACTATTCGCCATTTAATATTATGCATGAAGGCTTTTTACATGGAGCATATCAATAAAAGTGGAATTTTATTAGATTTCCATTGATATATTTCGGTTTCTGATAAATGAATTAGAACCATGCATAAATTAGCGTTAAAGTGATCGTCCAGACCATATCATCATTCCTGATTTAATGCAATCAAATCATAGCCATTAACGAGTATATCAACAATACGTCGTCACTTTTTGTATCCAATCAGCCGTTTTTAAATAATCCGCAATCAAAATCTGCAAATTCGCCGAGTTCTCAAAACACTCTCAAGATTTGCAGACGCTCAGGCTCAGGCTCCGTGACGTAGCATCAGGGAGGCTCCTCTTCCCGCGCTTGATCAGAGGCACGTAACACATAGATAAATATAGTACTTGAAGATATTTGGGTGTTTCTGATAGATTTTTTTTGCTATATGCCACATGCATGCATCCTTTATGGGTGCAGCATGCTTCCTTCCCACACACACGCCTGCACACCGACACCCTTCCCACACACACGCCTGCACACACGCCTCCTTCCCACACACACGCTTGCATACACGCCTCCTTCCCACACACACGCCTGCACACACGCCTCCGTCCCACACACACGCCTGCACACCGACACCCTTCCCACACTCACGCCTGCACACACGCCTCCGTCCCACACACACGCCTGCACACCGACACCCTTCCCACACACACGCCTGCACACACGCCTCCTTCCCCCACACACGCCTGCACACACGCTTCCTTCCTACACACACGCCTGCACACCGACACCCTTCCCACACACACGCCTGCACACACGCATCCTTCCCACACACACGCTTGCATACACGCCTCCTTCCCACACACACGCCTGCACACACGCCTCCTTCCCACACACACGCCTGCAGACACGCTTCCTTCCCCCACACACGCCTGCACACCGACACCCTTCCCACACAGACGCCTGCACACACGCCTCCTTCCCACACACACGCCTGCACACACGCCTCCTTCCCACACACACGCCTGCACACACGCCTCCTTCCCACACACACGCTTCCTTCCCACACACACGCCTGCACACAGACACCCTTCCCACACACACGTCTGCACACACGCCTCTTCCCACACACACGTCTGCACACCGACACCCTTCTTACACACACGCCTGCACACACGCCTCCTTCCCACACACACGCCTGCACACACGTCTCCTTCCCACACACACGCCCTCCACACACGTGTGTGTTGTGTGTGTATGTGTGTGTGTGTGCAGGAAGGGTGTTGGTGCGCAGGCGTGTGTGTGGGAAGGAGGCGTGTGTGCAGGCGTGTGTGTGGGAAGAGTGTCGGTCACAGCGACCGATTCACTGTCTGACACCGAAGTACAATCGCTCATCATAACATTTGCCGACAGGTGTCAGACAGAGTGTCTGCGGGCGTCCCTGTTCTGACGTCATCAATAGCAGTCGTAGCCCTGTTGGAGGGAAGATTTTTTTTTTTCGCGCGTTTTATACAAAAGTCGTGTTTTTACGGAAATAAGGCCTGAAAATCAATTATTTTTGGTGGATTAGGTGTTTTGAATGTACATTCAACATAATTAGGCAAAAAAAATGGGTCTGGACGATTACTTTAACTAAATATAGAACATCATCAATCGGGTAATTTTCCCGATTGATGAGGTTATCTATTTAGTTACCGCCAATTTATGTATGATTCTAATTCATTTATCAGAAAACGAAATATATCAATGGAAAGCTAATACAATTCCGCTTCTAATAGTCCAGCGGATATGTGCACAATATATACCAAACCCTACATTTTTTAGTAATAACAACCGGACTTGGAACAAAGTTAGAACATGCATAGGCAATCAATTTGGGATATGGAACCACTGAAAATAATCTTAAGTGTAGGTATGGAAGCTATTTTAAAATTGGACGCCTCACGGACGCTACTCAAATTACGCGGGTGACTTTGTCTCCTCCCCCTCTGACGTCACAGCTCATCTCAGCGTTCTGATTGGTCAAGCCGGTCCTGAGAGACATGAGCCACGCGAGAATGCGTGTGTGTGTGTGTTTGAGAGAGAGAATGCGTGTTTGTGTTTGCGAGAGAATGCGTGTGTTTGTGTGTGTGTTTGAGAGATAATGCGTGTGTGTGTGTGTGTGTTTGAGAGAGAGAATGCGTGTGTGTGTGTGTGTGTGTGTGTGTGTGTGTTTGAGAGAGAATGCGTGTGTGTGTGCGTGTGTGTGTTTGAGAGAGAATGCGTGTGTGTGTGTGTGTTTGAGACAGAGAATGCGCGTGTGTGTGTGTGTTTGAGAGGGAATGCATGTGTGTGTGTTTGAGAGAGAGAATGCGTGTGTGTGTTTTTGAGAGAGAGAATGCGTGTGTGTGTGTGTGTGTGTGTGTTTGAGAGAGAGAATACGTGTGTGTGTGTTTGAGGGAGAATGCATGTGTGTGTGTTTGAGAGAATACGTGTGTGTGTGTTTGAGAGAGAGAATACGTGTGTGTGTGTGTTTGAGAGAGAATGTGTGTGTGTGTGTGTGTGTTTGAGAGAGAATGCGTGTGTGTTTGTGTGTGTTTGAGAGAGAATGCGTGTGTGTGTGTGTGTGTGTGTGTGTGTGTGAGTGTCTGAGAGAGAATGCGTGTGTGTGTGTTTGAGAGAGAATGCGTGTGTTTGTGTGTGTGTTTGAGAGAGAATGCGTGTGTTTGTGTGTGTGTTTGAGAGAATGCGTGTGTGTGTGTTTGAGAGAGAATGCGTGTGTGTTTTGTGTTTGAGAGAGAATGCGTGTGTGTGTGTGTGTTTGAGAGAGCATGCGTGTGTGTGTGTTTGAGAGAGGAGAATGCGCGCGTGTGTGTGTGTGTGTGTGTTTGAGAGAAAATGCGTGTGTGTGTGTGTTTGAGAGAGAGAATGCGTGTGTGTTTGTGTTTGAGAGAGAATGCGTGTGTGTGTGTGGTGTGTGTGTGTGTGTGTGTGTGTGTGTGTGTGTGTGTGTGTTTTGAGAGAGAGAATGCGCGTGTGTGTGTGTGTGTGTTTGAGAGAGAATGCGTGTGTGTGTGTATTTGCGAGAGAATACGTGTGTGTGTGTGTGTTTGAGAGAGAGAATGCGTGTGTGTTTTTTGTTTGAGAGAGAATGCGTGTGTGTGTTTGTTTGAGAAAGATAATGCGTGTGTGTGTGTAGGGGTTTGAGAGAGAGAATGCGTGTGTGTGTATGTGTGTGTGTGGTGTGTTTGAGAGAGAATGTGTGTTGTGTGTGTGTGTGTGTGTTGTGTTGTGTGTGGTGTGTGTGTGTGTTGTGTGTGTGTGTGTGTGTGTGTGGTGGTGTTGTGTGTGTGTTGTGTGTGTGTGAGTGTTTGAGAGAAAATGCGTGGTGTGTTGTGTGTGTGTGTTGTGTGTGTGTGTTTGAGAGAGAGAATGCGTGTTGTGTGTGTGTGTGTGTGTGTGTGTGTGTTGGGGTGTGTGTGTTTGAGAGATAATGCGTGTGTGTGTGTGTGTTTGAGAGGAGAATGCGATGTGGTTGTTGTGTGTGGTGAGTGTTTGAGAGAGAATGCGTGTGTTTGTGTGTGTTTCGAGAGAGAGAATGCGTATGTGTGTGGTTGAGAGAGAATGCGTGTTTTGTGTGTGTGTTTGAGAGAGAATGCGTGTGTGTGTGTGTTTGAGAGAGAAAAGCGTTGTTGTGTGTGTGTGTGTGTTTGAGTGTTTGAGGGGAGAATGCGAGTGTGTTGTGTGTGTGTGTTTGAGAGAGAGAATGCGTGTGTGTGTGTTTGAGAGAGAATGTGTGTGTGTGTGTGTGTGTTGTGTGGTGTGTTTGTGTGTGGTGTGTGTGTTGTTTGAGAGAGAATGCATGTGTGTGTGTTTGAGAGAGAATGCGTGTGTGTGTGTTTGAGAGAGAATGCGTGTGTGTGTGTTTGAGAGAGAATGCGTGTGTGTTTGAGAGAGAGAATGCGCGTGTGTGTGTGTGTTTGAGAGAGAATGCGTGTGTGAGTTTGTTTGAGAGAGAATGCGTGTGTGTGTTTGTTTAAGAGAGAATGCGTGTGTGTGTTTGTTTGCGAGAGAATTTGTGTGTGTTTGAGAGAGAGAATGCGTGTGTGTGTGTAATTGAGAGAGCTGCGTGTGTGTGTTTGTTTGACAGAGAATGCGGTGTTGTGTTTGTTTGAGAGAGAATGCGTGTGTGTTTTGAGAGAGAGAATGCGTTGTGTGTGTGTTTGAGAAAGAGAATGCGTGTGTTTGTCTTTGAGAGAGAATGCGTGTGTGTGTTTTGAGAGAGAATTGGGGTTGTGTTGTGTTTGAGAGAGAGAATGCGTGTGTGTGTGGTGTGTTTGAGAAAGATAATGCACGTGTGTGTGTGTGTGTGTTTGAGAGAGAATGTGTGTGTGTGTGTGTGTGTGTGAGTGTTTCGAGAGAAATGCGTGTTGTGTGTTGTGTGTTTGAGAGAGAATGTGTGTGTGTGTGTGTGTGTGTGTGTGTGAGTGTTTGAGAAAGAATGTGTGTGTGGGGTGTTTGAAAGAGTGAGAATGTGTGGGTTGTGTGTGTGTGTTGTGTGTGTGTGTGTGTTTTGTGTGTGTGTGTGTGTTTTGGTTGTGTTTGAAAGATAATGCGTGTGTGTGTGTGTTTCAGAGAGAGAATGCGTGTGTGTGTGTGTTTGAGAGAGAGAAGTGTTATGCGTGTGGTGTTGTGTGAGTGTTTGAGAGAGAATGCGTGTGTGAGTGTTTTGAGAGAGAATGCGTGTGTGTGTGTGTGTGTTTGAGAGAGAATGTGTTGTGTTGTGTTGTGTGTTGAGTGTTTGAGAGAGGAATGCGTGTGTGTGTGTTTGAAAGAGAGAATGTGTGTGTGTGTGTTGTGTGTGTGTGGTGTGTGTGTGTGTGTGTGTGTGTGTGTTGGTGTTGGGTGTGGGTTTGAAAGAGAATGCGTGTGTGTGTGTTTCAGAGAGAGAATGCGTGTGTGTGTGTTTGAGAGAGAGAATGCGTGTATGCATGTGTGTGGTTAGTGTTTGAGAAGAATGCGTGCTGTGAGTGTTGTGAGTGGAGAGAGAATGCGTGTTGTGTGTTTGAGAGAGGGAAAGCGGTGTGTGTGTGTTTGAGAGAGAGAATGCGATGAGTGTGTGTGTGTGAGTGTTTGAGAGAGAATGCGTGTGTGTGTTTTTGAGAGTGGAGAATGCGTGTGTGTGTGTTTGAGAGAGAATATGTGTGTGTGTTTGAGAGAGATAATGCGTGTGTGTTGTGTTTGAGAGAAGAGAATGCGTGGTGTGTGTGTTTGAGAGAGAATATGTGTGTGTGTTGAGAGAGAGAATGCGTGTGTGTGTGAGTGTTGAGACAGAGAATGCGGTTTGTGGTGTTGAGTGTTTGAGAGGAGAGAATGCGTCTGTGTGTTGTGAGCGTTTGAGAGAGATAATGCGTGTGTGTGTGTTGTTTGAGAGAGAATGCGTGTGTGTGTGTTTGAGAGAGAGAGAATGCGTGTTGTGTTTGAGAGAATTCGTGTGTGTGTGTGTGTGTTTGGTGGTTTCAGAGAGAATGCTGTGTGTGTGTGTGGTGTGTGCGTGTGTGTGTGGGTGTGTGTGTGTGGTGTGTGTGTGTGTGTGTTTGAGAGAGAATGCGTGTTGTGTGTGTGTTTGAGGAAGAATGCGTTTTGTGTGTGTGTGTGTGTGTGTGTGGTGTGTGTGTGTGTGTGTGTGTGTGTGTGTGTGTTTTGTGTGTGTGTGTGTGTGTGTTGTGTGTGTGTTTGAGAGAGAATGCGTGTGTGTGAGTGTGTGGTTTTGAGAAAGAATTCGTGTGTGTATGGTGTGTGTGTGTGTGTTTGTGTGGTGTGTGTTGTGTTTTGTGTGTGTTAAGAGAAAGAGAGTAGGATTATGTAGGTAGTATGATCTTATATATATCTCTCATTTCCCATAGTTGTATATACGAATCTTAGAAGCATTATATCTTTGTCCCGTAAGAATAATTGCCCTTTAAACTATCACTGGCGGCTTCTATACCACCTAATATGGCTCTAACTATCATAAAGTAAAGTAAAGATGGGAGCATACGCTAAGCTGCGTGTGGCATGCGGTGCTCATTTCCGTGGCATTAGCCCTTAGAGCCTGTGGTGGGTGAGAACCCGTTACCCCGGGACACAGGGCTAATGTGACTCCCGGGTTACCACAGTTACCTTCCCCAGGCTACCCCAGGTACCCATTTATCAACCCGAAAGGAGTTTAACTATCATAGGAACACATTATATTTCTTATTGCATGATCTGTCCATGAACCCAATAGTATTGACACAATTGACACACAAATATGTTCCCTTACAAAAAATAAAATGATTGGCGGCCATCTTTTCTCGAAATAACTACTAAAACCTTAATGATTGGAAATTTACCTCAACATGCTTATGTCCATCGGACTTATTATCCATTAAAACATGGATATAGGCACAAAACGTATGCTTGCATGTGAAATAACTCCTGATTTATAATGAAAAATGCCTTTAGTGGCGGCAATTTTTCAAAATGGCCGACATTGATATATTTTGGTTGGCTCCATATCCAGTTTTTGTTGGATATGCATCTTCTAACACTGTACCAAGGTTGGATGTTATTTACTAAAAAATGCAGGGTTTTGCACATATCCGCTGGACTATAATGATATGTTTCATGTAAAATGTTTTCCCGCAAAATATTAAATGGCGAAGAGTTTAAGTGAATATTAAGTTCATGCATATTTC
>JACEEZ010002639.1:0-7500 GCA_016584305.1 Chionoecetes opilio | reverse complement strand
TTCCCCCTTTATTGGAGTGAGGGGTTTGGGTTTTTTTTCCCTTTACCTTTTTTTTCCCTCTTTCCTTTTTTTTTTAAAATCTTTTTTTTTCCCTTTTTCTAAAAAGGAGGAAGAGGGGTGGGAGAAAGGAGGAAAAGGAAACGAAAAAAGGGGAAAGGAAAGAGAGAGGAGAAAAGAGAGAGAGAGGGGAGAGAGAAGAGAGAGAGAGGAGGGGAGAGGAAGGGCGAGAGAGAGAGAGAGAGAGAGAGAGGGGGAGAGAGAGAGAGAGAGAAGAGAAAGGGAGAGGGGAGAGAGAGAGAGGGGAGAGAGAGAGAGAGAGAGAGAGAGAGAAGAGAGAGATTTATCTTCTGGTTTTACCCTAACCTTACAAAACAAATTATATAAAAACATAATTTTGATTGCAAAAAATACTTATGAAAAAAACCTTAGAAAAGGTCAACCCAGTTGTTAATGCGTTCGGGGAAAATTTACTTTGTGTGACTGTAGTTTGTGGGGGGGGTTGGGTTTTTTTGTGTGTTTGTGTGTGTTTTGTGTGTGTGTATTAAACTAGTTGTAAATTTTTCAGGGCCAGAGCAACGCTCGTATGGCCCCGTCTCCTATCAAAAATTTTTAAAACATTCATCCTTAGTGGTTAGTGGAGGGCCCAAGCCCCCACCCCGGGGGGGGGGGTCACAAAACCCCCCGGGTGCCCCCCGGTACCCCTTCACTGCTGGGGGGGGTGGACAGGGGGGGGTTTTAAGGAAAAAAGCCCATATGTTTCCCCTCCCCCCCAGGGGTCCCAACCCGGGGCTTCTCGGTTTTGGGGAAACCCAGCGGGGGAACCATACACTACGGGGTACCCCCAAACCCCCACCCCTGTGTGTATTGGGGCTTTTTTTGTGACAAGGGGGTATGTGTTGGGGTGACAGTGTTTGTGTGGGGTGGGCAAGTGTGGGTGTGTGACTGTGTGTGTGTGTGTTGGCCCGCGTGTGTGTGTGGGGTGACTTGTGTTTTGTTGTGACTGTGTGTGTATGGACTGGGTGTGTGTGTGTTGTGCATGCGGGGGGGTGTTTTGTGGGGGTGGGGACTGTTTTTGTTTTGTGTTGTGTGTTTTGTGTGTGTGTGTGGGGGTGTGTGTGTTGTGGTTTGGTGGGGTTTTGTGGAATTGGGGGGTGGGGTGTGTGTGTGTGGTTTGTGTGTGTATGTCGTTTCGTTTTGTGTGTGTTGTGTGGTGTGTGTGAACTGTGGGGTGTGGTTATTTTTTGACTTTTGTGGTTTTTGTGGGGTTTTGTGTTGGGGGGTGGGCTTTTTTGGTTTTTGTGTGTGGTGTGTGTGTGTGTGTGTGTGTGTGTGTGTGTGTGGGGGGTGTGTTTTTGTTTTGTGTTTTGTGTGGGGTGTTGTGTTTTGTGTGGTTTTTGTACTGTATTTATCTTCTAGTTTTATTTTACGGGCCTGGAAAAGCTGTAAAGGCCCCGTCCCTTAAACAACATTTAAATTTTCATTTATCCTTTGTGGTTAGTGTTTGGGCCGAAGCCACCACCCCCGGGGGGGGGGTCCCAAACCCCCGGCTAAAAAACCCGGTACCCCTTCACTGGCTGGGGACAGGGGCTCGGGGTTTTAAAGGAAAAAAACCCCCAAACTGTTTCCGCTCCCCCCGGGGGATCGAAACCGGGGACTTCTCCGGTTTGGGAAAACCCAGCGTGCTAACCACCCCCACTACGGAAAAACCCACTACTGGGGTGTGTGTTTAATTTTTTTGTGTGTGGTGTGCGTGGTTTTTAACTGTGAATACGTGCATACAAAAATGTTTTAGGTAATGTATTTAAAAAAAGTGACCCGCAAAAAAGCAAAAACACAATTTTAAACCGGGGTTTTAAATATTAATTATAGTGCAATTGTTATCAGGTAATTAAATTTTTAAAACTCGGAAAATTTCTTCACTATACAAACCCTCGTTAGGGACCACTTTTTTACATTTTTGCAAAGACATATATTAGCTGTTTTAAAATCTTTTTTAATTTTTCCCTTCATTTTTTTTCTCATATATTTATTTAATCTATTTCTTTTTTATAAAATTGTGTTTAGTGTTAAAAGTTTCCTTCACCTTCCAAAACACCGTTATTCTTCTATTTTTTCCTCCTTTTTCCCTTCCCTCTTTTCCCTTTCCCTTTTCCCTTCCTTCTCTCGGGTTTCCCTCTTTCCTTCCCCCTTTACCCTTCCTTCTCTCCCCTTTCCCCTTTCCTTCCCCCTTTTCCATTCCTCCCTTTCTCATCCCCTTTTTGGGGGTTTTTCCCTTTACATTATATTTTCCTTTCCCCTTTTCCCCTTTTTTCCCTCCCGCTTCAAAATTTACCAAAAAACATGGAAGTAGCGAAAGAAGAAAGGTGACGAAGGGAGAGAGGAGATGAGAGAGGGGAGAGGGGGAGAAGAGGGGGAGAGAGAGGGGAGAAAAGGAGGAGGAAAAGAAAGGGGAAAAGAGAGGGGAAAAAAGGGGAGAGAAAAGGAGAGAGAGAGAGAAGAGGAAGAGAGAGAGAGAAGAGAGGGGGAGAGAGAAAAAAAAAAAAAAAAGGGGGGGAAAAGTGGAAAACGGAAAAAAGGCGAGAAGGAAACAAAAAAAAAAAGGAAAGAAGAAAAGGGGAAGGGAAAAAAAAAGGGGGGAGGGAGGGAAGGAGGGAAAAAGGGGATAAGGGAAAGGGGGGAAAAGGGGGAAAAGGGGAAAACAAAACAAAGGAAAAACAAAGGAAAACCAAAAAACCGCAACAGCCCCCTAGGGCCTTTTCAAGACTGTTTTTTTTAACTACAATACACTAACTAGATAAAAAAGGAAAAGGATTGAAGTAGAAAGGGGTCCCCCCCCCCCAACCCTCCCCCAGCCGAAAGTTTGGGGGAAAAAGAATGATTTCCAAAGCAATATAGAAAAAAAGCATGGAAATTTTTTGAGGAAAGTGAAAGCTGAAAACTATGGCTAACTATACTAGTTGTGGGGGGTAGGTTTTGGGCTTGATAATAGGTTTATGTTATGTTGGTTTTTTTAATGGTGGGAACACAGTGTGGAGGTTTAAGGGGTGGGCGGGAGCCTTTTCCTGGGGGCCCTTTCCCTTTGGGGGGCAGCAGTCAAAACGGGACCGCTCCGTTCCCTCCACTGGGGGATTGTGTACTTTCCCCTGTAAAGGGCGCCCTAAAACTTTTAATGCCTCCTGCGCAGTGACCCCGTTACCTTAAATCCCCCATGGTGGCACAAAAGTCGGGCCCTAACTGAACCACAGGGGCCCTCCCCAAAGGGCGAGGGTAGTAGTGGTAACCCCTTTTTAAATCGGGGGATCTGTGTGTGTTATGAGGTCTAATGGGGTGTTGGTGTAGGCTCAGTGTGGAATTTTTGGGGGGTTGGGGCGGCAGCCTTGGGCCCGGGGCTTTTTTGGGATGCACCGCAATCAGGGCCCCCCCGCTCCGTTTCAATCCCCTGCGGTAGTGCACTTTCCCCAAAAAGGACGCCCCTTTCAATTAAAAGCCCCCCGCAGCAGGGACCCCCCGGGAAAAAGGAGGAGGGGGAGGAGGAGGGAGGAGTAAAGGGGGAAAAGGGGGGAGGAAAGAGGAAAGGAAAGGAAAAGGGAAAAGGAAGAGGAAAGGAAAGGAAAAGGGGGGAAAAAGGGAAAAGGAAAAGGGAAAAAAAAGGGCCTTGCTGAAATACGAAGCCGTTTCGGGCCCCGTCTTTTTGCCCCGGGGAAACGACCCCGCAAAAACAACCCATTCCCCCCGAGTCAAATCTGGTAATGAAATTTCCGGGCCCAAAAAAAATTATCGGGGACCCCACTTTTTTAAAGGGGCACAAAAAAAATTTCTCCCGGAATTGGAATCCCCAAAATTTATTTTTACCCTTTATTTTTGGGGGGCCGGGAAAACATGAGGAGGGGGAGAGAAGGGGGGGGGAGAGAGGGGAGGGAGAAGCGTGAAGCTTTAAGAAAACCGCCAAATTTTAGACACGGTTGGTTTCGATATCATCAGCCTGGTTGACCAGGGTACTATATGACCCTTGGGGATAGACCCAAAAAGGGTTTCTATATGACCCCCGGGTATAAAACAGGGTACTAATGGCCCTGGGTTTTAGACGGGGATTTCAATGGAAAATTTTTTGTAAATTGTATGGTAAATTCACCCGCCATTCGTTTTCATACCAGTGTCCAAGTATGGTGTTTGGGGCACGCTTGGGATCAGTGTGGGGTTGAAATAAGAAAAAAAAGGGAAACTACAAGAGGGCCCTGAGGGCTTGCCCGGGGGAGTTCCTGTTTTCTTTAAAAATAAACCCACATCCACCTTTTATCCCCCTCCATGAAAAATTTCTAGCCTCCTTTTAAACTCCCTAATGACCCCCGCACTACGTATAAACCCGTCCCACTGGTCCCCTTCCCTCTCTACCACCCATTTGTGAACCCGTTTTTTTTCCCCCCTTTTTTTTGTTTATGGGGGATATATTTTTTATGGGGGGAAGGGGGGCGGAGCTGGTGGGGACCCGGAGGGTGTTTTTCCTGGGGCCCCGGGCTCCCCTTTGCTGCCGGGCGTGTGTGGTGCACGGGGCACGACGCCCCAGGTTCCTACACAGACAAAAGGCGACCACGGCCCCGGGCCCTTTTTGTTTTTGTGGGGCCCGTGGCGTCCCCCCAGGGAAAAAAAATTTTGGGGGGGCTTTTGCCCCCGGGGTGGTGAAAGGGGGCGAGCCAGCGAGCCTATCCAAACTGGGGGGTCGGGGGGTAATTTTGAAAATTAATCAGTTCCAGGGTAATTTTGAGGCCCAAAAAAGAGAAGAAAGTGGAATTAAGCTTTAATTACATAACACATAAATTAATAGAGTTATACCATGCATCATACCATATTAACTAAATTTGATAATTTGAAGAAAATTTTTATTCTGTTTATACAAAATAATAAAATTGCCATTTTTCTCTCCACTAACAAACACAAAGGAATTGCACAATGTATGTTTTTGGTTTGTTTCTCAGTAAAGTTTTATCTTGATAATGGAAAATATATATAAATATAAACTTACAATATATTCAAGGTATTTCCCTTATTGCACAAAAACAGGTACATGGGATACTGTAGTTAAACAGAATAAAGTACATGATCATGATAAAGTAACTAAAAGCCGATTTAACCTGCCTCCCACTGCCTTACCCTGGCACCCACTGCCTTAAGGCTGATTCACACTGGCGTTTTTTCGGCATTTTTATAGGACGAGAAGGGGTCTGGGTCTGGGGCTGGTGTCATGATCGCAATAGGTTTAAAAAAAAATCACACACCGATCGCTCGGTCTTTATCGACCGACTTGCCGAGAATTTCGCGCGCCAAATTCAAATAAACGCAGAAGCCAGCACCACCCTCTCCCAAATCACCCCAATTATTGGTATAATTTCGGTATTGGGCACTAAAAACTAACAAATTTAACTTACATCATCGTGCAGATCTTTTCATCCTTAATTTGAATCCAAATTTCCCATGCCAATGGCGATACATATAATACCGAAAATTTTCCATTTTAGCTAGCCATAAACGGTTGTTAGTTTAAATCAGATTATGTTAGGTTAGACGTGAGGTTTGATTTAGTAGATGATATCAAGGAAAAAAATGAAACTATCAATACTACTTCATAATAGGTAAAGTGCGCGAAAACTTATCTATCGCGCGCCAAATACACACAAGCCAGCCACTAGCCCCCTATAGCCCCTAGCGCGACGTGACCCCTGACCCTGCTGCCTGAGACCCTCACTGCCCCTGGGAACAACAACAAGCTCGAGAACGAGCTTGACAGACGACCTACAAAGCGATACTAAAAGCAGAAAAGGTCACAAGAAGAAGAAGAAGAAGATTTGTCGACCGAAACGAATTGCGTGTGTGAACGTAATCTCCGCACTAGCCCGCAAGAGACCGACTTCTCGTCCTATAAAAATGCCGAAAAAACGCCAGTGTGAATCAGCCTTTAACCTGCATACCACTGTGTTAACCTGCCTCCCGTCCTGTGTTACCCTGCCTCCCACTGCCTTACCCTGGCACCCACTGCCTTAACCTGCATACCACTGTGTTAACCTGCCTCCCGTCCTGTTTTTACCTGCCCCCCACGCCTACCCTGGCTCCCACCCCTTAACTGCATCCCACTGTTTAACCTGCCCCCCGTCCGTGTTCCCCCTGCCTCCACTCCCTTCCCCTGGTCCCATCCCTTTAACCGCCCCCCCCCTGTTTTTAACCCCTGCCTCCCGTCTGTGTTCCCTGCACCAAATTCTTACCCTGGCTCCCACTCCTTACAATTTTGGGGGGGCTGGTCCTTGACTTGGGGGGGCTAAGCCCCCCTTACCCCCCCCGCGGTGACGCCACTGGTTGGGGCCCGCGGGGAATGATATTGAAGAAAACCGAAAAAACTATGTGTGGGCAAAAGACGGTTACGCAAAAAGGGTGTGTGGACCCTACAGCAAATATTTTTTTTAAGGTTAGCTCGCACGCCTATGTATGCTCCCACGTCCCACCTTCTTTTTCCCCCGTGAGGGAATGGGTTGATAGTAGATGATACGTGACGTATATTCATTTTAAAAAGGGCATGCACTCGACACATTATAGGGGGTACTAGTGTTTGTGTCCATAGGGGTGCACTTTGAATGAAATGTACACACATACTGAGAACTTTTCATTTTTCCTTTGAAAAATCACACACATAAATTTTATAGGTGGGCGGGTGGGTGAACCCAAGGGAATATTATCCTTGGTGCCAACTTTCTTGCTACAGTACATTAAAGTGAAAACAGAGGGACACGAACATCACCACCGCCCCAGGATCCAGGGGGTTTTAGGCTTCCCTTGGCGTTACTCCGTCATCCAGGGCCCCCCCGCTCGGTTAACGCCCGTAACTTTGCTTCTACACTTTACGTCGTCTGCACTACCACCTCACTTTGTCGTGCAGTTATATTTTTAGTGTTTTTTATGATGCGTAGTTTTTATTTTCCCCTTCACAATATCAAATGTGCACAAAAGGGTCACATGTTTCACGGTGCAAAAAATTCCCCATAAGCTTTACATTTTTGTTTATTTTTGTAATATCCCTTTTGAACTGCCAAAGGAGGATAACAGACCGGGCCCAATAGTTCAATAAGCTTTAAAATCACGTGTTTTTTCCCCTCGAATGGTGGTTTGACACCTGAGGGTTTATGGGGGGGGGGGGGGGGACCAGCGGGCAAAGCGTCTTTTTTGGTCCCCTTTGAGTGTGCATAAACATAGGATAGGAAAGATCGCCCCCAGGCAAACCCTGGGATCAGGGAACCCAATTCCAAATCGGGAACACATACCAGGCTACCATAGATAAACTGAAAAAAAAAAATAGTTTTGGGAACGCCGTGCCATCGACCGAGGCCGGGTGTCCGCCAGCCGGATCGGAGCCATCTTTTTTTTTTCTTTTTGCCTTCAAAACGGTTTTTCAACCCCACCTGGGCTGCGGGGGGGTTTTTTTTTTTCCCTTTCCTTTGAACAATGGTTTTTTTTATT
>JACEEZ010002638.1:10000-23507 GCA_016584305.1 Chionoecetes opilio | reverse complement strand
GAGGAGAGGAGAGAGAGAGCAGAGAGGAGGAGAGAGAGAGAGGAGAGGAGGACGAGAGAGAGAGAGAGTACCTTCATGCCTCTTCTCAACGCAGCTTCTATATTTTTCTCGTGGGTATTTCTCATTTTAATATTTGTGTTAGTTTTTTAAGATTGTGGTAAATTTTGCAGTATTAAAACACACCGTTTAATGCTATATAATTAATGTTATCAATGTTATCAATGCTTTTAATGCTGACATAAAGTAATGAAACTTTACTTGTGGCGTTGGAAATGGTGGGGGCAAGTTGGAGGGAAGGCAGAGGACATAGAGGAAAGTTACTACAGTATAATGCACCGAGTGTCCGTCTGTCCCTCCCTACAGCCAAGCCTCCGCCTTGTCTGTCCCAATTTCAGCCAAACTCAGAGAGAGAGAGAGAGAGAGAGAGAGAGAGAGAGAGAGAGAGAGAGAGAGAGAGAGAGAGAGAGAGAGAGAGAGAGAGAGAGAGAGAGAGAGAGAGAGAGAGAGAGAGAGAGAGTTTTGAATAGTGTTATGTGTATAAAGCCATTCCGATTATCTTTCTAGGCATCATACTTATTACGGGTAACTTCTGGTAGTAATAATAATAATGATATAATAATAATAGAAATGGTAATTTTGATAATAATATTTAATGAAAATAATAATAATATAAATAATTATAATGATAGTAATAATAATAGTAACAATAATGTTATTAATAATAATAATAATAATTAATAATAATAGCGATGATAATATTGCATAAAAGGATTCAGAGTTAGTGAAACATGGCAAAGCGTTACCGCAGAGTTTCTTTCTATAATTCACTGAATGTCCGCCTGTCCAGCTAAGGGTATCCAGACGAGCGGGCCTGATCGGCGGGCAGCGCGATCGGCCGACAAATTGTGCCGGGCATGCCCGTGAATGTTGTCCACACGGCAGAGTCGATGAATGGGCGGGCGTGTCCGACGATGCCAGTAGGTTGTCGAATGCGGTACGATAAACATGGTGCCCAGTACTACTGCGAAGAAGTATTGTGTAGCATAATTGTTGCTGTGTGTATAAAGTTCCTGATGTGTTACAACGAAGTGATAAGTGGGAGGCAAGCCCTTAAGCTATTTATCCCTAATGTTAATTTGTGTCTGGCAGCGGCGTAGCTCCTCAAGCCACCGGGCACCACACGGTGATTTCGCTCAACGGGGGTTCGGGCAATTCGATGGTTTGCCCGTCAAATGTGCCCGACGACGGGCATGCCCGCCGATCAGGCCCGCTCGTCTGGATAGGCCTTAAGGGTCCGGCATTTCTGTCCTAATTTCAACCAAACTTTCAGGAAAGTTAAGGTCATCCCTGGGATGGTTTTAAACAATATTCAGCCCCGCCCAGGTTATTCAATATCTTCATTAGTTGATATTTTTTTTTTTTGCAGCCGGGGGCATATCCGGGGCACAGGAGTCATTTACCCCCAGTTCTTCCAAGGGGGGATGAAAGAAAGAGAGAGAAGAGAGATAATAAAGGTTACGTGACAAATCTTCGGTTTGTCTTTCGGCGTCATACTTATTACTGGGTAACTTTGTAGTTATCTTAAACTATAAAAATATAAGCGAAAGGGTGTCTGTGTGTCTGTTGTGTTCTGTGTTTTCCGCTTAGGTCCGCCCCCAGTGGCACAATCCCCCATATGGCACAGTTTGGGAAACCCGGGGTCGGCAGGGGAAGGGTTTTTAAGCCCCTTATAGGATGATCCGATCATTTTTTTTTTTTTTTTTTTAGAGCCTATTAGCGAGAATTGTAAAAAAAGGGGGTTGCGAAAATTGAGGAAACCTTGAGTAGGGTCCCCCTCAGGGTGGCAAGGTTGGTAAAAGGAGTTCGCAATGTGCAGCGTCCCTGGCATTCGGTCAGGGTTCGAGTCCGCCTAGTTCAGCGACGTGGCGGCGCTTTGTATAGCAATAACCTTGTATTTGGTATTTTGCAAAGGCAAATAGGATGAAAATCTTATCTTATTTTGATGTGGGTGATGATAATGGGTGAGTAATGGGGGGGTGAGGGGTAAGGGGTGAGTGAAGGGTGGGGATGGGTAAGGGGGTGGGGTTGGGGGGTGAGGAATGGGTGGGGGGTGATGGGTTGGGGGTGAGGGTGAGGGAATAGGGGGGGGGTGATGGAAGGGGTGAGTGAAGGGGGTGGTGATGGTAATGGGTGAGTGAATGGGTGGGGGGGGATGGGTAAGGGGGGGGAAGTGAATGGGTGGGGCGAGGGTAATGGTGAGTGTGCAGAAAGGGAAAACAAATCTTGCTTTTCTTTTACTTAACAAAACAGTGGAGGAAATGTACACATTTCCAACCACTACGGGTGAGTACTGGCGGCGGGGCAGCAAACAGGTGGGGTGTGGGGGTGGCGAGGGGGTTGTGTTGTAGTCGGGCGGACGCCTTCCCTCGCTCCAGGACTCGCCACTAACCTTTTGCTGACGTACTTGCTACTACAGCGCTGATACACCCCAAGCCCCACTAACAACAATTGCCCCCAACGGTAAAACAAATATAATCACTTTACAAGCCATTATATTACACCCCCCCCTTAAACATTCACATAAAGTACACACTGGGGGCCTTCTAACCCTGAGCCCGCCTTGGAAGCTCTCGGTCCAATCATCCCCCAGCAGCAGCTTTTCGTAAATTTCCCTTCCCCCTCATCAGCCGTCCGGAGCTGAATGAAAAAGCTCATCGCCCCTCGTTTCCCGTGGTTACAACATCCCCTGAGTGTCTGGGGAGAAAGTGTGAAGATCCCTAACAGGGGGGGGGTTCCGTCGACTTCACAGCCTGGGGGATAAGAGTTATAATTTTTACCTCTCTTATGCTGCCATCAAACCCCACTTTAGTGGTTTTACCCACTTCATCACCAGGGGTGGGGGCCGTCTGTTTCCCCAACTTGCTTTTTTCAAGGATCCACCCCCTCGGATTCACAGGTCCCGGTACAGCATGTTCAGGGGCAGATAAAGTTCTGGCATCGTGGGGCCTTAAGTGACAGGTATACAGCCTCCGCTCAGAGCAATTTTCCTCCAGCAATAACCTTTATAGTCCGATGGCTTTCTTTCAACTTTCCCATTTCCTGAGGGGACTGTGCAATCAAAAACGGAGACCCCACATCCCATCTTTTGGGGAAGTCGCAAACAGCCTACTGCAAAAAGCGTGTCGTTGCCCGCAACAATTTCCCGGGGGCCCCCACGTTCACAAAACCCGTTCAAAAAGTTTAAATGATGCTGTCGCTGGTTGCAGCCCATTTTTGACGCCAAAACTGAAAATCTTGGGTCCACAGGCGAAAAGGGTTTAGGTACGGCCGTCCACCACAGTGAGTGATGTCCATACCGACTCTCTGCCAATTTTTCCCCACGTCGAGGCCCCCCTTCCGCCAAATTTACGGGTGGGGGGTCGATAGATTGGCACCCCTTAAAATTTTGCGACGACAGTTTGCCCTGCCGCGGTGACTGCTGGGTCGACCCCTTTACAAAATTAAAGCGGCGTTTTACACCTGATGACCTGCATAGGGTGTATCTCTTCAATTTGCGTGTGGAAGTAACACGGTGCACACACTGGTTGCGTGGTGTAGGGCAGGCATCGGGGACTTTCCCCAAACGCTGCGGCACGGTGTCAAACTGTCAGCCGTTGTTGTAGAAGGAACGAGAAAACCCGACACTGGAGGCCGCACTCCTCGACCAACACAGTTTTATGCCCACTCTCCCCCGAATGAGATCTCGCTCGCACCCTTTGGGTTTTAAAAGCCTGCTTTACCTGAGAGGCCACAAGATCCATCGAGCACTGTAGAGGAGTCCGTCATCAATTCCCCTTCTGACTTCCAGGCCAATGCGAGATTCAATCCTCTGATACTGCATCAATCGGCCATGTTGATGTGGCTCGGTCTTTTTTTACGTAGCCACTGGCGTCTTCAACGATGCTGCCGTGATCCTACTGCGCCCCAAGCGCCAAAAACGGGCGCCACCCAAACTCTGGCCTCGTCGCTCGGCACTCCAAAATCCTCTCACAGATCTTTCTTCCTAACCAGCCACGACCTTCCAGAAACCCCCTTATTTCTTCATCGACGAGATTTCATCCCACCTCTAGGGGAAAATTGGTCCTCCTCTTGATGAACCCCGTCGCCACTCGCAGCCACCACACACAGGTAGTGGCCCACCAATTTGCCGAAAAACGAAAAACCACCCGCCTCGTCAACTCACTTGGTACGTTGCCACCTCGCTGTCTCTCTTCCCCCTAGGCCTCTTGCTCCCCCCAGACTCTAGGCCCAACACCTGCTCCTTCAGCAAGTCGCTCCATGCTTGCTTGTTAGCCCAAAATTTCTCGAGATTTTCTTGTACAGACTGGCCTTAAAAAACGTCTTCTTTAAACAAGAATGTCGTCGATGTAAGCTGAGTTCCTTTTCTAACGATGGGATCTTGTGGGGGGAAACACTGTTGAGCATGCTTTCAAAACCCCAAGGGGGAAATTTTAGGCCGAATCCCGTGGGTTAAAGAATACCTCGGCCCCTTAAAATTCCGTCGATAGGGCCCACAGGGGTGGGGAATTCAAAACTGGAGATAAGCCTTTGAAAGGTCAATCACGCAGACATTCACCCCTTCCCTCCGCCACTCCCGCAGTCTGTCTGAGCACGCAGAGTCCCCCGTGAACGCGTCGATGTGTGCATTGAGCTCTTGAAGCCCATTACTGGCCGCACTTTCTTTTGTTGCTTTGAAAAACGGCCATGAGAGGAATCAGACCTTTAGCGGGTCCGACTTATGTTCGTCGTACGGAAGTAACCGCCTCCTCTACCCACTTCTGGAGCCCTTTTTCTAAAAGGGTCTTTTGCTTGGGGAGGCACAGAGTAACCCTCCCCGTTTTCCCGCGGGACCCCAGGCTCCTACCCCCTGCCCATTCCGGGTGCCGTCCAAAAATTAGAAGAGGGTCATAATTGGCACAAAACGGTTCCCCCCACTGCCACCAGGTGCGGCAGCCGCACAACTCTGACTTTTCTATGCCAAATCAAACACTATTGAGCATCGTTTGTAATCCCCCAAAGGGCCGTTTGCCACCCATCCGGAAAATTCCTAAACCAAAGGGGTTCGCAGTTGTTACACAACAGCAAACTCAGTGGAAGCCCCCCGCTAAGCTGGGGGTGTACGACACCTGTTCCCTCGCACGCCATTCCCCCCGCTCACAGTGACCATGTCGACGGCCCCTTTCGTCCTTTGCCTGGCACACGAAAAGGGATATTTGGGGAAACCCGGTATCCCCCAACACACGACGACGTACGCCCTCCACACTCACCAAGCACATGGAAAACGCCTCCCCACGACCCCCATGAGAGGAGGCGGCGTGACCCCCCCTCTCCATCCCCGTTCCCGAAAAACCTTGATGCAATGTGGCCTAAACCCCCACATTGGTAGCACCACTCGTCGCCGTGTGCGGCCATGACTTGTTGGCGAGCTA
Source organism: Chionoecetes opilio (assembly GCA_016584305.1). Lineage (NCBI taxonomy): Eukaryota > Metazoa > Arthropoda > Malacostraca > Decapoda > Majidae > Chionoecetes > Chionoecetes opilio. The sequence goes on along the minus strand of JACEEZ010002638.1, from coordinate 18,039 downwards.
AAACAGTCTTGGGAGATATTAGGGCCACCACACACATGCACCGTGACTGCGCAGCCACACGAGGCACGGCGCCAAGCCTCTGGGGACCAAGCACGCCTCCGATGAAAAGGGGGCTGTCGTCCCTGATGACCGCTCTTCCCGCGTCAGAATCGGTTCAAGTCAAGACCCCCATACGTGACCCAGCTCTGAGACTGGGATTCCTCCGGAGCCCACCCACAAAGGCGCAGGAAAGGGCTTTGTCACTCACTCCCCCCAAACAGAGATGCCAGTCGCCGAAGCTCACCAAATACACATCGGGCGACTTCCACTGCGCAACTTTCGTCACGAATGTCAAGGCCACGTAAGGATCTACGAAAAACGCGGCCAGCAGAATCCTCCCCTTTTCGTCTTTTTCCGTCCGCCTCGGCCAGCTGTAGGTACACGGCAAAGGCCCTCCCGTTAGGCTAGTGGGATACACTTGCTATATCGTCAGCCTCGAAGCTTGCAGACTAATTCCAGCTTCTCCAGCACTCCACCACAGCGTGCGCACCACTCCCATCGTACTCAGGGACAGTTTTAAGTCAAACTTCCCCCCCCTACTCCCTCGATAGTTTGGGCAGTAAAAAACAAATTTTGCTTTTTCTTTTTACTTAACAAAAACGTGGAGGAAATAGTCCCACATTCCAAAAAAACACAGCAGGGGGTGAGTACGGGGGGGGGGGCAGCGAACAGAGGCAGGTGTGGTTTGGTGGCGAGGGGGTCTGTGTTGTAGTCTGCAGGCGGATGCCTTCCCTCGCCCAGGACCGCCACTACCCCCTTTTGTACGTTACTCCTCCCTAGTGACAGCGCTGAACACCACGTGCGAAGACCAGCCACAATAAAGACACGGGAATATCAGCATGGTGGCCGCACTAAAGTTCAAGTCAAGGAGAGGGGGGGGGGATAAAAAGGCGCGCACAGCCAAAGGCGGTCAGCCCGGGTTGGGCGCCATCCCCCCAAAGACTTCCTCCCCCTCCTCCCTGGCCGCGACGAAAGTCCCCCCAGGTTCCTCCCCTCCCCCCTGCCGCGACGAAAAGTCCCCCGGGCTTCTTCCTCCCCCCGGGGCCGCACGAAAAAAGTCCCCCGGGCACCCTCTCTCACCTCACCTCCCTTATCCGGTTCGACAACCTCAGTCCCCGTAGAGCCCCCCAACTCCCACCCCTACTCCGGGTTGACGCCAGTCTTTCCCCGTGAGGCACCTCCACCCCCTACTCCCCACTCCGTCATTCCTACCTGTCCTCCCCGTCCCTTTCCTCTTTTCCCACTATCTACGGGGCTGTGGCGGACCCCCGTGCAGCGGGAAAAAAGGCGGGGTTTCCCCCCCTTTACACACCCCGATGACCCATGCACGCCCATTTACGGGCGTTTCCTGGGTCCCTTTCCCTACCTCCCCATCACGCCACACCGACCGCAGGGGCCTCGGTGGTAAGGCCAATCGCGGTGAGACCCCTGGTGCCTCTCCCGTTGGACTCCAGTCCATTGAAGACCCCCCCCCAAACCTCAATCCACCCACACCGGGGACGCCAACCCCTGCCTTTTGGTGACTGAGGCCAACCGCGGTGGACCCCTGGCCCCCTTCCTGTTGGGCACCCAGTCCCCGGGGGACCCCAACGTCACCAAGCCACCCACCCCGGGGACGCCGCTCCGTCCATTTGGGTACCCGAGGAGGATTTGGGAGTCTGGTCCCTACCCGCTCCCAAAGGGGGCAGTAAAAATATATATTTGATGACCAAGGAATTGAAAAACCAAAGAGGAAAAAAAACACAACCCGGAGATCACAGTTTTTTTGGGCCCTCGGAGAAAACCTGATATACCCAGTAAACTGGGGGCAGGGGTGGTCCTCCGAAGGCCACATACGGAGCACCATGGGAAACAAGCCCCTTTTAAAACCCGGGTAACGACACATTGACAATTGGCTGAACCGTTCGAGCTACATGCGAACTTCAAGAAATCCCGCTGGGCGCGCGCAAATGGTGTAAGATTACTCGGGACTTTGGGAAAATGATGAACAAAAGCCATACACGCACGTGGGGGAATGGAAGACAGCTTAAAAAAAGAACTTGGCCACCCAGATGAAGAAAAAGCTAGCCGAAGGGACTCGCCCCTCTCACACAGGGGGACCTGAGCCTGCGCCTTTGGGAAGACAAGCTCGACACTGGCCAAACCGTGATTCAAAGGGGAGGGCAACCCATCATCAGCGGGAAATTGGGAAACCTTCTTTAAAGCCTTGCCCCAATCTAAAAAGAAGGTATTTAAAAACAAGAACACAACCCTGGAGACGGCCCGGGAGAAGCTGAAAGTCATCACCCGCTGAGAAACCCTTCCCCCCAAAAACCAGTTTTTCTGGCAGCCACAGAACAACCTGCACCTTTCGCCCTTTAACCCGCTAGAAACCCCTATTGCCGCCCGCAGCGCCAAATGTTGAACGACAACAAAGGAGAGCGACGCAGGACACCAGAAAGGGGTCGTAGCAAGGACGAATCAGGTGCTGGAACGTGGGAAAAATTGGTCACCTCAACGGGGAGTTCGCAAGGCCAGAAACTCTACCAAAAAAATTCCCGGGTTTTTAAAATCCAACGGGGGGCGCCGTAGGGACTGGATGAACCCCCAAAAGGGCCCGATGCCAATAACATCACATGCCCATCACCGTCAAGGAAATAAGGCGTTAGTCTTGGGGTTTACACGGGACCGCCGCAGGCCCTTTTTCCTTACCTTTACAACCCCATAACAAACTTGGGGAATCTCCAATGTACATCACCTGTTTTTAAAGGGGCCGACGGGACGACATTGGCTGTAGCGGAGAGACTAGATGGGTTCAGCTGCAGTGGGCGAGAACGTATTACAGGGTCCCTTTTTTGTCCTGAAGGGGTTTGGGGTGGCGGAATATCGGGTGCGTCCCTTAAAAACCCCTCAGAGTAAAAAATTTTTGGGTCAGAAAATACAGCAAACCTGGAGGGGAAAAAGTGATACTGCTCCCGGTCTTTTACTTTCCCAGAACAGACCCTTTCCCCCCCAACAGCCGGGGGAAATACTCCGCATCCGACGTCTAAGCAACTCATGTCTTCTCTCCTACCCCGAAGCTTCCCCCCCGGGTAAGGGCAGCACCCACGTATCGGTGGAGGTATCAGTCTTCCCCTTGCCAATCACACTGCGGAGTCCGTACGATTGCAGAAAGGGTGGGAGATTGGCCCTATAGATCCAGGGGAGCTTACGGACCCCAACAAACTTCTCGGGGACAAAAAGATCTTTCCGGTATTCCTACCGGGCGACGCCCTCCAAACCGTGACCTGAGGAAACCCCCTAATGGACTATGGGGGGTATATTCGCGCAGGGGGAGGACGAAAGGGTTAACTAGTCTTGCGGAAAATGTCTAACAAAAGGACCTCCAATCAAGCAACCATTCCGACGACAACCCCCAGCACGCCGAGAAGGGAACGTTTTCAAGTCGATTCCCTGGTCGGCACGGGATTTTAGACCATCGACAAGTCCTTGGTCGTCCCCCGTGGTTGGCGAAAAAAAAGGGACGGGGCATAAGGTTTGTGTGGTTAAAGGCGCCGAATCGGGCCAGTGAAGGTGCTAACCCCCCCGCGTATTTACGACACGTTGGGGGCCCTCCACGGTTTTCCCGATGGTTTTCTACGTGCCTACAGAGGGTCTGGCAAAAACCCCATTCGTGGGAAGGAAAGGCGAAGACTGCCTTCCACAGGTAATGGCCAAAAATATGGGAGTTCGAGGGCCTCCCCTTCGGAGTCTGCAACGGCCCAGCGTTTTCTCCCGCCTGATGGACGCTGTCTTGGCGGGCCTGCGTGGAAACGGTCTCGTTTTTGGACGAATATCGTAATGCTCCAACCTGGGGCCCTTTATCTGGCGACTTTGGGAGGTGGTTTTAGCGGATCCCAGAAACTGGGCTCGTCAAGCCATCCAAATGCTGTCTTCGTGAGGAAGTACCATTTCGGGACATGTGGGGATGGCCGTGGCATCCAGCCAGACCTGACAAGCTAAAGGGGCCTAGGCAACATACCACCACCCACCAACGTTCTGAATTTCGTAGTTTCCTCGGGGTTTGGGGTCATTTTCTACAGAAGATTTTCAAGGGGTTCGCTGATATAGCAGCACCCCCCCACGCCCCCCGGATAAGGGGGGGCACCCGGAGCTGGGCAACCCATGTGAGAACATTCCCGGGGCCTCAAAGAACACCCCCCAGCCCCCTATTTGGCGCCCCACCCCGATTCTCCCAGCCCTTTACCCTTTTTACAGATGCATCCAACTTTGGACTGGGTGCGTCCTTTCGCAGAGGCGGGCGGAAAAGGAAGGATAATTGCCGGCCAGCCCACCCCAGCACCTCGGAAAAGAACTACGCACAACGAAGAAAAAATGTTTTGGGGGGGTCTGGGGGATTTGGCATTTCCGTCCTTATTACAGCAATCATTTCGAGGGGTTCACCGACCATTTCAGCCTTTCATGGGTTAAAACCCTGTCCCGGAAAACGTCTTCTTCCAATGGTCTAGCGAGTTAGAAGAAACGTTCACCATCAAAACCCGGGCCAGGAAAATTGCAGGGACACGCGAAGGCCTCTCTAGGTTGCCTATGGGCCAGCCCCAGATGATCAGTTTCTCCACATGGCACCTACTGCGACGTCCAGAAGAAACCATCAACCCAGGAAGCCGCGGCAGAAGGGGCAGGCCCCCCCGGCTGGCCAAGAATGGGTGGAAGACGCGTGATGCGACGGCCGTGTGATGAACCATGAAAGGGGAGGTGATCGGGACCCAAGGGGGGGCGCACCCCTTTTCTCTCGTCCCTCCATTCGTCCCAAGGAGGACAACCAGGATTTAAGAAAACGTTGGGGTTATTCAGGACCCCCGGGACTATACTGCAACGGCCCCCTCGCCCAAACAGTCGCGCCCATGCCCCGGTTGCCCAAATAGGAACTGACTACCGGCCAAAGGGAAAGAAAAGGCCACATAAGCATCTCAAACCCTGGGAATTTTTACCGTAGATGTGATGGGACCTCTACCCATTTTCGACAAGAAGCAGTAATTTTGTGACCTTTTTTGATTGCTTCTCACGGGACGTTATTGCTGTCCCTACGAGCAACCACAAGGGGCTCATTACCCAAAATCTTGCTGAGAATGTCATTTCCGTATTTGCATCCCCGGGGCCATCCTCTCCGACCCCGGCCCAATTCACAGCCCCTGTGGGGAAAACTTGGGAGAAGGGTTTTGGGGCAAAAATAATCCACACTAGCCCCTTTCTATGCTAGGGCAACGGAATATGTGAACGTGTTCATCGCACATCAACAACGCCCCTTTGGGGCCCGCCTCGCCCAAAACTCTTCAGGTGTTTGGCCCCGTGCCCTGCCCGCAATAAGCTCACGTTGAAAAGCTGCCCCCCGCGAAAGCTACGAGTTATTCACCACACTGGCTACTCTTTGGGGCGCAACCCCCCCGGTGCCGGCAGATGGGCCCCACCTGCAATCCCCATCACCCCGCACCCCACCTACTACCACTCAATACCCACGGGGAAATACAACGTACCCTAGGCCGCACATGATTAGTGCGAAAGCCTGCCTACGTCACGCCAAGAGGTGGGGGCCCCATTCACCGTGGGGGACTCGGTACAGTGAAAGGTTCCCCCCCCAACCGATCACAAGCTGCACCAAATTTGGCATGGGCCCCCTTTGTATCATGCTCCCCCTCCTGTTCCCGATAATTACGATACAGGAGTAGGGCCACGCACAGTTCACTCACCCCCGCAAAACCTATCGTGAATCACCCAAACAAAAAATCAAAATAGGGGTCGCTTTACGTCACCCCCCACTAAACGCACCAAAAAGGGGGTGATAACACTGAGATTGCCCGAGGACCTCAACGGGAAAGCACAGGAGGGTTCAAGACCACGACGTACTGCCGACGTACAAGGGCGCCAGAGGGGGGTGAGTGGCCTCGGAAGCAATATGAGCAATATAGACGATTTTCCCGGCGATCATCGGCAACCCGGGGGGGGGGAAGAAGAGTTAAATGGGGGTCATGGGAACCCGGCGCAGGAGGGACAAAAGGGGCCCCCCCAGCCCCCCTCAGTTGCCCTTGTGCAGCAAGCCAAGGGGTACATGCGCAGCTACGCAATGGAATCTCCAAACGGGGCCAAAATAAAAACGCGTGGGGTTCATGGAAAAACAACCACCATCTCAGCTCGTCGGCAAAAGAAAATTCCTTTTCCGCGTCACGAAGATAGATTGGGCGGCAGGTCCAATTCGGTTAAAACTGTACACATCATCAAAAACCCATGCTGAGTTTATCACTTGGCTCCCTCACCGCTGGCGTGACTGGGTCTTTGTTTCGCCGAAGGGGCCCGGGGGAAACTCAACGGCCCTGGGCGCCCGCTACACGCAGAGAGGGGCAGTGTGACGAAGACACAGCCACAATCAAGACCGGGGAAAGATCACATGGTGGGCCCCACTCAAGTTAAGCTCAAGGAGAGCAGGGGTATATAAGGGGCGCAAGCACAGGCGGTCATCCTGGTTGGAGGCCATGCCCCCCAAAACTTTCCCCCCTCCTCCCTGGCCCCGACGCAAAGTCCCCGGTTCCTCTCCTCCTCCCTGGCCCCGGGCGCAAAGTCCCCCAGGCTTCCTCCCCTCCCCGGCCGCGACGCAAAGTCCCCCCGGCATCCCCTTTCCCACCTCACCCCCCTTATCCGGTTCAGACAACCTCATCACCCTGAGAGCCACCCAACCCATCCCTACTCCGGGGTTGACGCCGTCTCACCGTGAGAGCACCCCCACTCCCACTCCCAAATCCGTCATTCCCCCCCTGTCCTCCCGTCCCGTTTCCCCTCTTCCACTATCTACAGGAGGGTTGGGGGGATCCCCGTGCAGGCTGGAAAAAGGGGGTGTTTTCCCCCCCCTTACACACCCCGACTGACCCCTGCACGCCGTCAGTTCAGGCGTCCTGGCGGTGCCCTTCCCTACCTCCCCATCACGCCATACCGGCCGCAGAGGGCCCTTGGGGGTAAGGCCAATCGCGGTGAGACTCCTGGTCGCCTCTCCCGTTGGGCGTCCATCCTTTAAGACACCCCCCAAAACCTCAATCCCCCACACCGGGGGCGCTCAATCCCCGTCCGTTGGTGACTGAGGCCCAAACCCCGGGGGGACTCCTGGCCGCCTCTCCCGTTTTCACCCAGTCCCCAGGGGGCACCAAAAGTGCCCCAAGCCACCCACACCGGGACGCTCGCTCCCCGTCCAGTTGGTACCCGAGGGGGACTTTTGGGGGTTTGGGGCCTAGCCCCTGCCAAAAAGGGGCAGTGAAATATATAAATTTTGTTTTACCAAAGGAAAAATTGTAAAAAACCCAAAAGGAAAAAAACCAAGCCGGGGATCACGTTCTTTGGGCCCCCGGAGAGAAATAATAGCCACTAACACACCAAAGACCCACTAACAACAATTGTCCCAAAGGTAAATAACAAATATAATCACTTTAAAGCCATTATATTTCAAACATGAATGGGGTTGGGGGGTGTGAATGGGTTTGGGGTTAAAAACATACATTTTCCATCCATGATTTTTTAGGAAAGTAGAAAGGGGTATCTGGAGAGTCTGGTTTGGTGTGCCCAAAGGGCCCCCCCAATAGCCCCCCCAGGAGCTAGCCAAAAAAGTCCCCCCGGAGGGCGGGTTTGCGGCTAGTGTATAAAATTTTACTCTGTTTTAAAAAATAAAAAATAATGAATTCCAAAATAAAACAAAATATCACAAATGAGAGAAATACAGAATTTAAAGAAGTGTTTTTAAGTTGTAAAAAAAGCGATGTGAGAAAAAACAAAGAGACCCCAAAAAGAGGGAACATATTTTAGACTATGTTAGGAAAATTTATACAAAGTATCATTATATTATTATTATTATTTTTATTGTTTTTTTTTTTTTTTTTTTTTTAGGTAATTTTTATTTTTATTTTTTTTTTTCCCATTTGATTTTGTGTACCGCCCTAGGGTTTATAGCACCCTCTTTATTCCCCGGCGTGCTGGCCTTTATC
>JACEEZ010002638.1:0-5000 GCA_016584305.1 Chionoecetes opilio | reverse complement strand
GAGAGTAATAAGAAAGTACATTACGAGCTTAACTACCCTCCCCCTCTCCCCCCCCCCCCCCCTGATCCTCTCCCGAAGACTCTTTCATCCCCGCGACAAAATGGAAAAAGTTGCCGCGGTTTCCACTCCTGACGGCGACGCTGCCAACCTTTTAGTAGCAAAGTTCCAATCCTTCCGCCGAGATGAAGCTGAGATGTGTGGTATAGCGTTTTGGTGCTCCCACCCACCTCCCTTGTGTATGTGTTGTGTTTTATAGTCCCCCCAAATATGGTCCCTTTAAATTTTGTCGTTTTTTTTGTTTAGGTTGTTGTTTTTTTGCTTTATTTCCCTGGCATTTTTTTTTTCTAGCTAATTTTGTTGTGATATCTTGTCCTTTTCGTTTTTCTTTAAGTATCGTTTATCGTTTCGTTCGTTTTTTGTCTTTTTCCGTTTTTTTTTTTTTCCCTCGTTTTGTACCCCCTCCCCTCCTCCTCCTCCTCCTCCTCCTCCTCCTCCCCCTCCTCCTCCTCCCCTCCCCTCCCCTCCTCCTCCCCCTCCTCCCCCTCCTCCTCCTCCTCCTCCTCCTCCTCCTCCTCCTCCTTTTCTGTCCCTTAATCTATTTCCGAATTTCTTTTTTTTACCTAGAATAACGCGACGTGACGGGGGAAAATCTGTCACCCCCAATTTAAACCCAGAGCCCCAAACGTAATTTTTATTGTTTTTGGGTACCATTAGACGATTTTGTTTAAATTAAGCTTATTTTATAGATGTGCTTTTAGTACCTTTCCACTAGCTAATTTGTATATTTATTTATTTTTTTGGGAAATTTTTTATGACTAACAACGACATTTATATAGAAAATGAAAATCTGGGTGTGAAAGGGTTAAAACAAGAAATACTAACTCAGAGGCTTATTTTTTCTCCGCATATCTTGCTGTCACTAGGGCAGGACACTTTAACCTACAAAACTAATTAAACGAAAAGCCCGGGATTTGAAAAAAAAAAAATACTTCAAAAATTTTCAAGCACTCGTATACACAAAAATATTAAAGTTTTTTTTTTATTATCGTCCCTAATGGATATAATGGTAGGTGTCTTTCCCCTTTACCATTTTGTTTTTGGACAACGGGTTTCGGTCAAAATTTACTCCCAAAGTCGTCTTGGGGAGAAGTCTGTCTTGGGTTCACTCGCGGGGCCCCAACAATTTTTGAAGCTGACGTCCCCGCCTAAGAAGAACATAAATTTTTATACTTTTAGACCTTAAGTACTTTTCTAACCCCTCTTCCCTGAACTATCTTTGGATTCGATTTTTATTACAGAAAAAAATTGGTAATAAAAGTATGATTTACAAATATGAACAAAAAAAATAGGGAACTACAAGAGGCCGTGAGCCCTAACTTGGTATTCCTTTACTTAACACGCCTACACCCACCTTTCATCCCCATCCATGAATTGTCTGTCTCCTCCTTTTAAACCTATTACCTGCATTAACACCTGACACTGAGTCCTTCCTCATTTACCCCCTTTTTGTGAACCTTTTCCCCTTTTTTTTTTTTCATCTACGCTTTACCTTTTTTGAATGACTTTTTTCGTATTTATTTTGCTTTGCGGTTATGATCCTTTTTATTTATTTTTTAAATAATGATGTTTTTAAATACGAAAAAAAAACAAACTGAAAAAAAACTGGGTTTCGGGTCGAATAAAAATATTTGAACGCTCTTCCTTTTTTACAATATTGAAAAAGTAGCTCCTTCGGGTTAATCAACTATGTTTAAGAGCATTATCAAGTCACCTGTTTGTTTTTTTTTATATTCTTACTGAATATATAGCTTTATTTCAGTTTTGGGTTTTTAAGGTTATCTAAAAAAGAAAAATTTACTGTATTTGTAGCGTGTGCGTTCAGTCGTAACGATTTCCTGTCCCCACCTGAAGAACAAGGCAACCGCCATGAAACCCAACCCCACCCCGGGCAAAAAAAATATCCACTTATATAAAAAAGAGGGGAGAACCACACCCCACACACACCACACCACACACACACTGACTGCCCAAACTCGCGTGAAAATGGATAAATAACACAACAAGAGAGGAGGAGAGAGAGAGGAGAGGAAGGGAGGGGAAGAGAGAGAGAGAGAAAAAAAGGGAGAGAGAGAGAGGAGAGAGAGAGAGAGAAAAGAGACATTTTGCTTATTACCGTCAAACTTGTCAAGCAAAAACTTTAATGGGGTAGCTCTCTCTCTCTCTCTCCTGTCTCTCTCTCTCTTCTCTCTCTCTCTCTCTCTCTCTTTCTCCTCTCCTCCGGGATGCTGTTTCACGTCGCCTCGCTTTACTCTCATCCCGCTTTTGTTTCGCAGGCCCTTTCCTCCCCCCAACAACCCTCCTTTGCCTGTACACTCTTTTCATCCCAGTAAACATGTGCTGTAAAGCATCTCTTCACTATCAGCCTCATCCCTGTTGCCATCGCTCCGACTTCACGCACATCATAAAACACTGTAAAGGTCATCTCGTGAAAGGGTTCTTGCTGCTTCCTCTGTGAACTTTTTCCTCCCATCACGCCTTCAGCCTCCAACCCTCTCATATCCTTCGCTTTTTTGATCTTCTCTCCCTGACACCGGTCTTTTTCCCATTATTGCTCCCAGAAAAACAACGGTTCCTCTTCTTCAAATCTTCCCATATTCATTTATATTTCATCTTCCTCCGCAGTATTATACCGCTGTTTAACACACCTTTTTTACTCTAAACTCAAACCCTCTGAACAAAGGGCTTTCTCACGTCCCCCACAAAAACCCGTCTCAACCCTTTGTTCACCTTGCCTAATTTGTTAACTAATAACCAATAGTGTTTTTCCCCTTCATCAAGGGTCCGCATTTCTTAAAAATTCATTATATAACGTAAAAATAATCGACGTTCTTCCTCCAATTTTTTTTTCTAGTCTTTGCACTACGTTCTCCCTTGTCTTTTATTATTTCTTCCAAACACATAAATGCTGATTATTCTTTTTGTTTTCTTGGTGACGCTAACTTCTGCTCCCGCTCCCCCAAATCCCCGTTACTGGTTTTCGTAAAAAACTCTGCCCTTGATTTTAAGAAAAAAGGGGTTTGATGGTTAGAAATTTTAAAGCTGAAATTTACATCATCCCTGTAAAGGTCCTTTCAGCCTTTTCATCAGTCCCCGTAACCACCCTCTTTTTTACAAAAAAAAATTGCTGCCGTTTTTTTCCCCTGAAAGTAAAATTTTTATCACTTTAAAAAAAGATTTTCGAACATTTCATCTCCCCAACACAAGTTCATCACCGAAATAGACGAAATGGACTTTTACATATTTTTAAATTTTTCACATGCCAAAATATTTAGAGAGAAACGCAAACAGATGCTTCCCTACATCATCTTATCATGTTTTTCTTAATAATATATACATAAACTTAAATACATAATACTTCGAACATAAGCTTTGAAAATTTCTCTTTGCTTACGTTAAAGTTTACTAAAAATTAAAAAATAGTTAAAAATTTACACACTTCAAAAAGAGAACCATCCAGGCGTTGGCAAAGGGGAAAAGGGTTTTGTTTGTAAGCTCAAGTGTCAAGACAGGGGATGCATTTAAGCCTTGTACATAAAAATTACCCAGTTTACATCGACCATTATTGGAGTCCAGGGATCGACGGGGACCTCTACAGGAATCTTTCGTAGCCCCCCCTCCCTTTCCCCCTCTTTTCCCCCACTTCCCCCTTCTCTTTCCCCCCCCTCCTTATGGGTTTTTTGGTACGTTTTCCGGCCCACGTGTCCAAAATTAGGGCCCGGAAAGCTTTAAAACACACCAAAAACCACACACACGGGGCTCACCGCTCGCTGGTCTAGGATAAAGCTTGAACCCCCATTCTGTGGGTTTATCGGTTATAATCCCCCTCGCTCCCCCGGGGGTTTTTCACTGACATGCAGCCGCTTTCTGTCCCCCTTTAGAAAGGGGATGGGAATTGTCGTGTTTGGTTCCCCGCATTTCCCAAGATCGGGAATAATGACAAACTCGATCCGGGGGGGTGAACTGGGGATCGCGATCCGACTCACGTGGACAGACAGGGGTGAATCAACACCCACACACACACCCCCACACACACACGAGAGTAAAAAGGCCAGAGGAAGGAATAAAAACGGCGGAAAGGGACCACCTCGTGCTCGCCCTAGAGGGATAAGGTGAAGGGCACAAGAGGGACCAGACCTCCCTTCTCTCTCCCTTCAACATCATTCCCCCTTAACTCCCTCATTTCGGAGCTGGAAGGCCGGGAGTACGCTGCCTTACCTACTACTTTGACGAATTCCAGGTTTTAATTGCGTCAATCAAAATCAATATTTTATTTTATTTCACGATTTTCCTTTTATTTCATCTTTTATTTCTGATTTTCCGTTTTTTTCATTTTTTTTTCATGATTTTGCTTTTAATTATTTTTATAATTTTCCTTTTTTTCATCTTTTTTTCATAATTTTCCTTTTATTTTTATGTTTTTTTCATGATTTTCCTTTTATTTTTTTCTTTTTTTTATGATTTTCCCTTTTTTTTTCATCTTTTTTTCCAATTTCCCTTTAATTAAACTTTTTTTTCAGTTTTTCCTTTTTTTTTATTTTTTCTTTTTTAAATTTATTTTTTATTTTTTTCCTTTTATTTCACTTTTTTCCTTTTATTTCATCTTTTTTTTATATTTTTCCTTTTTTTCATCTTAATTTCATGATTTTCCTTTTTTTCACCTTTAACATCTGTCCTCTCCGTCAGTCACCCCTCTGCTTTGTGTTTCCTTCACGTACTATACCTGTCCTGTTTTTCTTGCTGTCCCTTCATTTCCTTCCTGACTCTCTGTTATTCCATTTCTCCCCTTTTTCTCTTTTCATCCCTTTAAGTGTCTTGTTTTTCCTCCTCCCCCCCTCTTGCCCTCCTCTTCCCCCCTGACAATGTACTAAGCGTCTTCTCCCCTCAATGCACAAATCCCCCCCTTCTCCCCCCCAGATGCACTAAGGCCCCCCCCCTCCCCC
>JACEEZ010002637.1:52500-101242 GCA_016584305.1 Chionoecetes opilio | reverse complement strand
TGGGGGCAAAAGCCCCCAAAAAAAACCAGGAAGAACAGTTTTTGAGAAAAATAGGGGGGGGAATCCGTCGGGACCGAAAGCCTTCCCGAAGATCTAGGCCGGGAAAGGGGAAAGAAAAAACATCATTCCAAAGGTCTTAAGACAGGCAAATATATCAGAGGGGGAGGAGAAGGGGAACAACCCCTTATCAGCCAGGTGGAATTTTTTAGCAAATGTTTGAGGGAAGAGTTGTTTTAAAGTAGATGAGACGCTGTGGAGCCATCGGGGTGAAGTAGGAGAGAAAGATAAAGAAGAAAAATTTTTAGAATGTTTTTAGCTAGATCCAGAAGTCACGAGAGGAATTTTGTTTAAAAAAGTTTTGGCATTTTCTAGAATGAAAGAGTTTTGGTAAGTTGAAGTAAAGATTTGGATGATACGTGAAAAATATAAAGGGGCAGGGTTTTTCAGGACTGGGATACTTACGGTCCCCGTTGTGAGCCACCTTCATTTGGAAGCATGAGAACAAGCAGATTTAAACAAGGTGACGGGCTTTGGATTAGAAAAAAATATGTGGAATTAGCCTCCATGCCAGAGATTTGACCTCAGTTATCGCTCTGCAAAAAAGGATGGGTCTTTGCATGGAAGCAGTAATCATCCAGGGAAAAAACAGAGTAGTGCTCCCTTAGGTTTTTCCATTGGGCTGAGTTGAAGTCCAGAAGCACCTCCCCTTAGGGGGGTCCCGGGCCCCGGGACCGGAGCGATAGGGCAGGTTCGAAATAAGATTTTGACGGAGGGAACCCCAAAGGAGAGAATAGTTTACAGGTAAGCAGAAGGGGGTTTGTAGTTAGGAAAAGATCAAGAATGCGGTTTTTGAAGGTTTTCGGAAGTACCCCCCTCAATAGCATTTATATTATTTTATAATTATATATATATATATATATATAATTTATTATTATAATATATTATATATATATATATTATATATATATTAATATATATGCGTAATGAGGTGGGCACTTCCGCAAACAATTCAGCCAAAACCCCAAATTCCGCAAACTGCGGAAGTTGAATTTGTTTTTGGGGTTGGCGGAAAATGTAAATGTTTTCGGATTTGCTTTGCGGGAATTACTTCCGGAAACGCAAAATGTCCGCAAATTTTCCCAAAAATTTGAACACGATTTTCCGCGCGATACGGCACCTCCAGGAAAAAGCTGCTTGCAAACCAGTGACCTGTCAAAAACAACCAAGGCCGCAGTTCCGCGAGGATTCCAGAGGAAGTACGCGACCTTTTCCCCGCCCTTCTTCCGCTTTTTCTTTGCAATTATGTTTTTTTTTTTTTACATTTTGATTTAATCATTTAAACATTAAAGGGAGTAGTAACATGAAGTATTTTTAGAGTTACTGTAAACTTTGTTAAGGGACCCCAAAGGCAGTAGATGTTGATTTTTTTGTGTCTGGCCGGGGGGCATAGGAAAAACTTTTTTGTAGCAAACGTCTTTTTTTTGTAAAGGCAAAAGTACAGTAAGGAGGACGTAGATACAGACAGATGCCCCGGACACTCTGCGGGCGAGCTCCCGAAACCCCCGAGATGTGGTTGCTTAAGCTATGCTCGAAACAATCGAGCCTAAATTTTAAAGCTAATTTAAAAACAAAAAAAATCCCCCCCGAAGTAATAAAAACACCCCCCCCAAGATGAGTAAACACATACGAATTTTAAGCAATGAACATTACAACAGAAATCCAAAAATAATACAAAAAACAGAAATCCCTGAATCCCAATGGGAAAAAAAAAAGAGCTAAGTGTATGAAGCCACAGCCCCTAAGTGACTTGCAGACGGCCAGGAGGTGGGGGCGGCGTGACTGCGAGGGGAAAAATCCTGTTTTCCTTGACGTGTGTGGCTGTGTCAGATTGGGGGGGCGAGAGGGGGAGTTGGGAATTTTCCAGGGGCACGATAAGACCTGCAGGGGTACGTGGAAGGGGCGGTAGACGCAGAAATCGGGGGATTCCCAATAAGTCTACCATACCCAGCTTTACGAGGGATTTTCGCCTGTCGCAACTCCGACCACCCCGCCCGCGCGATCCCATAGGCTTTAATTTTCTGGGGGCAAACCGGGGGCCGATGGGAAGCCATTTAAATGGGACGGGGGCCGGGGCGGTCGTGGACGCTTCTTTGTTTGTTGCCGGGATGGTCAGCTCTGGCATCACATCTCGGTGCGCGCTGCCAATTGGGGCAAACGCACGGTGATGAGTGGGGCCACCCCAGACCCCAACGGATGCCCGAAAGAAGATTTGCGCGGGGATCTTCCGTAGCGCGTGGGTATCCTTTAGTCCAGGAGAACCCCGCGAACGCGTATTGTCTAACGTACGGTCGGGCCCCATTATCAATTTTTTGACAGTCTACAGCGTCGCGGGGGCCCCGTTAGCTCTGGCGTAGGCGGCGACGAATCTCGTGGCGAACCTCCCAGGGATAAAAAAAACCTACGCACGGGCGAGACGCAAAACTGGGTCCCCCGTCAGTCCGCAGTATGTCGGCCCCCCCAGTCATGCGAAGAGGGGGGGAATTCAGGGGACAGATGATCACAGAGGCAGTTCTGGGGACACTTTATCACATATGGCCAGCGGAGAGGCGATCCACATAAAACCAAATATGTTGCCCTTACAGGAAGTAGTCGGCTGACACGGATCGAACACTCGAAGGCGGCCGGTCGTCCATAAAAGGCGGCCGTTGGCGTGGGGGAAAAATACTAACGGCAACGGAAAAAGGCGACACGGTGTTGGCGAGTCTTTATCAACCCCAGGCCAGTAAACTTTTTTGACGTGCTCGGGGGCTTCGTTCGCTCAATACCTGTCCCCTTCTTGCAACGGTAGAAACTCCCCTTTAGTAGGTGGTAGGGGATGACTAGTCTGGGCCCCGTATACGATATTTCATCCCCAATGATAGCAGATGCCGGGGATACCCAATAGGGCCCCGGGATGATACTGTGAAGGATGTCGATTTTCCCGGGAACCCCGTAGGAGGTATTTTAAGAGACGATATCGGGACACGTGAAGCAGCAGACGTCCCTTTTTTTACATCATGGGTCTACCACGGGGGCGGTCGAAAGCCATTTTGCTGCACGTGATGCCTCCAAAGCCGAAATTTTAAGGTCTCTTTGCAAGGGATCTAAATTCACTTCAGCTGTGCGACGATTGGCCCGGGTCAAAGACGGGGGGAATGAAAGCGCGTTGGTTTTTTGGGCGCCGTCTAGTTAGCGGCGAATCGGGAAAAACCCCTTATTTAAGGAGATCCCCCCTCCCCCCGGTAGAAAAAAAAGAAAGCACTTTTTTGGAAAGAATGTTTAAGAAGAGGAAAGGAGGTTGTGGTGGTTTTTTTTGGTGGCAGAGGAAATCTTGGGCCAATTTTGATGACTACCGTATGGGCTGCCGAGAATACATGCATCAGTTTCATGGTCTTTTTTTTCTGCCCAGGAAAGCATAATACCAGAAAAGACCCCTTTAATCGGCGAGGGAGAGCGACCCGTAGAAACCCCCCGCCGGCGCACGTGCGGGTAACCGGAGTTTGACCTGTGTGGACATTGCGGGTGGTGGTTCAAACCCCACCCCAAATTTTAATTTTACACCCGTTCTCAGCATAGCAGGAAACGTTTTTGACACCCTCATGCGGCACGCGCCACGCGCCATGATGCCCCCCTCACGTGAAAAACAAAAATATATCAAGCACAAAAGGGATGGAAGGGGGGCTATCAGAGGGGAAAAGACCGCTTGTCAATCGGAAGCGGGATTCAAAAAAATTAAGCTGAGAAAACGGGGCGGCGGGCCGGGCCGGCCGGCCGGGTGGGTCGGCCCCCTAAGTGAAAAAAAATTCCCGTATCCACGAGGACTCACGAGCGCTTGCGCTCGCTCGTTTAGTATTCACCCATTTTAGGGAAAAAATATTTTTTTTGGGGCTTTGTGCAACATGACCTAAAGGCAATGTCAATTTTTCCATTTATATTATAAAAAGGGTATTTTTTGCAGTTTTTTAGCACTACCGTGGTCATTGTTAAAATAATGGAAATTTTTTTTTACATTTGCATGGGAGAGATACTGTACTTTGTTCTGAATGTTAGTTTTTACTATGAAAAGTAGCTTAATGCCACATTTCTTTTTTTAGAGTTTTTTTAAAATTTTTGTGTGGAGAAGTAGCCGAGGACTAACGCAAAACATGCTAAGTAATACCTTTTCCTATTACCGTTTTGTACTAAGTGGGATTATTTTCTTGTTTCAGATCGGGAGTGAATTTGTAAGGTAAAGGGTAAAGATGGGAGATACTTAAAGCTGCGCGTGGCATGCGGGCTCATTCCTGGCAACCCCTTTAGAGACGTGGGGGTGAGAACCCGTTACCCCGGGAACGGGGTAGTGGACCCCGGGGTTACCCAAGTTCCTTTCCCCCAGGTTACCCCAGGTACCCTTTATCAACCCCGAAGGAAGTAAGAAACAGCTGGGTGGGGCTGGTCACCGATTTCCCCTGGCCGGGATCGAACCAGGGCCGCAGTTTTGTAGCCAGCACGTAGCCACTGCCCCACGGAGGGACCGGGGGGCAAGGCAGTTGTGGTTTACAGAAAAATTACACATGGATCTTGAGCCTGCATGAAAGGGGACAAGTCGGTCTGTCGATGAAGAACACGTATCTTTGCTTTGAACCCCTGAGGGAAAGTTCAAGGAACTAGCTGTCAAGAATCCAACATCAGCTGGACAACGTGCTGTAGGAGCAACAAGTTTGGGGAATGATGAAAGCATATTTACTGGCACCTTTGAGATAGGACATTCTCAACCTCCAATGTAAGGTGTCGTACCACAAAAGATGCCGGGCTAACTACAAAACCAAACAAATCTGCAAAATGCGGCAGAAAGACCCACTGTCAACTTGAAGTAGTTCCAATCCGGGGACAGATGAACCAAAAAGGGCGAGCCGACAGGACATTTTCCAGTTTCAAATCAAAAAGAACATGTTTCAATGTGGCTCAGTGAGAAACCCCAGCTGATAAACGCAGAAAAAAAATTAACTCATGTGCACTTACACAGGCAGCCCACCCGTTCGAAAGTCTTTAAAGCAGCCGAAAAAAGGAAGATGAAGTAGTTCGTCTCCGGATGCTGTTTTTATCCAGATTGTTTCCCTTTTGAGGGGAAAGTACCACCGCTCATGTATCACATACTTTTCAGACGAAACTTTCGAGCAGCATCTGCCAAGGGTGAGCCATTGAGTAAAAAGGGTTTTTTGGACAAGGTTTTCTGGTTTTTGCTAAGGAAATGAGAAAAGAGCTTTTAGTGAAAAAACGAGTCTCAACATGGAAACACCCGATAAAGATTCATCAGTCTTTCGAAAAAAAAACAGGGGGTTTCCCAAATAAAAGATGCAAGAGCTTCATCATGGAGTGAAAACAAGGGTAAAGTGGTTTAAAAGCAGAGATACAGTGTTTTTTTCGACAGACGACTTCTCTTGCATGCAGGTCAAGATCCATGATTAATTACGAAGCCACAATTTGCACTATGATCGAAACAGAGAAAATAATCCCACTTTGACAATACGGTAATAGGAAAAAGGTTACTTAGCATAAGTAGTACAGTGTAGTCCACGGCTACTTCTCCCCTAAACAGAAACTTTCACGAAAAAACTCTATAAAATAGATAAAGTGGCTTTTTTTAAACTGAATTATTACAAGTAAAAAATAAATTACAGGACAGAGTAGATATTCCTCATGCAAATGATAAAAAAAAGTTTCCCTATAATTTTTAAAAAAGATTCACGTGTGCTAAAAATGCAAATAATACCTTATTTTAATATATATGGTAAAAAATTAAATTGCTTTCAGGGGCTGTTGCACAACCAGAAAAATATTTCCTAAAAAGGGGCAATAATAGCTTTCCGGGGGGAGAAGAAAATGACCATGATGTTAAGGCATTTAATTAAGGGGAGAAATGTTTTGTACTTTGTATGTATGTTCGGGGGTCAACAGTGTGGTGGAACACCCCGTTACTGCAAAAAACACAAGATCGAGAAGCCGGGGTTAGGAGAGAGATGGGAGAGATGTCAGAGCTTATTTGCATCCTTATATAAAAATGGTAACATAAAATATATTTTATAGAGTAGTAAATTATCAGTTTTCTATGGTAGAAACATTACTTTTCTACGTGCTTTTATTGAAGGGAGCGAGTTATGTCTCTAGAAAAAAGAGTACTTGACACCTGACGACAGAGGCCAGGGCGGTTTGGGGGGCCCCGGGCCCCGAGTATAGACCGGCAGAGGGTTTTGGGGCGGAGAAGAAAGGAGAGTAATACGAGGGGTTTCCCCATATACATATTTCTCAAGGTATGTTTTTAAAATTTAAATTTAAGAACTACCTCAACCCTAAGCGTCTCTTACATCCTCACGACACCACTAATATTTTCCCCCGAAACAGATTTTTGGAACCCCCGGGGTTAGGACATTACTCACCCACATTCACGGTGAGTACCTATGGAGTAGAATTACTCGGTAAAGGGAAATCCAGAAACAATGAAAATGATCCATTATTCTCGGCAGCCCATCGGTAGATCAAAATTTGGCCTACAGATACCCCCTGCCACCAAAATAAACAACCAAACCATCCATTTCTACTTCTTAAAAAATTATTCTTTCCAAATAAGTGATTTATTTTGTTCTACCAGGGGAGTGGTACCCGACACTTTTTAGCTTTCGCCCCTAAACAGTCCCTTTTTTGCCAAGGCTTTAAAAACGTACAGGATTAAAATTTTTCCGCATACGCTGCAGCCGCGGGTTTTCTATCCGACAAAGCTTTTAGCAAAAGGGGACCAAAAAGGGCGGTGATCCCCTACGTGAGATACCAGATCGAAAAGGGGGCAAACCCGCTAGGAAATCCCGGCACTTCTGACATGCCCATACCAACAGCCAGCTCCGTTCAATTACGCATATCGGACCCTTTTGTACGGTGAGGGAAAAGTGAACCACATGAACCCCACGCCAGAAAAATCCCCCGGTTTTGCAGTGCACGAATCCCAACCCCGCGTCCTTTGGGAGCATCCCGTTGCAGACAGTCGGAGCTTCGGGTCGAAAGAAGGCCAGGAGGGCGGGGAATAAGCACCTTCTTCACCTCGAGGAATGCGCTTCGTGGTTTCGGTCCATGCCCAAATACAGTTTTGCTTCAGAAGACCGAAAAGGGGTTTGGGGGCGGCGACGATTTTTTGTGAGAAGCTCCCCCCAATGGTTAACCAAACCATGAAAAGGGCCGTAAATAGGGTTTTGTTTAGGCCGAGGAAAATCCTTTATGGCGGTGACCTTTTTTACGTTTGCTGAGTAGCCTTCTCGGTGACCCCGAAAACCACAGTATTCTATTTATTTTCCCTTGCGAATATAAACTTTAGGGTTTAAAGTGATTCCCGCCTCGTGGATTTTTTCGATGTGTCAGCAGTGTTTGGACGTGGGGGCCCCAATGTGTCGCGTAAGCGGGAGTCGTCGCAACTTTGATGGGGTAGGGGGATGCCCCCCAGAGGAGTCTCCTTGCGGTTGTATTCATCCCCGGAGGACCCAACCCATGACCGCGCGCTTTTAAATTTAAAACTGCCCCACGGTGTAATGAAGCCGTTGGGGCCGGCTCTCAGGAGCAATGGCGATCTGGTGATACCCCCCAAGGCGGGTCCCTTTTTGGATCAGCGGGCGTGACCTGCAGCGATATCAGCGACCCCAAAGTGTGGTGGGGAAACATGGGGGAGCGGAACCCCATGCAGTATTTTTTCAGCCGGTTAGGGCCAAAAACATTTTAACCGGGGATTTTTCTTTTTGGCAAGGCACCATGGGAGCAACAAAAACCGTGGGGTAGTCGAAGGGGCGATTATATGGTTTGGCAAGGAGGTTTTCGAGTTGATTTTTGAGTAGCTTTTCCGCTGTAGGGCACGGTCGGCGGTGGTGACTGCAAAAGGGCCCGCGTAGATTAAGTTCATACCCCTAGGCTTTCCAATCATTGTGCGCAACGCAGATTCTCCCTAAACACGCGTGGATTACATGACGGATTGAGCCGCGTGCGCAGCCCGAACCTCCCCGCGGATAAAAAGTCGTGTGGGGAGGTGGAATGGGCGATGACCGGACTTACATCCTTACTATTTTGGTCCACGATAGTGTTGTAGTCACATCATATTGGGGGCCTCTGGGCAGATAAAAACTGTACCGATTTGCCGTGGGAAGTCAGCAGTACGACCCTAGCGCGAACAGTCGAACCCGCTAAAACAGCATTCCTGACAATTGCTCAATACGGGGCTGTTTTAGTGCGGGGACCTCCTAATTCCAGTGAGCCAAAAAACTTTGAAACCCTTACACTCCCCGGGGTTCCCCCAACAGACTGAAAGACGCGTGGGGGGGGGGGAAAAAAGTTACGATGGCGATCCCCCAAACGAAAAGAGCCAGTGATGCCCCCTAAAATGTAGTCTTGCTCCTGGTCGGGGGGACAGCGGAGGTTTGGGGAGCCTGCGGGGAGTCACCCCTCAAGACCTTGAGGAGTGTAGGATCTCTTTATAAAACAGGGTACCGGCTTCCCTATTTAAAAATATATAAAAAAAATTTTTTATTTTTATAATTTATTTTTTAATGAAAGAAAAATGAACAAAGGAAAAAAAAGGGGGGCTTTTTTTGAAAAAAAAAAAAAATAAAAAAAAAAAAAAAAGAGGGGAAAAAGGGGGGGAGAAAGAGGAGAGAGGAGAGAGGAGAGTTGGGGGAGAGAGAGAGAGAGAAAAGAGAGAGAGAGAAGGGGAGAAGAGAAAGGACGAGAGAGGGGGAGAGAGGAGAGAGAGGGAGAGAGGAGAGAGAGAGAGAGAGAGAAAAAAAAAATATACTTATATATATATATATATATAATATATATATATATATAATATTAATATATATATTATATAATATATATATATAATATATAATATATATTATACATATATATATATATTATATATATATATATATATAAGTAGAAATGTTTTTGGAAAACTCTCTCATATATATATTTTAATATAGACCTGTTGGGAAAAAACAATTTTTTCCTTTTTTTATACCCCCTCCACAGTTTCCAAGCTTTTTTACCTGGAAAAAAGTCGAAAATTACAACCATTATAACCCAAAAAAGTCAGGAACCCTTTCCCTCATGAAGCAGAAGTTTTTTCTATTACACTTTTTTGAAACCCCATTTTCGGAGCTTTTTTGATGTTGTTTTTCCCTATGTTCACCAATAAAGGGATAAGGGGTTTTTTAAAGCAATAATTAGATGCTGACTAAAACACAAAATGCATAAAAAAAATTTTAGGAAATTTTACAGGATTTTTACGGGAAAAATTTTAAAAAAAAATTTAAAAACTAAATAAAAATTTTTTTCACTTAGTCAAAAATTTACAAGGGGTTTAGCAGACATCTAATGGTCTGTTAGGTTTTTTGCAGTTTGTTGAAACCCTGCTAACAAATCCAGAGAATTCACAAGATAATTTCCCCATTTTGGCGAAAGCAAGGACCCTCCAGGACCCCAAAGTTGAATCTCAGAACTCCACGCAGCCAGAGACAAGCGTCCGCCGCCTGTAAGATTGCTACAGAACCCCTTCCTGATGGGGTACCCATCATCCAGCATCAGTGGCTCCCAGTTCCCCACCAACAGACAGGCCTTTTCCCAGTATTCCTCCATCTCCAGATTTTTGCCAGAAAAAAATACGGGGGAACCCTAAGCATCAAGCCTCCCCCAAAAAAACAGGGAGGCATACCTTCGGGGCAGAGGCTAGGATCAAGACCAGGGGACAAGTACAATGCAGCGCAGATTTCAGACATTTTCAAAAAAAAGCACAGAGATCTAGCAAGGAATAAAAGGAAAAAAGGGTGCCCCCGGAGGGAAAAGGAGTCCCTTGCCCTTGGAATTGATAGCCTTTTCGAAAGGAGTTTTCAAGCCACCCGGGAAAATAGAGAAAAAAACCGATTTGCTACAAGGGAGAAGAAGGAAAGGAATCAGGTTCTACCAGGATCAGAAGACAGAGAGAAAGGCCCACAGTCTGGCATGAAAAGGGTTTTTTGAGTCACGGGTTCAGCAGCAAGCAGAGGGCTGAAAGACTGCAGCAGAGAGGGGGAACAAGATATGAATTTTTGTCACAAAATTTCTAAAATTTTTTCACTCCCAACCAAGCGAAGGACTGCTGCGAGTGTTACCTGGCTGCCCCAAACCCGAATTGAAGGGAATGCAGGGGGACTGGATTACCAAAAAAACCTGTCCTGGATTTTCACATCACCAAGACACTGGATCCACTTTTCCCAGGGGGGCATGGAGTTTTTGACTTTGCAGTCCCGCTGACTTTTCGGGGATTGTCTGACAAAAAAGGACAGCCTTAGCTCTGCTACATTGAAGGCTGGGGAGCAAAACGGAAAGGGGTTGTCATCTCAACCCAAAAAAACGAGACGGAACAGGATGCTGACAAGGTACCACATCAGCCAGGAGTACATGGCAGCATTTAGCGAGGACCCCCCAAAGTAGCTCTCTCCAGGGGATGGAAAGATGCGAGAGATGTCCGGGGGAAGGATTCTGGGCCCCACGTCAGAGAACTGCGTGTTGTCTCAAAAACCCCTGCATACCCTAAAGGGGCAAGCTAGGGGAGTCCCAGTGATAGAAGTCAACAGAACGGCTCAGGGGGGAGGCACCCATGGATTTGTGGGGGGAGGGGGGCTTACTGGAGTGATCTTTGCCCTTGTTTTTGAACAAGGGGGCGGGAAAAGTGGAGTAATCGGGGAGCTGCCAGGTTCTGGAAACAGCTTTAAGGAAGGGTTTACCCGCCCGCAGACACCCATTCTAGAAGTGCGGTTGGGCGTAGGGAGAACGTTTGGCAAGGTCAAGACCCAGAGAATCCCTTTGGGTTTAAGCACTTCAAGGCGTTTGGACAGATTTTACCACAGAAAACCCTACAACCCTGTCCCCAGAAAAAAATGTTTTAAAAAAAGAAAAAAGAGTGCAAGGAAATACTACAGGAAACGAGGCGGAAAGCCCCCTAGAGCGACTACCGGAGATGGCTGAGTTACAGACTCCGGAGACACGCCTCCCCGGGAATCCACGGAGTGTCCTGGGCCATTATAGGCCAGGTGGATGGGCCCGAAACCTGTATTTTTATGAAAAATGTATGTTTGCGAGCAGCTGGAGACGTGAAGAAACTGTTGTGAAGCGGAAGCCCCAACCTTTTCCTGGGGGGCGTTCTTACACCCCTGTGGATGTCATCTACACTTTCTGCAGATGCTCCTGCAAAGGATCTGCAGTTTTAGAAGGGGGATGATGAAGTTCAAGAGAAAAAGATCCCGAGATGCTAGGCAGTGCTACAAAAAACTTGAAAAACCCCAAGTGGTACTGGGCCCAGGAGGTTTGCCGTTCGTCTCTTCGGTAGAGACCAGGGACAAAGAGAAGCAGGACATTGCTGCCAAGCGCACGCCCCTGAGAAGCTAGATAGCTTCAGACGAGGGGAAAAAACCAGTTTTCCCCAAAGGGTTACAGCCAAGGGCGGGCCCGGTGATCTAGTTTGGGCCAGGGAGTCCTTTGCTTGACACCCTTGGCATTTAGTTGACGGCTTTGCAAAATGTGGCGACATGGCCAAGGAGTGATGAAAAGCAAGGCCCGGAATATGTCAGCAATGTAAAATGTGAAGACATTGCTGAGGGGGAGTCAAGATGATGATGATTTCGCAAACATATTACCACAGATTCTCAGCAAAAAAAAGACCTTCTTCAAAAAAATTGGAAAAACAACGGAGCGATTGAAGCTTTAAGAAGCAAACTCTGAAAAATGAGTGAAGTGTCCTTTGACATAGACAAAAGAGTTTCTGCATTTAAAAAGTTTTTTTGGTCTTTTTCACACATTTTTTTATGCAAGATTGTAAAAATTTTTTGAAATTTTTATGAAATTTTCAGAAAATTTGTTTTCTGGGGTTGATGTGTTTTTTTTTGAATGTTACTTGGGTTTTTTTTCAGAAAAAATTAAAATGCTTTAATTTGATACCCAATTTGTTGTTTTATCCCAATTGTAAAAAAAATCACAGGGAAAAAAAAAATCGGCGGAAGGCAAAATTTGGCGCTTTTTACGCGCGGGCTTAAAAATCTGAGGTCCATGAGGCAAAGGTTTTACATTTAGTCAAAATGGTTTCGATTTTCCGGGGTTTTTAGGCAAAAAAACATGGGAAACCTTGCAGGGGGGGTTACAAATAGGAAAAAATTGTTTTTTGAAAAAGGTCTAATATATATATATATATATATACAGTGCTTCCCAAAAACAGGCGGGGACGGCGCCAATTACCGGGCTACCCCCAAAAAGCGCCCCCACTTTCCAAAAAAAATGTATGAAAGGAGGAATTTGCCCGAAAAAAAAAGCAGAAGCATATTTTAACACCTTTAAAGGCGTGGGCTTCCGGGGGGTAGGGGCCCCCCCCATATCGTCTTCTCTTCTCTTAAGTGGAAGCTCAAAGGGTTCAAAAAATTTTAAGTCCCTAGAAAGAAATATAAAACATAAATAAAATATCTCCTTTTAAAAACATTACATGGGAGACCCCAGGGTTCAATCTTTGGTCCTTACTTTTTTTTAATTACATAAATACATCATCGTAGCAGTAAAAACTAAATTTTTTCTTTTTTGCTGTGATACTGTAGTCATAGTACTTTGGGGGTTTATAAAAACAGGTTGCTTGGACTGGGTTTTTTGATGGACAAAGTTGTAGGGGGGTACAAGGTCTGGTCCTAGGATTTTGTCTTGCTTGAGACTTCCCTGATATAAAAGGGCCGGGAGTCTAATTCTAATTGGCGTCGCGGCAAGATCAGAGAAAAGTGGGGGGCGATGCTAGGGAAAATACTTAAGAGGTATGGGGGGTGATAATCTTAGGAAAACTTTCAAGGTAAAAAGCCAGGGTTCAGACAGAAATATCTTCGTCGTGTTTTTACAGTACTCCCCCTCTATTTGGGGGGTGGAGGAACAAAATTTCGTTTTCGGGAACGACCTGGAAACCCCCCTGGAAGAAATTTCGGGGTTTGGGGTTTTCAGTGGGGGGCTGTAAGTTGACGGGTTACGCAGGTTTTCCGCGGTCGATGGCAAAAACGTCCGAAGCCCCCGTTGGGGTTTGAGGTTTAAAGTTTTTTTCCTCGTCCTACGGATGACTTAAAAGGGGCCCGGGGGAAACGGTTGCAAAGGGGGCTTTGACTGCGTCTACCCTGACAAAGACGGAGTGCAGCTGCGGGGGTTGGCGGGAACAAAGGTTTTGGAGGGTTTAGGTGGGGGCGCACAGGTTTAAAAGGTTCGGGCCATGGAGCCCTTGGGGCCTGCTGGCGAATTCCGGGTTTACGTAAGGCCGGTAAAAGGTGTATTTGGGAAAGGAGTTTCACCTGGACCTGAGTGTATTCCGTGGGCCGAGCTCACAGAAGAGGGCCTAGATTTTCCCTTTCCCCCCCCCATTGACGTCGTATCCCGAGGAGGAAAAGGGGGTAGAGCAACAGCCCCATCTTGGGCTTTGGGGGGGTTTGAACCCTGCAGAGAAAAAATTGGGGTTGCCGGGGGAAAGCGTTCGATGAACCTTTGGGCTTTTGGAAAATGTGGGGGCCCCTGTAGCGTGGAATCCAAACAGAGTCATGACTTTGCTCCAAGGCTAGATCAAAATTTGGGCTTCCAGGGTCCAAATTGTGAGGCTGGGGGGACACCGAATTTGGAGCCCCACGTACGGGATAAAGAAACGGGCGACGGAGTCCGTTTTTTGATGCCCCACAAGGGTGAAACTTCAGGCCAGCGGGGAAAAGGTCGGGGCGGGAAAGGATGAAACCGGTGGGCCGTTGGAAAAGGCGGGGGGGCCCGACGATGCCCGATGGGGACGGGGTTTCGAATCTTGAAGAGACTGGTTTAAATTTTTTGTTTGCAGGGAGGTGGGTGGCGTGTCCCCCTTTAAAGGCCTTGGGAAAACTTGATGCAGGTGCAAAGCCCACGTCTACATCCTTGTTGATGCCTTTCCCAGATGAATCGGGAAGTTACCATGTTTGCGACGCTCGGATACCGGGTTTGGAGAGGTCGTGGAGCGCCCGGAAGACCCGGTTTTAGATGCGTTTTGGGAAATGTAGGGCCGGCAGCGTCAGTAGAGACATCAGGTAGAGTTTGCTCTTTGGTCCCGGGAAGTTGGATCTTCTTCTCTGCAAGGCAGCATTTCCTGGAGTGCTGAAAACTCAGCATCTTTTGGGGCCCTTGGTCAGCGGCAATGGCAGCATATTTCGATGAGAGAAGAGATGGCCGGGGATGTTAGGGGGAAGTGCATCAGCGGGGCCTTTGGGCCACCCCTTGACGTAGCGAATTCAGTGGGGGAACTGCGAGATGAATTCGATGTGACCATTGCGGGGTGTAGGTATTTCTTTGTTGTTAAAGGTTTTGTAGTGGTTAAAAGGCTTTGGGGTTTCGGGTGAGAAATGGTTTCGGGACCTTCGGAGAAGTACCGGAATCTTTGATGCCTTGTAGATGCCCAAGGGAAGTTCTCTGTCAAGGGGAAACTGTACTTCTTTTCGGCTTTGTTGAATTTCTGGGAGAAGAAGACGATGGGCTTTTTTTCTCCGTTACGTACTGCTGCGGGACGGCTTTCAGCACCGTGCCTGAAGCATCTGGGGAGAGGGAAAAGGGCCATCTGAGAAGGGAACCCTGAGCATCAAAATTTTTCACCAAGGGCCTTTTAGAAAGGGGAGGAAGGGGGTCGGCAGGTCTGGGGCCCCAGACGAGGGGATGGACGGTCCCCCTTTTGCAGGGCTTGATCTTTGGGGCGTAAAAGGGGGGCCGGAGAAAAAAGGGAAAGCAGTTGGGGATGAAGCGGTTGTAGTGTTCACATCCCGGGAACCCCTTTGAGCTGGCCGGGATTAAAAGGGTTTCGGAAACTGCTGGATGGACTCACCTTTAAATGGAGGGGAAGTAAATCCCTGCAGAGGAGACAGTTTTCCCAAGAAAGTCAAACCGAAGGGATACCAAACACAGACTTGTCGATTTTTTGATCTGGACCCCTAGTCCTGCAGACATTTAAGATCTGTGGAGATGCTGTCGGTGGGTTCAGCGTCAGAACTGGCGATGAGAAGGTCGTAAATGTGGGGCAACCCAGAAGGGTAAAACCTCGCAGGATCTCGTCCGTGAAGGGGCTGGAAAGTTTGGCAGGTTCCGTAGTCCAAAGGGGCATCCTGGGTATTCAAACAACCAAAAACGGAGTGATGATGGCGGGTCTTCGGGATGACTGCTGGATTGATGGAATCTGGTAAAAACGCCTTGAAGGTCGATCCGGAGAATTTGGTACAGCCAGAGATTTGAGAGGAGAACTCTTTAAAGTTGGGAATGGGATCTGTCCAAGGGGCGGTGCGAGAGTTGAGGCACGGTAGTCTCCACATGGTTGATGTCACCGTTTTTCTTGAAACGATTTGGGGGATGCAAAAAAAGACCAGTTTTCTGGAGCCCGGGGCGGAATTTATACCTTGCGAGGAGAGATTTGTACTCGGACTTGGCTGCTTTGGGAACGTTTTTTGGGCTAGGGCGACGGGGCCTTTGGGGTAAACCGGTTTTTTCCCGTAGTCTCGATTTTGGTGCGTGACGTGGTTTTTTTGCTGGGGCCCGTTTTTCAGAGGAAAACTTTCGTGGTGTCCCGGGGGGACTCGCAGTTTAAGCAAAACGGGGGTTTTCTGCACTGGCGGGGGAGATGGAGTGCTTCACCCGTGGTTTTTTGCTGCTGAGGTCGCGAGAGAAATTTAAAAGGGTCTTGGAGTCGGGGATTTTCCGATGTCGACGAGGAGGTTTGAAGTGGTCCCAAGGGAAACGGCGCCCGATGGCTTGTGAGACTTTTTCCGAAATAGAAAGGGCCACTCGAAGGAGCGGCGAAGGTTTAGGGTCCAGTCGCTTTTAACACGGGTTCTTGGTACCGTTGGCGGCGTAGAGGTGCGTGAAATGGAGTAGTGTCCTATGGCTGCTTTTTTCAAGAGGGGGGGGGGGGCACTGATTCGGCCCCCGTGTCGATGAGGAACCGGGTTCCTTTGGGGTGGAAAAAAGTAGAGTAGAGCGCGGGAGACGAAGCAAAGGGGGACCCCATGCCGGGCCCTATGGTCGCCGTTTTTGTTTAAAGGGCTTGACAAAGCCCGCATGGTGTGTTTTCCCCTTGCGTGGCCTTCCCCCCAAAAATTTTTGGGGGTAGAAGCAGAAGCCAGACTTGTCCCCTAACGGGCTTTGCAGATATTGAAACGTCGTCGGTTTAAAGGGGAGGGGGTTGTAGAAAGGTACGTGACGTTTTATCCCTTGATTTATGCCGGGGGCGCTGACTTGTAGGTAAAAATTTTGGGGCAATAGGGTGGGCGAGTTGTTGGTGTCCTGTTTTTTCAAAAGCTCGGCAATTTTTTTCGGGAGAGAGTTTGCTTTTTGACGCTGAAGAGGTTGCGTTTTATGACGGGCCGAAAACGTTTGGTTTGAAGAGTTGCTTGAAATAGGTCTTGGTCGAAAGGGCGTTTTACTTTGTCTCCCAGTAACTTTTTCTACGTGTAGGGGGTCTAAAGGCTTCTCGTTGCCAAGCTCTTCCCCTTTTGATAGGGAAACTCCTGAAGGGAAATTTTAGCCACGTAATTCCAGGCGGGACAAAAAAGGGGAGACCTTTAGGTCTTTAAAGGATTCGCCCAATTGTGGGGGCCTTTCAAATGACGTTTTAAGGCTTTCGAGAGCACTTCGGTGCCAGAAAAGGGAGTGGCGTGGGGAGCTGGGGTAGGGGGGAAGTTATGCGGGAAAAACCTTGGGAAAATTTCATTCTAAGATTGGGGAACCACATAGATGGGTCCTGGCTGCAAATGGAGGGGCCAAAGGAAGGGAAAAGTTTCAGTCATGGTGGAGTCGTTTGTTGGGGGGTAGGGGGGCTAGTGGCACTTTGCCCGGGGACGGTGGCGGCGGGGTGGGGCAGGGGCCCCGCGTCCCCAAACAAAAGGGGAAACCCGCGTCGGGGGCCGGAGGCGCGCCCCGGGGGGCCCGGAGGGCAGCCCGGGGCGGGGAGGGGTCGACGACGCGGAGCGGGAGGCGGAAAACGGCGCCCCCGTGAGGGAGAGTCCACGGCCCCCGGGGGGGGGGGGGGGGTCGGGCTGGGGGGGGGGCTGCGTCTGCAAATGGAGCCTGCCCGCCCGGGAGGGGGGGGGGCGGTGGGGGCCCAAAACCCCGGGGCAGCGCCCGGGGCGGGGGGGGCAGGAAGGCAGAGCTGGGTGGCGTTAAAACAGCCGGGTGTTGGGGGTTTGGGGGCAGGGTGCCAAAGACTGGGTGGGGGCGAGGGGCGAAACCCCAGGGTAGCGCGGCCCCGTGTGGGGGTTTCGAGGGGGGGCACGGCTGTGTGGCGGCGGGGGGCAGGGCGGGTGGCGTTTAGGAGCGCGGCTTTGGGTGGAGGGGGAGCACGGTTTTTGTGGCTGCGAGGGGCGCACGGCTGGGTGGCTGCCCAGGGGCAAAACAGTTGTGTGGGTACGAGGGGCAAACACGGCTTTGGGGGGCGGGGAGGGCAACAACGGGGTGGTGGTTCGAGGGGCAAAAACGGTTTGGGGGGTGGCGGGGGCAGGGCTGGGTGGCGTCACAAGCACGTGTGGGGTGTTCAGGGCACTTCGTTAGGGGCCCATTTTTAGTACATAGCCCACTTTGGGGGTTGATAAACACAGGTTGCTTTTGGGCTTTGGTTTTTTGATGGACAGAGGTTTTAAAGTGGGACCCAAAGGTCTGGGTCCTAATGAGTCGTTTTTCTGCTTAGACTTCCCCCGTATAAAGGCCGGGACTTTTAAATTTCCCTTAAAATTTGGGGTCGCGGCAAGATCACAGAAAAGTGGGGGGGCGAATGCAGGTAAAATACATTAAGAGGGATGGAGGTGATAAAACTCTAGGAAAAAATTTTAAAGGTAATTTGCCAAAATGTGTTTAGACCCGAAATATCTTCGTCGTGTTGCTACAATACCACAATCTTCATTCAAGGCCACAATCTTGAAAATATTACAAATACATTAAATGAAGAATTAAATAAAGTTTCAAATTGGATTAAGAGCAACAAATTAACTTTAAATATTAATAAAACTTGCTTTATGGTTTCGAGTCCCCCTATGACTCAGCCAGTGTTAACACAAATAAAGATAAATAATTAATCTATCATTACATGAGGTTGTCGAATTTAAATTTCTAGGGATATATAGATAGTAACTTGAAATGGAAAGAACATATTGATATGGTGAAATCTAGGATATCGTTATACACAGGCATAATTTACAGACTAAGGCACTATTTGAATGTAAAATGTTTACTACAAGTTTATTTTACCCTAATATATCCACATCTTTTATATTGTTCATCTTTATGGGGAGGTGCCTATAAAACCTTCATTGACAGCCTCTGTATTAGTCAAAAGAAGTTGTTACGTGTTATGTTCTTTAAAAATTGTTATGACCATACCATCAGTATTTTCCGAGACTTCAAGTTATTAAAGCTTCCAGATATCATACACCTTCAAACCAATCTTTTTGTACATAAATCCATACACTCTTTATCTTTAGACCTTGGCTTTAGAGTAATACCCTACAATGTGACCCGAAGACCACATAATTTACGTACACCATTATGCAGGACTATTGGTTTGATAACTGGTCTGTATTCTGGGACTGAGAGTGCTGTGAAGTGTGGGGCAGGTGTATCCGGCTTCTTTCCTGTGAATACAGGAGTGAGGCAAGGGTGCGTCCTTGCCCCATCACTTTTCAACGCTTGTATGGACTGGGTATTGGACAAGGTTGTAGATCAAAGTGATTGTGGAGCATCCGTTGGCAACACCAAGATCACTGATCTTGTTTTTGCCGATTTGATTTTTGCCGATTTGTTCGCAGTAATCTTTGCTGAGTCGCTGGAGGTCCTGGTGATGGCTCTCGAGGCGCTGCACGAGGAGGCAAAGCCTTCGGGACTTGAGGTCTCCTGGCTCAAGACCAAGGTCCAGGTGTTTGGAGCTTCTAATAAGCAGTACATCTGTTCATGCGTGTGGCGGGACTTGAGTTTTGGGAAAAATTTTACATACCTTGGACGCATCCTAATACGGCGGGTCACGTCAAAAGTCTTACGGGGGATTGGCATAGCCCCACGGTTTTTGGCCCTACCGAGGTCAAAAGGGGGGTAGAGCGACGAATCACGTCCGTTTAAAGGGGAAGGCCGGTAACCTTCAAATGTTACCGAATTTAACAAAGGGAGGGTTGGTTGGGGTTTTTCACCGGGGCGGTGTATTGGGCAACATGTTTTTAAAAACTGGGGGGCCAGCAGACGATAAATAGTGTAAATGCAAATTTGCCCTTATACTCATCAAAACTCAACAAAACGTTGCGATGGGCTATGAATTGATGAAATATATTTTAAAATGAATTATTAACGTAAGGCGTGAACGAAATTTTTCTCTACCGCTCATTAAACCTTGCGGTGAGAACCGCCCTTTGGGCGGGTTCTGGGGGGGGGAACCTTCATGTTTTGGCAAACGGCTCAAGCCACTACCCACCCCTCTTCCTGAACCTCCTTAATTATTTCACTAAAATCACTTATTGCCGCATAGTAATACCTAAAAATCTTATACTTATCTTAAATACATATTGGCAAGAATTTTTTAAACATATCTTTTTAAATCCCTCCAGATTAGGTGTAATAAAATTCATCAAAGTTGCGTGAAAACGGGAACCCGTTCTCCAACCGTGACCCCAAACCTCCCCCCTTTTCTCTCTTTTCCAAAAATTAAGGGTTTTTTTATCCCTCTTATGGAAAGCGAAAGGTCTGCCGCTCGTCGTTTCAAAAACCCCCACTAGTGGGGTTGCCTGTATTCCCGTGGGGTTTTTTGTGCTAAATTGATTTTTTTGCGTTCTGGCTTCTATAGGTATATTAAAGAAAAAGAGGGGGGGTCCCAATTTTCAACCCCCCCCCCCCCCTTTCTGGGGGTCATTTCTCTTTTTGGCACCCCCAGATTGTCCGGTAACACAAAGCAACAATTTCAAACTTTTTTTTTTGTTCCGACACGTGACCTGTTTCCCTACAAAATTTTCTGATGCTGAGTCAGGTCGATACAAAATTTCTCTATTCACGTCCGATTTGGTATAACCGAAACCTCTATTTTTTCTTGTTTTCTCCCACCCGCTTCTATTACAAACCCGTTAAGCTACTTTTCCATGCCACTTTTTATGCTAGGCAACTTAAATAATGTTAACGGGTTGTTTTTTTCCTCCTTTATTCGGGCTTAAACAACAGTGGAGTTCCCCTGGCGGAGTTACCCCCCCCCCGCGCCAACATCCACCCAACGCGTTGTATTTAGCGATACGGTCCATTTTGCATACTCTCAAAATCGGCGTAAAATCAATCATTTTATTCATCAATGCCATTTTTAAAAATGCCCTCCCGAATAGCGTTTGCGCAATCACTCCCATAGCATTTACGAGAGGGTACGGGGCGGGCCATTCTTAAGCACTACCCTATTCCCTTGCATCCATTGCAGCCAATTTGCGATTAAACTACAGCTTGGGGGGGCAGCAGGAAAGACTTCGGGGAAAAACACCCTTTTTTCTCCATTTCCATCCATTTTTTTCAATTGCGGGAAGGGGTTGGAAAATTTTCAGGGTATATTTTGTCCCGATTGTCATGTAGTTTGCACGCAAAATATGGGGAAAAATGGACACGAGTTGGGGGAAAAGCATTTCCCTTTCCAAGTTCTTTGACCGAAACAGCCCCACCTGAGTGTGGTGGGGTTGCTGGCCTTTTTTGAACTGTAGACGACAACAAAAGTCCCCAAACCTTTTTTCACCTGCGTGGGAAGCTCGTCATTGCCAAACTGGGCGGAATAAAAATGCACCCAAATTTTTAAAGCAGTCAATGGCGGGGTCTCATCACAAGTTTTGGGATCATCTGCCCATGTTTTCTTTGTTTTTCCTATGATCTGCCTCCCCAATCAGCACCTGGAAGTTGTGGATCCAAAAAGTCCTTGAATTTGCGAGGGCCAAAAACCGCACTCTTTCAAAGATGTCTAATTTTCCCTTTCCCTTTTTCCTTTCCTGTATAAAACTTAAAGGATAAGTAGATGCTATCTTCGGGAGGCGATAAGATCAAAAAGGGAAGAAAGGGAGTAGTCATTGTCGGCGCCCTTTAACGCGATTTTTTCTGGCAGCACCACAGGCTTAGAGGAAAGTACTTGGTTTGGAAATAAATGTGTCAGCCTCTTCATGTGTAGACATACTCAAAAAACCTATCCTTATAGGATCACGTCACACAACGAGCACAAATGAACTTTGTTTGCGAAATATCAAGCAGCCCCTTGGGCCCAAAACAGCATTGAGTTCCGCTTTGTTTTTGATGTTTAAAGAAACCCCTTTAAAGGGACAGGGTGATTTTCTTTCGGGATAATTCGTATAAATGGATGTGGTTGATCGTTTTCTGCCGGGTTTGTTTTTCAACGACAGACCAAGTATCGATCAAAACCACGCCCCCTCACATAGCTTGTCATCATTGTCTCTAGCGTTTGTTGAATGCTCCTAAAGGGTTGAAAATCTTCAGCAATATTTGGCCCCTTTGTCATCTCTGAAATAAAACCCTTGCATCAATGATGAGAACTTTAATGGAGATCTTCCTGCCCTATGTCGGGTACTGGGGGAACAAAAGGGATTAAACCCGTGGCATTTCAACTGAAATTCCTCAATGGCCTTGTCATTGGGATGTAAAAAGATCTTCAACACACCAGGAGCGGGGACGTTGACATCTCGTATTTGCCAATTATTTCCTCGAATTTTGGCACTAACCCTGGTCGGCTTCCCTGAAAAATGAAATCTGCCCTAAATTACGTCCTCCCCAAATTTTTGATGACTTTATCTCCAATCGTACTTTTGATTTTCCATCCAATTTGAGATGCCTTCAACGGGGCTTCTTCATCTTGTCCAAAAACCGGGAGATTTGATGGGGTAGTCGACTTACAAACAACTCCTCGAATCGTTTTCTGACCCTTTTCCCTGCATAATGCAAATTCATGTTTTGGCTACTCTGGCACAAGAGCTGATAAAAACTAAATTTTTTCAAAGGTGTTTCCTCTAAGGGTTGTCTGTGCGTGCAACCTATTGATTGACGGTCTTTATGGCTTCTCTTTTGACCTCAGGGGAGTCTGTCCAGACGCTGAAAATCTCTGCTTCGGGAGCCCGGGAAAATTTTTGGGAAACTCTCAAATCTCGCCCACGAACGACAAGGAAAGGTGTTGGGACGAGTTTTTGAGAGCAGCTTCATCTCTCGGGAGTCCTACCATACCCCGTGTCCCTTTATTTTCTTGTTTCCTTTTCAGTGCCGATCTTGGCGGGGATTCGTGAAGGGTATCTCTATTTTGCAACAAAAAATCCCCACTCAATGCATTCCATTTTTCCCAGGCTCATTATTTTCCGCGCATTCATTTTGTGCAAGATGGACGGGCATCAGCGGCGTAATTTAGAAGATCCCGTGCGAAGAAATACTTATCGGGTTCTCCAAAAAGCAAGATAACTCTGCCAGTCCCTGAGGGGAAGAGTGAAAAATGAAAAAGGGCTTTCCACTTGATCGGGTTGCTGAAAGGAATTCTGCAAACTCCCCAAATGTTTTTCATCCCCCTCCAGGGGCTTCACATTTCCAGCGTACCAGTCTGCATATTCAAGTCTTCAGTCATATCGGGGTTCGTAAATGAAGTTTTGTCCTTTAAAAGCTTGCGCCGGACCAACGGGGCCCTTTTTTTGAAAGGGGGGTAAATACATCAAACCGCAATCATAATTCTAACTGATTGTGTGTGGTATTCGTGCCCTTTTTGTATGCTTTTCCACTGAAAATCCCACGAAGGGGTGCTATTGTATGCACCACTTCAAAGGCACATATATCCAGGGGCCCCTGCCATCTATCGTTTTCCCCCCCCAGGCATGTAAGCAAAACAAAAACAATTGGAGAGCTCCTGCCCTTAGGATCCAATTGGGGTTTCCCCAACTGACTGCTGAATTTTTGGTGTTTTGGTGGTGTGTTTTGTTTTTTTGTGGGGGTGGGGTTTTTTTTGGGGCCAAAACGTGAAAGGTCCCCTGTCGTGGGGGTTGGTTTTTTTGGGGACCCCAATTTTTGGGGGGGGCCGGGGGTCTGGGGTACCGGAATTTGGGAAAAAGGCCCAATGGCCAAATTTTTGTTTTTGGTTGGGCTTTTCCTTACTGTGTTGGGGTGCGGATGCCCCCCTGGGGGTCCCCGATTTTTGAGCACCCGTTTTGTTCCTTCCCTGACCATTTCCCGGTGTCCCTCTTCCGTGATCCCCCAAATTCCAAGGTATTTGCAAGTGCCCAGGTGTGAGTCAAGTTTCCTTTGCAAAAGAAAATTCTTCCTTTTCCCATTTCTAGACCGATAATTCAATGGAGTGGGTTTTTATGCTGGTTCTTCCCCCTTTCACGTCAAAGGCCAAGGCTTTTTTGAGAGAAGCTTTTTTGGTATTTCCAAAGGGCGGGTTTTGAAACTCTCCATCTTTATCTTCTAACTACAACCCCTGTGCCTGGGAAAGGTTCCCTTTGGCCCCGTCGGTGTGTCTTCCAGGATAATATTATCGATCGCAAAAAAAACCCTGTGTTTTCCAGGCCTTTCTTGACAAAATTTTTGGGGGAAAAAAATCCACCACCTCCCTTTTCCGCTGGAGAACACCCGCTCAAATCGTTTTTCTAATCAATAATGTGAAAGGGAGTCACTTCCAATATCACACGAGAGGTTTTCACAGATTCTTTCACGCACTCTAAATGAACGAAGGGGGAAAACCCCTTACAAGGGGGGCTGGGCTGTTTGTCGGAAGCACTGTCTTTTTTTGTCTGATGTTTCACCTGGCGAATAGTCCGGTATTTTGGAAAGGAAAATGGCATGAAACGTCGACAGTTTTGTCCCCCCTCCTGGTCCGTATTCCGGACACTTGACAACATGCTACCCAAAAAAGGTACTCATGAAAAACGGAGTAAAAAAAGGATTTTCAAAATTTCTAAGCTGCCTGTAAACCCCAACGCCGGGTTTTGCAGCACTCTTCTCGCAAAGGTTGGCGACATTCTTCAGGTACCAAATACTCATCATCATTCTTTGAGGCCTTTAATCCAGGCCATCTGCTGCTGGAGCACAAAACGGTCGGCTCATTCCGTCTTATGAGTACAAAATTCCTTCTGGGGAAGGGGGCTCGCTGATGGTCCCCTTTTGAGGTATTTTCCCTAGTTTTCTCACCTCATTTACTCCCAAGGTTTTTTTCAAAAATTAAATAGGGATCATTTACCTCACCATGCTCATGTAACTCCTCGTCACTCAAGGTGTTTTGAAAAAGCGAGGGCCCCTTGTGCAAACACATACTGAGCGAATGAGTGGCCATTACTGTATCTGTCCTCGTTGATATTCGTGTGCGAGCGCAAACATGTCCGATGATAGTGCTTTTCAAAGCTGATGCGTCGCCGGGTTTTTTCAAGGTCCGCTACTAAACTCTAAAATGGTCATCTGGGTTTTTTCCCGCTTGATTCTGTAGGGGTGTTTTTTACCCCTTGAGTCGTAAAACCGGGCGTGGCTCTGATCATTTTTGGGGGCAGAAATCACGTTTGAAAAAGACACACTTGTTCCTTTGGGAAAAGTCTTTGCCGCTTTTGGCCGAACAGATCCCACACACTTGAAGGTCACCCCGGTCCCTCGTGGAGCGAGCGTGAACGGTTCGGGATCTCTTCCTAAGACGTTCAAAACTTTTTTTTGTTGACGATAGGTTTCCGACTTCACTATATACCGAACGACTTATTCTCCTTCATTTAAAAAACCCGTCAAGAATTTTTTAGTCTATGAAAGTCACTTTCAGTATCACCAGAACACTCTCTCTTGACAGTGTTGTAAAATTTCATCTTCATACCGGATTGTTCACCAAACGCTTTTTTGATGTGGGACCTTCTTTACAGATCACCAAAACTCCGTCCCTCCCCGACATATTGGGGTACTACCACGATCTCCCGTTCACGGGTTATTCTATAAAAATTTTTAAACATCCCAAAAAAGAAAAAATATTGTTTTTTAACCGTTGCTAAAATTAACCGGAAGGGTAAAACCTTCCTTTCTTTTTTCAAAACATGGCCCCGAAAAAAAAAAGGAAAATTTTTTGAAAACTATTATTGGCGGGAAGGGGCAAATTTTGCCGGGGGGCCCAAAAGGGTTACCCCGGGGTAAAGGGCTAAAATTTGGGGCCCCATCCTGAAAATAACCAAAAGGAACTCAAAAAAAATTTTAAAAATTTCCGGGGTTTTTTAATTATCCCCCAATAGTTCCTTGGTAGGCCGGCCCCAGGGGAATTTGGGGGTCCCCCGGGGGAAAAGGGTCTTAAATTTTTGGGCCCTTTTTTTCTTGGTTTAACTACCTAAAAGCCGAAAAAAAATCAATTTTGGAAATTGGGGCTTTTTCCAAACATTTCCGGGGAATTACGTCCCAAAAACCGATTTTCCCCTGGACTGTCAGGTATTCCTGCTTCCTCGGCCAATTCGGATATCTTCAAATCCCTTTAAACCCGTCCTTCCCATGGGTGGACTGGGGAAAAAATTTGGGGGAAGGGGGGGGCCCCCAAGGTTTGGGGAATTTTTGTTTCTTCGAGATTTTTTGGGGGACGCTGGGATGGCGTGTCCCTCAGTGGGGGTGGGGGGGCGACGGGGGCTATCCCCTGGATTTTGGTTAGCGGCCACTCCCCGGATTTGCAAGGGACTAAAACGACCTTCCAGTGTTTTCTGATAAAACAAAAACCCGTAATTAAAAAACAAGGTTTGTTCTGAAAAATTTAAAATTTTTCCCTTGTCATTTGGTTTTTGAAATTTTTAAAGGATTTTTTTTTTTTTTACCCCAGGGATTTTCCCTTTTAAGTGGGGGAAGCCCCCTTTTTTTTTTTTTTTTTTTCGAATGTTTTTTTTTATGGAAAAAAAAAGTTTTTTTTATTTTTATTGCATTGATAATTCACTGGTCGACACCAAAAATGGTTCTGAGTTCAATGTGTGTGGGTTGGAAAAGCATTTTCGCTGCTGATTTCAAAAATGCATTGCTTTTTTCTCTAGCAACTGTATAGTTTTTGAAATATCGGCATTTTAAAGTTAATAGCTATTATAACATACTAACGTATATATAATTATATAATTAATCGAAACAATCCCCCTACGTTAAATATATATTACTCGTAATTAAATTCTGGTGGTGCCTGCGGCTTTATTAGGGCTTAATGTACATATCTGGCAAAAAAATATACTTAAATTATGTTCCAAATATATCCGAAAATGTGCCACATCTTGGAAATATCCGAAAATATGCCAAATCACAAAAAAATTGACTTTATATATATATATTATATATATATATATATAATATATATAATATATATATATATATATAATATATATATATATATATATATATATATATATATATATATATATATATATATATATATATATATTTTTTTTTTTTTTTTTTGGAACACAACTTCGAGATTTTTTTTGAGAGAAAGATGCGCTAGTTCGAAGAACAGTCAGATCTAGACTGTTCTTCCGAAGAACAGTCAAGATCTCAAATTGGTATTAAATATACATATGCTCAAAACTATACCTAACACACAAAAGTACTCACCCTGCTCCATAGTACATCAGAAGTGTTTCTGTAGTTTGCTCTTTCGTTTGTAGAGGCAGCTACTTTCACGTTGTAGCGTCCAGCAATAGTCCCCTATCATGTTGGGACTGAATCGTCCTTGGTATCGGGTTTCCATGGTGGCAATGTCCTGGTGGAAACGTTCCCCCTGCTCATCACTGACCGCGCCAAGATTCGTTGGGAAGAAATCAAGATGTGAATGGAAAAAGTGGATTTTGAGTGACATCCGAGCCCCAAGCGCATAGTAACTCTTCAACATGTCATTTACAAGTTCCTCATAATTCGATGCTCGAACATTACCTAGGTAGTTCTTTATAACAACCAAAAAGCTCTTCCAAGCAGCTTTTTCCAGGGCAGTTAGGCTCTTTACAAAGTCATCATCATTGAGTAGTTAACGAATTTGAGGGCCATTGAAAACACCTGCCTTTACTTTGGCTTCAGATACAGTGCGTTCAAACTTTGCTAACAAATACTGAAAGCCAGCACCATTTTGATCCATGGCCTTCACAAAATTTTTCATTAACCCAAGTTTCAGATGCAGTGGAGGTAAGTACACCTTTTCACTGTCAACAAGAGGTTTGTACATACAGTTGAACCTGCCAGGTGAGTCTTTCGGTCGTGCTGGCCATTCCTTTTGTTTGTAATGTTTGCTGTCCGTTCTAGAGTCCCACAAACAAAGAAAACACATGTGCTTAGTGTAACCTAACTGGAGTCCTAGAAGCAAGGAGATTACCTTCAGGTCCCTACACAGATTCCACTGATGTTCTTCATATTTA
Source organism: Chionoecetes opilio (assembly GCA_016584305.1). Lineage (NCBI taxonomy): Eukaryota > Metazoa > Arthropoda > Malacostraca > Decapoda > Majidae > Chionoecetes > Chionoecetes opilio. The sequence continues at coordinate 73,799 of JACEEZ010002637.1, read as the reverse complement.
ACAGCAGCTATCTTCATAGTTTCATAAGTTTCACTCATTTCATGGCCATGCGCAATTGGAACACTCGGAAGCTTATTTCCTTTATGCAGAAGAACGGCCTTTAGCGTGTTTTTTCCTGAATCTATGAACAGCCCGCCACTCACTCTTATCATAAGATGAGACTCACAAAGTTGTTCCATGAGTGTGTCAACATCAAAGCAGTAACAGAGCTTGTGTTCCATCTTGAAGAAGCTTGAAAGTTCTTTATGTCTACGACGAAACGTGGTGATGAGAACTCCTTCTTGTAGCAAATTCCATTCCTTGAGACGAGATCCAAGGACTTCACTTTTCTCCTTAGGTAGATCTAGGTCCCTAGCAAGGCCGTGTAGCATTTCCTGACTGATGAATTTGGGCTCTCTGTTGTCTGCCATTTCTTGAAAGTCTGTATCCATGGGATTATCTTCCTCGTTCGAATCTGATTCACTTATAGCACTTGCAATTGGAACATTTGGAACTGGGAGATCAGGACCATGTGGCACAGGCCTGATGGCAGAAGGTACGTCAGGATACTTGATTTTAGCTCGCGTTTTTACTGAATATCCTTTGATGTTAATGAGGCAGAAGTAGCAGTCAGTACTGTGATCCTTTTGTTCACGCCAAACCATTGGGATGCCGAATGCCATGCCTGATGGTCGTTTGCCACGCATCCATTCATTCAATGTGGTTCACACAGGGCTGCATGCTACGTGAGGTGGCCCACTTCTTATCTTGATCACTTATACGGCACTTGAAGTAATGCAGATAAGCTGCTTTAACATTCTTTGTAAGAGGTTTCTTCAGACTGTCAGGGGTAAAAATTCCACATATGTAACAAAAACTGTTCGATGCATTCACACAGTTACGGCGCTCCATCACAGCCCGGTACAAGGTACTATATACGGTAAACCAACTAAAATTAGGACTCCACTAAATCAAACACATCATATCTGCAAAGAAAAATAAAACGTTTAAACATATGTCAATAGCTGTACGATCAGTAGGTAAAAATGTACTACACAGCCTGCTAACTCCTCGCCAATACGCAGCGCGCACACCCTCCCCTGCTCACTGCACAAACCACACTGACTCAAAAACACTGCACTGCTCTAAATAGGCTTAAGAAAAGAAAAGATTAAGAGTTTAAAATGAAAACATTGGTGAAACCTATTTCTGCTGATTTTACCCATATTTTTTCATGAATTGCGTCTTGTTCTCAAAAACTGGACGTGATAGAGTTAATTGAACATCAGATTCGAGTTCAGCAGGGTCGATTTACCTATAATCAACTTCATTTAGTCCAGAACCATATCTTCGATTTTTTTTTGTCGACCAGTGTAATGATTACTTTACTATTTGTTAACTTCCATATTATCATCTATAAAATGTTATATTTTCAAAATGCCCTGACCAGTCCCTTGCTATGCATATATGTATTATAGCTTTCAGGTCCTATAAAAGCTTCGACTCATTGGACCTGGCTTTATCACTATGTAATATATTCATATGTACAAAACTACATGGCCAAATAAATATATCAATATCAATATCAATATCTCTCTCTTTCACTACCCGTCAGGGTGGCTCGGTTGGTAGAGCTGCGGGCTCGCGTTTAGCGTCCCTGCATTCGGTCAGCGGTTCGAGCCCTCCAAGTTCGTCCTGGCGTGGTGGCGCTTTGTATAGTCAATAACCTTGTAGTTGGTACTTGCAAAGTGTCTAGATAGGATCAAAGTATCTTATCTTATCTCTCTTTCACTCAATTCTCTCTCTCTTTCACTCATGTCTCTCTCTTTCTCTCTGTCTCTCTCTTTCACTCATTTATCTCTCTCTCATATATATATAATATATATATATATATATATATATATATATATATATATATATATATATATATATATATGCAGAGATAGAGAGAGAGAGAGAGAGCGGCCGGCGCGGCGATTTATTTAGTTAACGCTAATGTATGCATGGTGGTACTGCATTTATCAGAAAACGGAAAATATCAATGGAAAGCTAATACAATTCTGCTTCTATTGATATGCTCCATCATATAATGTGTCTCGCAAAGTTTTACAGGACGACGAGTTTAAATGAATTTTAAGTTCATGCTTCAGTCTCATAATGACATTTATTTAATGTGTTTTATTGTGTTTTATGTGATAATCTTATAGAACAAACATTGCCGAAGATAACAGTATATCATTTATACATGTATAACATGATATACTGATATACTTATGGCATTAAGATGGCGCCCATAAATCGAGTTGTCAGTACTTTGTTATTCAAGGTACCTAGACTCTAGATGGTCGTACCACCCTATGACACATTCATATTGGTGATAGCCTCCACTCACATGTGTAGGGAGAGCTGCCGTGTGCTGTGTTGTGCGTGTTGACCTGGCGCGACCTGTCACCGCCACATTCTCTCTGTCTTTTCTCGCTCAAACATTACCATCACCTTGCCCTCATGCACTAAACTTTCATATAACACTCCTATATACACCTACTGCCTCCCTGACGCAGGAGGTGGTTATATAGGGCGATTTGTACAAATAAATATTGTATGACTAATGAAAACAGTGATTTCTTACAAAATTGTCTGTAAACTTCCTTGAATCGGTTGATCTTGACCTCAAATTGTTTCATAATCCTCGGCAATGACATCGGCACCCCGAAAAACTACAATAACGATACCAAAATAATTGAAATCGGTCGATTAATAGCCGAGATATGACGACAAGCATCGGTGGATGCGGGCGGCCGCCATCTTGGAACTTGCTAAGTATGACCCCCGTGGGATATTTTTTTTCACTGGTGACATCAACATTTTTGAAGTAGATGCTCTAGGAATGCTCAAACTGCATCAACAAATAATTTTAAGGGAGATGCATGGGAACAGGGTTAAAAGTAACAGGTATAAACACTGAAAATATAGCGATAATTTACAACATTTCTTGTCAGTTTCCTTTGTGAATCGGAATTAGTAACCGAGATATATGACGACAAGCATCGGTGGATGCGGGCGGCCGCCATCTTTGAAATTGTTAATTATGACCCCAGTGGGACATTTTTTTTCACTGGTGAGTCGGTGACACCAGAGTTCTGGAAGATGAAATCCTAGAGGTGCTCAAAATGCTTTCAGAATTTTGTTTTAGGAGGGGTTCATGGGAACCCCTCCTAATGAAAAGTGTTAGTGTTTTCATTAGTCCTAGTGTTTTCATGCCCACGTGACAATAATAACATGGCCTATTGTAATAAGAACAATGGACCCTACCCATAACTACGTCGTGGTTTGTTTACATCGGTGCATTGTGGGGATAAGGCGGGGTCGCCGCGGGTGGACCTACGAAGGGAAAACTACGGCGATGGAAGAATTTCGAGTTATTTTGCGCAAAATTGATATCCAGGTGCTATATTACTGTGCTCTGTTCTCGCTGACAACACTATAGAGAAGACCTGAGGTAATGGTTGATGTGCAGAGGCTTCTAAACCAAGAAAACAGTCATAACAGAGCCTCGTCAAAAGGTAAGCAACTGGTACGTAAAGGTACGTAATGTGTCCCTATCACTTGCTTACTTCTTAATGAGACTCTGCTGTGACTGTTTTCCTGGTTTAGAAGCCTTTGCACATCAACCATCACCTCAGGTCTTCTCTATGTTGTCAGCGAGCACGGAAATATAGCACCTGGAATATTAATTTCGCCCAAAACAACGCGAAATTTTTTCAGCGTCGTACTCTTCTCTTTGTAGGTTGTACATATTCATGGTTATGATAGTATTAAAATACCTTATTAATTAAGTTCCTTTTGTTGTCTTTCCTCATAATAAGTAGTGGTACATCATGGTTTAAGTGTTACTTGACAAGCCAATGAATACTCTTGAGTCTACACCAACATCACCAACCTTTGCTTTGATTTATCTTATTACTCCATCCATAAACAAGTTGCATAACCACCGTGACATTACCCATCCTATTGGTACCTGGTATACTGTCGTCTACCGATATTTTTATCCCCACACAAATCGGGAAAACTCTCCGACAGTAATGGCTAGGTTAAATTTTGCTTTGTTTTATCTTATTATTTCATCCATAAACAAGTTGCATAACCACGGTGACATTACCCATCCTTGCCTCATGGTACCTGTTACTCTCGTCTACCGAAATGCTCGTCCCTACATAAATCGGGAAAACTCGCCGACGGTAATGGTTAGGTTAGGGGTAATAATGGACGAGAGTTTCGCAGTCGTTTTCAGAGACAGACTATTTTTTCTTGGCCTACAATAGGTGCTTGTTCTAATGGAGATAGTTTTATTTTGCGCAAACCAATTAAAAAAAAAAAAAAAAAATGAAACCTAACCTAACCTTATAGGTTTTAATGAAACCTAACCTAACCTTAACCACAAAGTATACCTAAGCTAACCTTATAGGTTTCATTAAAACCTAAAAGACCCAGATTCAGTGTTTTTAATGGAAACGGTACCATAAAATTCGGATTTAAAAAAAAAACAATTATGGGTTTCCGCAAAATAAAACTATCTCCATTAGAACAAGCACCTATTGTAGGCCAAGAAAAAATAGTCGGTGTCTCTGAAAACGACCGCGAAACTCTCGTCCATTATAACCAGGTTAGGTTACCGTTAGGCTAGGTAAAGGTCAGTTAGGTTAGGTATTCATAATCACAGGTAAAAGCTTATTAGTTACACATACATACTCCAACTCCATACACTCCATATACTCTTTAACCCTTCAATACATTCCACATTCCCTCCCAGTCTACTCTGTCATATGATTTGGTATTAGTCCAGATGAACACCGAACTCACTTTGGTGGACGAAACTATTTTTTTCTGGTGTGTTTTTATGTGTTTTGAATGAATCTGCTAACCGTTTCTGTCGCATTTTTTTTTTTTTTTTTTTTTTTTTTTTTTTTTTGCAAAAATGAAAAAAAAAAAATGAACCTAAACCTAACCTAACCTTTACCTATACCTAACCTTTACCCATACCTAATCTAACCTTTATCTATACCTAACCTAACCCATACCTAACCTATACCTAACCTAACCTTTACCTAACTAAAAAAAAAATAAAAAAAAAAAACTAACCTTTACCTAAAAAAAAAAAAAAAAAAAAAAAAAAAAAATTGCGACAGAAATGGTTAGCAGATTCATTAAAAACACATAAAATCACAACAGAAAAAAATAGTTTCGTCCACCAAAGTGAGTTCGGTGTTCATCTGGGCTAATACCAAATCATATGACAGAGTAGACTGGGAGGGAATGTGGGATGTATTGAAGGGTTAAAGAGTGTGTATGGAGTGGAGTATGTATGTATAACTAATAAGCTTTTACCTGTGATTATGAATACCTAACCTAACTGACCTTTACCTAGCCTAACGGTAACCTAACCTGGTTATAATGGACGAGTTTCGCGGTCGTTTTCAGAGAAACCGACTATTTTTTCTTGGCCTACAATAGGTGCTTGTTCTAATGGAGATAGTTTTATTTTGCGGAAACCCATAATTGTTTTTTTTTTAAATCCGAATTTTATGGTACCGTTTCCATTAAAAACACTGAATCTGGGTCTTTTAGGTTTTAATGAAACCTATAAGGTTAGCTTAGGTATACTTTGTGGTTAAGGTTAGGTTAGGTTTCATTAAAACCTATAAGGTTAGGTTAGGTTTCATTTTTTTTTTTTTTTTTAATTGGTTTGCGCAAAATAAAACTATCTCCATTAGAACAAGCACCTATTGTAGGCCAAGAAAAAATAGTCTGTCTCTGAAAACGACTGCGAAACTCTCGTCCATTATTACCCCTAACCTAACCATTACCGTCGGCGAGTTTTCCCGATATATGTAGGGACGAGCATTTCGGTAGACGAGAGTACCAGGTACCATGAGGCAAGGATGGGTAATGTCACCGTGGTTATGCAACTTGCTTATGGATGGAGTAATAAGATAAATCAAAGCAAAATCTAACCTAGCCATTACCGCCGGCGAGTTTTCCCGATCTGTGTAGGGATAAAAATATCGGTAGACGACAGTACCAGGTACCAATAAGATGGGTAATGTCACGGTGGTTATGCAACTTGTTTATAGATGGAGTAATAAGATAAATCAAAGCAAAGGTTGGTGATGTTGGTATAGACTCAAGAGTATTCATTGGCTCGTCAAGTAACACTTAAACCATGATGTACCACTATTTATTATGAGGAAAGGCAACAAAAAGAACTCAATTAATAAGGTATTTTTATACTATCATAACCATGAATATGTACTACAACCAACAAAGAGAAGACTGCGACGCTGAAAATTTTTCGAGTTGTTTTGGGCGAAATTGATATTCCAGGTGCTATATTTCCGTGCTCGCTGACAACATAGAGAAGACCTGAGGTGATGGTTGATGTGCAAAGGCTTCTAAACCAGGAAAACAGTCACAGCAGAGTCTCATTAAGAAGTAAGCAAGTGATAGGGACACATTACTTACCTACCAGTTGCTTACCTCTTGACGAGGCTCTGTTATGACTCTGTTTTCTTGGTTTAGAAACCTATGCACATCAGCCATTACCTCAGGTCTTCTCTATAGTGTTGTCAGCGAGAACAGAGCACAGTAATATAGCACCTGGAATATCAATTTTGCGCAAAATAACTCGAAATTCTTCCATCGCCGTAGTTTTCCCTTCGTAGGTCCACCCGCGGCGACCCCGCCTTATCCCCACAATGCACCGATGTAAACAAACCGTGACGCAGTTATGTCTAGGGCCCATTAATGCAGTAATTGGTACAAGTTTAGTCATGGAACGGCAAAAACCTAAATAAAGGCGGAAAAATTACTTTGGTTTCGCCGACAACTTTCAACATAAATGACAATAACTTCACTAATATACAACATACTGGTCAGTTTAACATATCAAAATCATCGTCTATTATTCCCCCATATAATGCAGTCAAACAATGTACATACATATAGAATTATCATAGACTAATTGTTACCAATGTAACCCACCCCCCTAGTGCAACTTTACTTACATCAAATACATACATTCGATAAAACTTATAGTCCTTGAGCCAGACCAAAAGTAATGCTCCGGCGGGGGGAGTAATTCTCATTATGATTTTCCATTAGACCAATGTCTCAAGTGTCAGAAAAGGTGTGATGGACATCTGAGAACGGTAGCTTAGTGCCCGGATGGACGCCATCTTTGAAACCACCCAGCTCGAAAATGCCCTTTGGTGGGAAACATTGTTGCACGTGATCTGGACTTCTATACTAGCTATCGATGTGCAGTTGACGACTAAATAACGTCCAATGTGTACCGCCCTAAATAAAAAATAATATGAAGCATTTTGTTATAGTTTAAATTATTAAAAAAATCAATATCGAAAAAAAATCATATATTTTTCAATATTTTATTTTAAGACTTGTACTTTTTTTAGTGAAACAACACTGGTATGATTTTCCAAATTATGCATTTTGCTACACCTTTTTATCTGTCTAAAAAAATAACTCAACAAGTACAACATATCATCCACCACGAGTTTACAACAAATATATGTAAAGAGGCATAAAATGACTTAGGCCGCCGCTGGCATTATCTATTTGACGATAACGCAAGTTAGGAATGTCGTACGGAGAGGATTTTAACACCATACGATATCTAATAAGCAGGCGGAAATTGTTACATAGAAATCTGCACTCTGGTGGCCATCTTGGATTTCAAAATGGCCGCCAATTATATTAATTATTCATTACTAGATTTTGGGAAAAGACGTATGGAGCTGATTTTAACACCATACGATGTATTTTCCTAATAAGCAAGCGGAGGTTCATTAAACCCATGTCATGTTTTAGTCAAAAAACCGGTATGATCTTCCAAATTTATACATTTTGCTAAACCGTTTATCTGTCTATAAAGATTTCAGGCAATTTGGCCTGCATTATAATAGGAAACAACATATGCTATACAATATTACAGTGCACACAAAGTTAATCATCAGAGTCGCCATCAGAGTCTTTGGCATCCTGACCCACGATAGCATCATCCTGCACCATGTTGGAGCATCCCTGCAGCTTACACACAACAGTACACTTAACCCATTCAGTATGCAGGAGCAATCTGACGGTCGACACGTCCTTCTGCATGTGCATGAAATTGAGTTTCAAGACGACATCTGGAGCTGGTAGACCCGCCATCCATCGGATTTTGGGGCGAACCGCCATCATCGAGTTCCCAGCCAGTCCTGCTGATGGTGCGGGGACGTCTGGCGGGTTTAAAGGGCCTCGTCGCCAGATAGCCGCCTGATAGTTGGCCCAAAAGCGTATGCTGCATCAAGGAGTCTTCACAAGGCGGCAATTGTCCAGATTCGATCTGGCCCTTCTTTGCACAGAACAATGTGATAACGGAGTGAATTAGCACCAAAAGATCTTCGTGTTCCTGGCGTACAGCTGAACCCCGGAAGGCCTGAATGCTATTGAAGACGTCTGTTGGTACATTCCACGAAGATCCCATATCTGTGAATGCTTGAAGATCAGATCATTCGCTTGCACAAGCTTCAAAGCCTTTATTTTCCTTGGCTAGCCAGAGCACTAACAGTGTCACCACCCGCTCCATGCATGAAGCCCTGGCAATGCACTGCAAACCCCAGACCCCAATACCGGGGCCAACTTTCCAACGTCAATCATTCTGACTCGAACCTTTGTTCCTCGTCTGATGAAGAGCTGACTATCGGGGTTTTCTGCTGAGATGAAGACTGATAATCAGAACGTCGGTGTCATCTGCCACTAAGATGATCGCTTGTAGTGGGTAGCGGCGTGCTTTGCGTGGAAAAAACATACGCGTGTCTGCTTCCTCGTGGCTACATTCGAGTGCTTGCACCAACTTCCACCTATCGCGGGTCAGTACCAAGACATTTTTTCACCACAGGTGACATACAGTGTTCTGTTGCCTAGCTTTTCGCGATTTGTTTCATGTTTCCAGGGACTCCGCCAGAAACACAACCAGTTTCTCCTTTGTCTGGCTGCAAGCAAGGAGACGCCGCCAGTTCATGATTTGTGTGCGGGTCTGATCTCGCTGAAACTGATGCCTTCATTTGAACCGCGGTTCACACGCTCAGCTGTTTTGATGGATTCTTCTGTGTATGTGTCAAAGGGACAACATCGATGCGCTCACTGCCTTGCCCAGCGTAAAAGCGCTGCAGCAAGGATGCGGTCAGATAGTTCTTCGAACGTGTCGTTCTCGCCATGCATCTTTTGTATGAGAGCCATCGCATCAATTATTGTTGCATTTCGCTTGTCAACGTTATCGGCTGGTTCCACAAGCCTTCCATGTGTTTCGCAAGTGCAACTTTGTTTCGTTTTTTCATTGACCCATCAACGTTTGCCAAAGGACCATGGTAACGGCCCTAGTGGGTGACAAAGGACAAGTTGCATGTCGAGGTTCCTTGTCTTGGCGATGAGAAATCATGGTGGCAAACAGTTGTCTGTCAGCTCTCGGGAAACGATCTCCTTGTTTGTGGCCTTCACAACTTTTCTGCTTGATTTTACCAAAGGTCTCAAGTTTAGCTTCTTCACTGTGTCATAAAAGCCTGTTCCCTCTTTAAGACGTTTCTGGAAGCTTTGATACGCCGCTTCCCCTTTTGCAGGGCGTTGAGTAGATCATTAGAAACGTCCTCCCTCGCAGCCGCTCCGGAGATTTTACTGAGAAGACATGACGGTTTCATCGGCGAATGGATTGGTCCAGTCATTTTCCCAGTAGATCACAGATAGCTGTGACCCCCAGACTCATCACTTTTGATGCGAGAAGTAGACAATTCAGGGTGCTTGGCGTGAGATGTGTCGCTGCCATTCACAAGGAAAGTTTCTCGTAGTTGCCTCAGTGCAGGCAGCCGATTGTCTGCAGTTAGATAGTATCGTGACACAGCCCCTTTTTCGAAGACTAAAACCTCGTGTTCCTCCAGCTGTTTGCGTATCTTTGTTGACTGTTTCTCTGTTGTCTGATCAACAGCGATTCTGGAAAATGGATTCCCTGGTCAAGCTGTACGGAGAAGTAGCCTTGATTGAAATGCCTGTACAACTCGGGGCATGTTTCGTGGAGTTGCGTCATCTGTGCATAGTACACTGGTAGATATCTAGCATAGTTCACCTTGTTCATTGCGAAACACCAAGGATCATCTTCTGACACAAGCCAAGTGAAGCATCCAGTCGCCTTCTCACCCGCACGAATCAACCCAGCAGGGTCTCTACCATAATCAATATACATCATCCAGAAGCGAGCCAGGTCTCATGTTTTGGTTCGCAGAAAATGTAGGTATTTCGCGAACATGTCAAAGCTCTGTACACATGAATCATCATCGAGAGCAGCAAACGAGAGTCTCGTGGCAAACATCCTCCTTGATGCTGCGAATTTTTGAGGTCAGTGCTTCGAATCTGGGGTCCCTTGTCAGGATGATTGCTTTCTATCCACACCTGGAAGCCCTTTCCAAATGATGCGCATTATTTCCCCGTACATCAACTTGTGAGTCGCACAGCACGGTTGTATTGCTTGCCTTCCAGAACCCTGTTGATGGAACCTTCAGCGATTACTCCTGACTCAACAGCTACATCCCGAAGGGCCCGCATCTCCAAACATTTTCCCAATGCTCGACATGAAGTTACAGATGGTATGGAAGTTTTCCCCATCATGAGCACGATTCTTCCATATCGGGTCGACATCTTTCCATGCTATTTCGGTCGCCTTAGCAAATAGTGCCTGGTCTAGCACCACCCGGTAAACGCTCAAGCTGAAGTGATGACATGATGTTCAGAGCTTCTCTGAGATTTTTTGCACTGTTGCCCTATCTGTGGCAGGGGCGTTTATAGTCGGCAGGTACCCAAATACATCTTCCGTCACCTGAAAAACGATCTCTAGTCATGATGTTGAAACCAGTCCACGAACTGATTGATTGTCTGGTCGCATGGTTCCCGCATGCGAGTCATAATCCATACGTAATTTCGGCGCTGCGCAAGGGAGTTGCGCCTGCAAGAGTGTCAGAAAGATCTGCAGGCTTGATTGCAGGTGGGCCCCCTCGTTTCCCAACGCTGTATATTGGAAGTAAATCGCTGGATGACGGGGTAGATCGCTTCTTATCTGCTTTGGATACTGCCCATGGAGGTTGGGGCGGGGAAACACGACTGCGACCTTCGGTTGGACGATGATACCGTTGACGCGATGCGATGTTCCGCACCAACTCAAACGATTCCTTAGCCTGTCGATGTTATCGAATGCTAATACAGTCGGGACCGAAGGGTGCACATGTGACGGAAGTGGTACTGTATCTTTCTCCACACTTGCTAATTTGTCTATGCATAGCGCTGTCTCGATTTCTTCCAGAACTGTGTACGAACATCCGTGCCCGAGTCGATTCAATATTCTGATGACCTCTGTATTACCGGTGAGCGTTTTCATGACCCACGGAAGTAGGACATGCTTCGATGTTCTGATGGTACCCCGGTGTACAGCATTGATGATATCTTGAGCCATCGACCATACCGTGTGTCGGCACGCGCCCGAGCTACCCCCCCCCGCAAATCAAAGTATGCAGAAATACACGAAGAGAATCTTATCTTCAACGTAATCTGAAGTGAGTTCTGCTGGCTGAGGCGGCCAACGTTCATTGTAATGAGCATCTTTTATCTGGTGTCGCAGTGGTAGCTGCACGCACAATGTTACTTTCATCGTCCGTTCGTTCAAATGCTTTCACTTCTGCTTTCAGGTTACGCACTCTGCAGCAATCTCTCGCTTTTTCAGATTATCGGGGATCAAGTATACACGGTGTTTCACATGAGAAGATGAGCGATTCTCCAAACTCTCTTTGTAATGTGCGCTGCAGATCTTCTTGATGGAGTCACGAACTCAACTGAAAATGTATCTGAAGATAGGATATCTTTGCAACATCAACTATTGGAAACAATCCTCGGGTTCAAGAAAAAAGTCAGTTGCGAATGAAATTGAATATAAAACGTATCATTTCATTTTTCTCGATATTATCTTCAATGTCAGTTTCTACTTGAGGTTTTTGGGGCCGGTGTGTTTCTATAGCAGGAGAAGTGGTATGAGCCTCAGCTGCAACCATATCTCGTGTAGTGAATGCCAAAACTCTCTCATCATGCGAGCTGTCGCAGCATCTCTTTTTGTCTTATCTGCCGAAGTTAACAGCCAAGACAAAATGTTTCACGGGTACGACTGCCTTTTATGAATTTTGAAGCACGCTGGCAAAAAAAGCATTTATCTCGTAGACCGTTGAAGTTGACCTGTCTCTTCCCGTGATGATCGCCGTTTGCCCCCGCATCCCAGTATCAACTGAAAAACTTCTAGCTGCATTTGTCAAAGTAGCTAAGTGTTTTTTGTGAGTGAAGTCTGATCTACAAGCCCTATGGTATAATATTGGAATATTAGGAAGTTCAACTGCGCCTTCTTGGGGCTAGCTTTAGAAATTTGGGTAAAAGTTTCTACTGCGGCTGCGTCACACAATGTCTTCAAGAACTGTTGCCCGCTGCCTTGCTTAGTTCAGGGGAGTGGCGACTTCTTGCTGCACAGGATGCACGTTCCGGACTCAGGTTCCCAATCTTCGCCCGTTTCGCCTCGACACGGCCATCTCAGCTGAAAGAACAAAAAGCCTGACGTTAGTTACTCCGATATCCGAAAAGCTCGCCACTTACATAGACATACTCATCCAAGTCAGTGAACATGTTAGATGGCGCCACAATACAACTCTATAAAAGAGTTGTATGTGGCGCCATCTAACATGTTCACTTTTTGTTCTTTAGCCACCCCCCCCCCCCCCCCTCAGAAATTAATCAGGTCACCGCAACAAATCTCAGACTGAGATATAGAATATAGAATATAGATAAGAATAGACTGACGTCACTTTCGGCACTGGGTTCTGGGGTTGATTATCGGCGGGAAATTCCCAAATGACATAGTTTCGGTTTGTGGAAAGTTCATGCCTTTTCATAAAATTTTTTGTGTACACTCGTGGTGGATGATATGTTTTAGTTTTGAGTTTTTTATAGACAGATAAACGGTTTTAGCACAATGCATAATTTGGAAAATATACCAGTGTTTGTTTCACTAAAAAAAAGTACAAGTTAATAATAAAATATTGAAAAATATTTTATTTTTTTTCGATAATTGATTTTTATAATAATTAATCTATAACAAAATGCTTCATATTATTTTTTATTTAGACGGTACACATTGGACGTATATTTAGTCGTCAACCGCACATCGATAGCTAGTATAGAAGTCCAGATACACGTGCAACAATGTACCCCACCAAATGGGCATTTTCGAGCTGGGTGGTTTCAAAGATGGCGTCCATCCGGGCACTAAGCTACCGTTCTCAGATGTCCATCATGCATTTTCTGATACCTGAGATATTGCCCTAATGGAAAATCATAATGAGAATTACTCCCCCCGCCGGAGCATTCACTTCAAAATATGGCCGGTTGGCTCAAGGACTATTAGTTTTATATTAAATTTTACCAGCTAATCATGGGCAACTAGATAATACAACTTAGTATTGTTCAGTTGCCATTTGTAAACACTGTTTTGCTCCATATGTCATGTCATATATGTATATATATTGTATGTATATGTTTGTTTCTCATACAATACTGTATTGCTCATGTGTATCGCTAACCTGTATACGATGTCAATTAACACTACTTTCCTTCTCCTTAGATGCATCGGTGATAGTGATAGTGTAGATGGTATGTCAGTGACCTAACATTCTGTGTGGTACATCCGTAGTTCTTTCTGGTGGTGGAATATAACTGAACTAAATCATGGCTAGCACGAGGAAACGAAAAAGCGACAAAATATCAGCCAGATCTGAAAACCCTAAATGCCCATCATGTATCGTACACGCAATAGACATCCGAGACTATGGTCCCTTGACATCTTTCAGAAATGTGAGAAGAAACCCAGATGAAAAATTAGCATATCTACATGAAATCCGTTAAAATCGAATGGCTGAACCTCTCAATTCACCTCGCCGTATGGTAGCAGTGTGTGCTCAGATACCAGAAACTCTCGAAGGCGTTGACATGGAGATGATAGGATACCACAGACCATGTTACCAGCGCTTCACAGCAAACTTACATCGCTTGAATGATTCAACCGTAGCATCTATGTCCACGAAGCATCACTCTCCGCGCAAACTGTCATCTGCTGAGAGTTCTCAACTATTCCCACCCGAATGTATGTTCTGCGAGAAGTTTGAAATAAAGGTATCTGGAAAAACCGAGAGACCCATCAAATTCCTATCATGGAAACACAAAGAGCCTGCTTGGAAAAGCATCGAGTCCAGGCCCTTGAACTGGGAAAGACTCGTTTATACCGACAGGTGAAAGGAAAGGACTTATTTACCGTTGAAGGACAGTTCCATTCCGAATGCAGAATGTCCTTCACCACGGAATATCGAAATCACATCCAGGCACAGGAGCGAGAGGAGAACCGTAACGTAGGCACTGATCAGGCCCATAGGCTGCTGCCCATAAAGCAGCCTTCAACTTGGGGTCAGGATTTCACTCTCTGTTATTTGTAATTATACCAAATGTCAATTAATCACGTCTACTGACAGCGTACCTAGCTGCCCTACATCAATTGTTAAAGTTTAATAGAAAGGGAAACATTGTTTTCTGACTTTTCTCGAATGTTTGTATTTGACAACATAAAGTTTCACTAGGGGGATAAGTAACATTGGTAACAATTAATGTATGATAGACATATATGTATGTCAATTGTTTGACTGCATTAGATGGGGGAATAATAGACGATGATTTTGATATGTTAAACTGACCAGTATGTTGTATATTAGTGAAGTTATTGTCATTTATGTTTGAAAGTTTTCAGCGAAACCGAAGTAATTTTTCCGCCTTTTTTTTAGATTTTTGCCGTTCCATGACTAAACTTTTACCAATTACTGCATTAATTGGTCATATTACAATAGGCCATGTTATTATTGTCACGTGGGTACCAAAATTAAATTTGTAAACTACATTATTTGTGATTTTATGGACATTTTGGTAATTTCGAGAAAGTAAAATATTTCGCGATCGACGATGGCCGCCATACGAACCCCATGGGACATTAGTTGACAGTGTTAACATTGATTTTTGTTTTCTAGACAAATTTGTGCATCTAAAAAAGTAGGTCTCATTAGATTGTGCAGGTGGGGTCCACTGGACTACTAGACTAACATGTTGGTCTGAAATATGTAATGTGGTTGTCATGGTAACCAAAAAATCACCATGAAGCTACACGATTTCGAAATTTTCATTGCCAGATTCGAAAAGAAGACAAATTTCCTTTCAGATGGTATATTATGAAGCTGTTACCGCATGGGTACCACGACAATTATTTTTTCAGCCCCTGGCCCCTAGACTACTAGAGGAGTGGGGCGTGCAGCCAGCCCTCTAGTGTATACATCGGTAATAGCTTGTCTCACTTGTCACTTGCATTGACGATGGCGACGTTCCCCCCACCTCGAGGTAGTCGGCACTGACAAACTCTCTGTACTACGTTCGTTCTGTGGAGTCGTCCGATACATCCACGTCAAAGCATCCACACACTGATTGGAAGAGTCCTGATTCACCACAATTCCGGCAGGTGGCACCGATAGCCAGACAGGCTGTAGAGTCTTTATGGCGTCTGTAACCACACCGCGTACATTTCTGATTCATGTCCCGTTTTGCACTATACTCGCGGGTCTGACTCCTCTGTCGCCGGTACGCAGATACTTTGTCTATCGCACCACTACGAAGCTCAGCACGAGTGTTCCTGGCCACTTCTGACGCTCGACAGAACATCAACTGCGTTGTTAAGCGTCAAAGCCTTATTTTCCAGCATTGATTTCACTGCTTCATCGTCACGTGCACCACACACCACGCGGTCTCGAAGTTGGGTGTCGAAGCAATGCTGACAGAAGTCGCTATAGGAGACTATTTCCTTCAAGGAGCAATGGAAGTCGTCGAAGGTCTCCCCTTCCTCTTGTATCCGGGAGTAGAACTCGCGCCGATCCACCAAGACGTTCCTTTGCGTCCTGAGATGCGCCTCCATTGTCCTCAGCCACTGCTGGAAGACTATTGCCAGGAAACTGGCAGTCGTGTTATGAGCTGCCTCGCATAACAAAGGTTAATTAGTGTACAGACGATGTGTGTGTGTCAGTGTCTTCTGTGCTAGCCAGAGTTCCCCAACACGGTTACCATTCGTTTCCCGCCTTCCGTCGTCTCTACTACACCTAGCACGTGATAAGCCTGAAGGGCCTCACCGTAATGGTGAAACCAACGTGTATTCAATACTACGCAAGAAATACTACAACGTCAGACGCCCTCTAGCTATTCATTGACTCAAGTGAATGCAGGGCAAACTCCCTAAACAAGGACTCAACAAATACAAACGTAGCAGCCCAACAAAGATGGATAGCAAGAGAGGCTACGGAGCGGAGGCGGCACGTCTATATGCTAGCAGAGCCAAGCCTCAAGTTCCAGTGCTGCCAGATCGAGCTGCCAAAATTTCCCTATATTCACCTCAAACATTTCCCTGTTTAGCCCTGTATTTCCCTGTCGCCTTTATATCAGTTTTTTCCGTCAGAAATTGCACAATTTGCAATGGAAATCCAGAGGGCCTTTACCCCTTCATATCAGCCAACTTAAAAATTTGGGGTAACTTTCCCATTTATCAGTGTATCTTTGAGTGTACGCCTGGCGTTTGCGCTTGTATGGAGGCAGTGGCGCAACCAGGGGGCTCTCCGAAATTTCCTTCCTTGTAAGAAATCAGAATACACTAGTCAGTTAAAAAAAAAAGTTATTACAGGTTCTACCTAGCGATGGGACCGCGTCACCTGACCGTGTACACCTATACCTGAACTCACGGGAGATAGTAGGACCTCAGAACACGTACTGTACCGACACTGCGAAAACCGGACGAGAACGATACGGCTATTTCGAGACCTACAGCGAATCTCTCTCTCTCTCTCTTCTCTCTCTCTCTCTCTCTCTCTCTCTCTCTCTCTCTCTCTCTCTCTCTCTCTCCTCTCTCTCTCTCTCTCTCTCTCTATCTATCTCTCGTAATTTAGAGATATATACACAAAAAGTTTATATATTCTCCGTATCTTTCGAATTTCCTATATTTTGGTATATTTTCAATTTTCTTCCCTGCTTCCCTGTAGTGACCTGAATTTCCCTTAAACAGGGAAATTTCCCTGCATCTGACAGCACTGGGCTAAAACTGACTCGGGCGCCGCACGCCACGGTGGATGTGAAGGGCCCACCATGGGGCACCTTCCACTCTTCTCTCTATCTTCTCTTCCTCATTCACTGAGGACACACACCAGTCAGGCTCCTGGCACGTGTTACAATATATATATATATATATATATATATAATATATATATATTTTATATAATATATATATATATATATATATATATATATATATATATATATATATATATATATATATATATATATATATATATAAAAATATATATATTATTATATATATATATATATATCTAATATATAATATATATTATACTATTTTATGTAAAAGGTGCCAGAAAAATATTCATATATAAATATGAATACTTGTAGATGTTTCCCTATGTGTTTGTGCGTGTGTGGATGGATGTATGTACGTACGTTTGAAAGTATGTATGTAGGTATTTATGTATATGTCTAGAAATTCCTATTTCAAGGAACTAGTCTGTATAACCGGGCTCAATAAATTTCTAGAAAATTTTTTCTTGGTGCCCTAACTTTTTTTTCCATTCAATGGCCCCAGCCATAAGAATGCTTTAATGTAACCTACTAATATATTTGTATACTTCCTTATGGCCAAATAACAATTTAATTTAATTTGAATTTGAAACCTTCACTGCGAAATGTGTTCCTGGACCTTCAATCGAACGGGGGCTTGAGTTCTGGTCACTATTAAGATGGGTGAAGTACACATATTTATCTCTTCCCTTCCAGAGTGGTGTTCCCTGAGAGCATCAGTTGGTTCATGGACCACTTCACGTCCTCCCCCTTGGTCGCATTCAAGAGTGTAGGTGACCGTGGCTCTCTAGTGACACGCTGCAGGAGGGCATGGAATACGTGGCCTCTTCAAGGTATGCGGAAGAACACACACACACGAGCTACAAAATCTTTCCGGAAGAGTAAAAATGGCGATCGCGATTCCAGCTCGCGTGGAGATTGGAGAAGACCGTGGGTGTATACACTCCCCGTGTTTTTGAATAGATGTTATGGTATGGGCGAGCGCTTGAGGCAGTTGAAGTTGTGCCCGGTAGAAAGTTAAGTGCCTGGTGGCGGGCAAGGTCGTATATACTATTTTTAATTAGTTGGGGAGCCAGCAAATGTTTAATTGCACTATTGAGTACTATTTGTTTGATTACCTCATTCGATTTGGAGTATCATGCTGATAAATGAATGGGTGGTCTTAAGTTGCACAACCTCGGCGTTTGGCCCCTGGGGGTCCCAAAATTTGACGCTAAAGTCACTTTTATTTGCAAATTTGAGTACATCATCCAATTCAAGCTAATTTTGCTTGGATCACCTGCATGACCAAAACGGCACAACTTAAGACCGAAAAATGTCTGGCGTAATTACATAAGACCGGTCTAATTAAGCGCTAATTAGCGATTTATATGCACTTGCGAGTACGCCCAAATTTTTTTTTTTATATGATACATCTATCACTAGTGACAACATTTCCACAACATAAGACCAAGTTTGTCCTGGCGTTTGTAGATAAGACCGGGTTCCTTGGGACCCCATAATCCAAGACCCCAACACCCAATAATAAATAACTGGAGAACCTAATATTTAATTGCACCGAAATTTCCTTTAAGAGTGTCGGGAATCCCCTTCTCTATATTGGTTTCATTGAATCCATTCCTGGTATAGCTTCATCCCTTCTTTGTTTATCCACACAGTATTTTTAAAATCTGAAATGGATGGTCTGTTTTCCGGTAAAGCCCATCTTCCTATGGGTACAGATTAGCGTGTACAGACACCAAGGCCCGGCCTAGAGATGAATCCCGTACTAAATCTTTTAGAAAGGGTTGATNCAATCATGGTGATTGTAGTTTTCCTTTATTTTCCTTATGTTCTTATGTACTTAATGGTAATGATAAATATATAGAAGAGAAGGGAAGAGAGAGAGAGAGAGAGAGAGAGAGAGAGAGAGAGAGAGAGAGAGAGAGAGAGAGAGAGAGAGAGAGAGAGAGAAGAGAGGAGAGAGGAGAGAGAGAGAGAGAGAGAGAGAGAGAGAGAGAGAGAGAGAGAGAGAGAGAGAGAGAGAGAGAGAGAGAGAGAGAGAGAGAGAGAGAGAGAGTGCCTCGTCTCATGCAAATTTATATATTTTTGAAAGGGAAAACAGTTCGTGAGGGAAGAAACTGGAAGGGATGGGCATGTGTGATGGGTTTATGGGAAGGGAGGAAATGGAAGGGAAGACTTGAAGAGGATGGAATAGACGGGGAAAAGGAGAAAAAGAGATGAAGTTTGTCTTTTTGCACCTTCCATAATCCCTGTATTCACGTGTCTGACTCTCTGTGTCTGGTTTGTGACTGTCTGTCGGATTACACTGGGAAACTATTTTGAACATAATTTCTGTTGAGTTCGATTTTCACTTGATTTAGACTAAAATTAGCATGCTGATTTCAAAGCTACAGTCAGTGTTCTTCTATCACGTCATTTTTTTCTCTACAACTTACGCTATGAATATGCACATTTTATTGTTTGTTCCTAAGTAATAGGACCGATCAGCTGATTGCTTTTATTATTTTATTATATATATATATACTATATATATATATATATATATATATATATATATATATATATATATATATATATATATATTATATATATATTATATATATATATATATATATATATATATATATATATATATATATATATATATATATATATATATATATATATATATATATATATTATCTATTTATTGTTGATCATAAGTATTGAAAGGAAAAGAGCTAAATTAGTTATCTTATTAATTAATTTTATTAATACTTTGACCGCGACTCGTAGAAGAGGCGCTATTAGCAAACGGCGAAACATTGTAACTTGTCTATTCAGTTACACGTGAGACAGTGCGATGAGAGGTTGTGTGCCGCTCTATATAGGTGAGTACTATCGTATTCTGCAAACAATACATAAAAGTCTGTATACAAGGGGCTAGCAGACATTATGTAAGTTTTTTTTTTTCTAAGCTTGTGACTGTTCAACTTATTTTTTATTCACATACTTACTTCTTTTCTTTCCGATCCTGTCTGCCTCTACCATTTGTACTCGTAAGTGCCTAAACAGCCCTGAGTTGTTTTGCTATATCTATGGCAGTTTCATCATTCCCAGTCAAAGGGCAAACATCCACGCATTTGTCAAGCAAGCCTATTTTGCATATTTTAAAGTAAAACTTGGTGATCAAGACAAGTCTTGGGCTCCTCACAAGATATGCAAGCAGTGTGTTGAGAGTTTACGGATGCGGACCAAGGGAACACGTGATAAGTTGGCATTTGGTAAACCTATGGTTTGGCGACAGTCAAAAGATCATTGCACAGACTGTTACTTTTGTTCAGTGAAAACTTCAGAATATAACAAGAAAAACAAATGTAAAATCGAGTATCCTAGTCTACCATCAGCTATACGTCCAGTGTCTCATTCAGCTGAAATCTCAGTGCCAGTTTTCGTGCAACTACCCTCTCTTGAAGATCTGTATTAGGATGAAGAACTCGGTGACAGCAATGATGCACATTTTGAAATTGAAGATGACTCAGTTCGTAAGGGATTCGATCAGCATGAGATGAATGATTTGGCACGAGATTTGGGACTCGCAAAAAAGGCTTCATAAAAAAGACACCTTGCATCAAGACTGGATGAGAAAAACTATAGCTTGTAGAGGGAGCGAAGGTATCCTACTTTCGATTCAGAGAAAGTGCATTTCTGCAGTATTTTCGAAGTGACAGTAACTTTGTGTATTGCCATAACATACAGGGTTTACTGGAGGAATTGGGAATTCCGATCTACAACTCAACTGAATGGCGACTGTTCATCGATAGCTCAAAGCGGAACTTAAAGTGTGTCCACCACAATGACAATTTATATAGTACAGTTCCAATTGGGCATTCAGTTGGTCTTCGTAAAGAACATGGAGACAGAAAGAGTCATGGTCATGTCATGAGAGCGGTGGTGGCGGGGCTGGCGGACCTCTACGGTGTGGC
>JACEEZ010002637.1:40000-47500 GCA_016584305.1 Chionoecetes opilio | reverse complement strand
AAAATATAATAATTATCAAGTAAAACTAAATAAAACTACTACACTTAGAACAACGTATTGTGTATGCACACTCGTCAAAAAGCTAAAAATATATATAAAAGACAGTGACGTAAAAGAATAAAATCGTACCAGCGCATCAAAGCAATAAAAATAAAAATAAACTTGCAACAATTCAGTAAAAGGAGAGTAGGCCATATAAGATGATAAAACTAAACATTATTTGCTAAAAAGGAGTTTTTGAGTGCAACCTTGAAGGAACTCAGAGATATAGCTTGCGTGACAGCGGTTGGGAGTTCATTCCACAGCTTGGCACCCAGTACGGCAAGGCGCCGCTCACCACTATAGGTCCTGGAGCGCGGCACATACAGCTTGTTATTCTGTCTGGTAACATTGTTTGTGACGTCATGTACAGTATTAAAAGTACCAGTAAAAAGCCAGTCTGGATAAAATTCTCTTAAAATCTTATACATTGTTGTACAAACGTCAAACTCGTGTTTTTGTTTTATTTTCAGCCATTTTAATTCTCTGAAAATAGGAGATACGTGATCATATTTTCTGGCTCCTCCGATGGCTACTTTGGCTGCAAAATTCTGTATTTTTTGTACATTTGATAAAAGTGTTTCATTAGTGGTGCCCCATATTCTTATGCAATATTCAATTAAGGTTAATACAAGTGATTGAGTGACGATAATCCTAGTCTGCTTATCAAAAAGATCTCCTATTCTATTAATATACATTAAAATGCCATTTACCTTTTAAGTTAACTCACTGACATGTACATCAAATATCATGTATCGGTCCATGTAAACTCCCAGATTTTTTACATAATTACTTGGATGAATTATGTCACCATTAAAATTTAAGGTAGTGTTGGGGGGAATACGAGACAAGAGCTGACGGTTCCCTATAAATATACATTGTGTTTTAGCAGAATTTAACATTAGTCCGTTAATTAGAAAATAATGTCTGCATTTGATCAGAGTGTCCTCAATGTCTTTGATAAGTTTATCAATATTGTCAAGTGTACTTGTATGTAAAAACTGGGTATCGGCAGCATATTGTACTAGAAAGCAGTTTTTACATGTTCGATAAATCAATTCACATATATCAAATATATAGGACCAAGTATTGAACCTTGTGGACCAAATAGTTAATGTTTCTGAATAGGAGAACGTTACTTTACAGAAGAACAGATATAGTTCCTTTTGTTTAAGTAACTTCTGAACCAAAAATTCATCACAATATAAGATTTCGCACATTGATTAAGGAGAATCTTGTGGTGCCAGGACAGAGAGAGCGACAGAGAGAAAGAGGAGAGAGAGAGAGAGGAGAGAGGAGGAGAGAGAGAGAGAGAGAAGAGAGAGAGATGAGAGAGGAGAGAGGAGACATGAGAGAAGAGGGAAGAGAGAGAGAGAGAGAGAGAGAGAGACGAGAGAGAGAAGAGAGAGGGGGGAAAAGAGCGAAAAGGCCACATTGTTTACCTTGATTCTGAAATCTCCACAGTTCATTGCTTCTTGTTTGGTATGTTATGTTGTGTGTACATCACAGTGCATGTATGTGGTGTGTGTGTCGTGTGTGTGTGATGTGTGTGTGTGAGGGTGGTGTGGGGTGTGTGTGTGTGTGTGTGTGTGTGTGTGTGTGTGCGGGCGTGTCTAGTGTGTGTCTACACATTAAGAACAAACACATAATGACGTTAATCATTTCCATAATCCTTCAATCATGATTTTATCCTACATACAAATAATATTACGAGTTCTTCGAAACGTTGGCAGAACTAAAATCGGAAACGATGCATCCCAATAATATACATTTCCTAAATGTTTATATTTATTTGAACACTTCATATGATATTAATTATACGTAACTTAAGCTTAACCTTCACCCCTTCCTTCACCCCTCCTTCACCCTCCTTCACCCCTGCCTCACCACTTCCTTCACCCTTCCTTCCCCACCCCACCCTTCCTTCAACCCTCCTCACCCTCCGTCACCCCTCCTTCACCCTACCTCCTTTCACCCTTCCTTCACCCCTTCCTTCACCCCTATTCCCACCCCTCATTCACCCCTCCTTCACCCCTTCCAACTTACATATTTGATATACATACAATATATACATACTATTATATTATCTATATATATATATAATTACTATATATACATATATATATATAATATATACATTATATATATATACATATATATATATACATATATATATATATATATATATAATATATATATTATATATATATATATATACATATATATAAATATATTACATATATATAATGATATATTGATATATATATCTTATATATATATAATATATATATATATATATACATAAATATATACATATATAAACATGATTACATAATCTAATATATATATATATATATAAATCTCAATATTTGTCTGTCTGTGTGTCTGTATGTTCGTTATAGACTCGGCTACAGATGGCCAAAACTCCACATGCCGCACATATTTGGAATCCTCATGACCCAGCGAAGAACATAGGCTATGTTTCGATGGGCGTGGCCGACGCTGGTGGGCATGGTCAGCAAAAACAACCTAAAAATGGGGTTGGCTGCTAAACCGTGCGAGATACAGACTTGACACTGTAGTTCAAAATTGTTGGCCGTGATCGCCTTGGGGGGATGGAAGAAGTTTTAAGGGGCGTGTCCGACCCCGGTGGGCGTGGCAGGCAAAAACAACCTAAAAACAGCTGTAGCTTCTAAACCATGCGAGATACACAGCCCTCCGCAGGAGCTTGGAGAAAGGTGCCCGAAGGGCACCCTTTTGATATTTTTGAGATTGATATGATATGCATTAATCTGCAGGTAAAGGAAACGAATAAATGGAAGAGAAAAGCGATAGAGGGAGAGCGATGAGGGGACTTATGAGGGAAAATATATTGACTTCGTTAAGAAAATAAGGGACGAGAGGAAAATACAATAAATGGAGGAAATGAGAAAAAGGAAAAAAAAGAAAACCCAAAGGAAATACCAAGAGAAAAGAAAAACTGGAGCAAATGTTGGACTCAATTATGTTTGGCGAACGAATAGGAAAAGAAAACACCAACAACTAGAAGGAGTAAGTATGATGAAATAATGATAATAATAATAAGTAAATAGAGATAATGTAATATGATGTAGTCATAAGAACAGTAATGAAGAAGTGAAGAACCCACCATCGGGTCACAGGAATCAGGATCACCGGCTGCCAGCTGTACTGAATCAGAGGACACCAGCAGCTGTATGAGGTTAGACAAGGCTGCTGCACCGCCCTGTACAAACCCCATGGAGGCATAACAGCAAAACACAAGGAGACTGCAGCAGACCGGTATGACGTACTCAAGGTAGATAAGGCTACTTGGCGGATTCAAATTGGACTTGAATATCCTGGTGAGCATGTCTATGGGGAGAAAATAGTTGAAGGTTAATGTGCACTAGAGTGGTGCTTCAGGCCTCAAATGGAGGACGTATGATTCGTGTTTTTGGCTCGTCTGTTGAGAATTCAGCCTTATTGAGGCGCTCACTCGAAGAAAGAACGCAGGCGGGTGATGAGGATGGCGAGGGCGGGGGCGGTGTTGTGCCGGGTCCTGGGCGAGTGCCTTGCCGGCCAGAGCTGCACCACCGCCGCGGCGGGTGGTGGTGCAGGTGTGCTGCACGTTGGTCAACAGGGCGGCCCAGCGGAGTCTTGTCGGCAAGCCCAGCGAACGTGACGGTTGCCGCTCGTCGCCGCATGAGGGACACATCCAGTTGTAGGCTCAGGTCCACGTTCTAGAGGGAAGGGCACATGCTCGGCAGGGCAGCGGCGGCGAGGTTGAAGTCAATGATGCGCCGGCCTGGAAGGTGGCAGGACCAGGATGGTACACCATGGGGGGACGTTGTCAACCTTAAGGTCCAGGTGAACCAGCCCCTCGCCGTGCATCTCCTCCACCTTCAGGGCACAGACCAGAAACACGCCCAGTAAATATCGCACGGCGGCTGCACGGCGAGGGAAGTCTTTGCGAGTGTTACAACGCCGCAGTAGACCATGAACAGGGTGAACGGCTCCCTGATGACCCCTTCACGAGTGGGGCACCGCCCGCCCCCTGCAGCATTGCAAGGGGCGTACACTTCGTCCATTACCCTCGACGAAGTACTGTTTTCTGACCAGCAGAATCGCGCCATTAGTCAAAAATCACCCTGCGGAAGCGCCCTTGCAGCTCACCGACAAACCCTTCGCCTGCAGGGAGGTGGAGACGTCATCCAGGCAAGCTTGTAATTCTCGCCCTGAAGAACCGCTGGCGAGGCGCGGCCTCCTTGTGGGCACCAGATGGACGTTGGACGGTTGTGAGGGAGTAGAAGCCGGACAGCAGAGACGTCTGTTCGGAAGGGGGCGTAGTCGCCCTGGACTATCTCTGGGGAATGGCTTGTTCAGGTGAAGAGACGAATGGAAGAAGACTCCTGCACTGCCGGGGCAGATCCCTGAGTCTCAGAGTGGTCAAGGCTTCCGGGAGTGACAGGTATACGAGCTGTCCCTCTGGGCCCGCGCCCGGCGACGCGAACGCGATGCGACCGCGATCGACGAAATCAAGGGCCCTGCCCATGGCCAAGGGGACTCTTGGCCATGCACGTAACTCTCCATCAGGATGTAATCCCATGGCATGTAACTCTCCTCCAGCGAGTTACAGCCGTCGTCGCTGTGTTAGGGCGACAAGACTGTGACTCTCAAAGTCGACAAATCCGTCTACGTCTCCTTGCATAAACACGACGTCTAGGTGCATGAAGTCTGCGTCCATTCATCCACGGAACAATCTTACGATCGGTCAGTCTGCACCGCCGCATCTACACCACAGTCCTCGCACACAGACACGTCTGTGTCTCCTGATCGGTAGTGCTAAGAGCCTCCGGTTGGCTCCGTAAGTAGTCATCGGTGAATCTGTCTGACGCATCCACTGTGATGCTTCATCACCAACTGCTTGGTGTCGTTTCTTGGGGCTGTCCTGGTGGCAGGGCGGGTTGTCCTTGCCCATACGCGGCACCCTCACGCCCATCACTGCCATCTGACGCTCCAGGCACAGCGCCCCCGCCTTACGGAACCCTGGCCACGCGCGCTGCCTGTTCTTGCAAGTGCGCTCATAGTCACTTGATCCCCACATTTCTTGGTGGAGGAAAGCATCACCGCAATGCTTCATTCCACTCTCATGCCATATCGCTGGGATTGTCCTGGCGGCAGAGGCAGGGTGTCGCTGGGCATGGCAATGGGACATTCCCGCGTCACCACGGCCTGCGGACGCTCAGCGCGGCGGCCGCATGCGAGCTCTGGCGACGCGCGCTGCGCTTTCCTTGGTGAAGTGAGGATCATGTAGACCTGCGGACTTGAAATTTTCTTGGAAGAGTGATGGTCGTAATCTATTGTCTACAACACACACAAGTTCATTGCAGGTTACCCCGGCACTATTAAGGATATTTTTTGTAAAATTCATGTACAAACTAGAACCTTCAGTAAAAAACAGGTTAGAGTTGAGACGCTACACACATTTTCCTAACTCCAGGCTCACAGTAGTCCAGGTTAAAAGCTCAATGTATGTTCGCTGTAGTCAGTTTATAAGCTCAATTCTGTTCGCGATTGGCTGGCTGGTCAGAGGAAGCAGAGGATTGGCTTAAAGGAATTGAGGAGGAAGAAAGGACATTTTTTTCCCATGGTTGTAAGAAAGATAGTGTGTGTGTGTGCCTCGTGTATTAGTGCGTGTATGTGTGTGTTTATTAGTGCGTGTGTTGTCGTGTGTGTGTGTGTATATGTGTAGTGTGTGTGTGTGTGTGTGTGTGTGGGTGTGTGTGTGTGTGTGTGTGTGTATATGTGTGGTGTGTGTGTGTTGTGTGTGTATGTGTACGTCGGTGTGTGTGTGTGTATATGTGTGTTGTATATGTGTGTGTATTAGTGCGTGTATGTGTGTGTGTATTAGTGGTGTGTGTGTGTGTGTGTGTGTGTGCTATATGGTGTGGGTTTGTGTGTGTGTGTGTGTGTGTTGTGTGTGTGTGTGTGTGTGTGTATATGTGTGTGTATTCAGTGCGTGTATGTGTGTGTGTTTACGTGCGTGTGTGTGATGTGTGTGTGTGTGTATATGTGTGTGTGTGTGTGTGTGTGAGCTGGGTGTGTGAATGTGTGTGTGTGTGGCTGTGTTGTGTTATATGTGTGTGTGTCGTGTTTATGTGTGTGTGTGTGTGTATATGTGGTGTGTGTGTGTGGTGTGTGTGTGTGTGTGTAAATATTGTGTGTGTGTGTTATATGTGTGGTGTGTATATGTGTGGTGTATTAGTGCGTGTAGTGTGTGTGTGTATATGTAGTGTGATATATGATTGTGTGTGTGTGAATAGAATGAATAGAATAGAATAGATAGGAATAGAATAGAATTTATTATTGCCTCAGACTTTATAAATAAAGTATGCGAGCACAGATCCTATAAGATCAATACATTTGGCAGAGAAATTTTAAACGATACCAAATAGATAAGTGTCGAATGCAGGCTGTAAATACAGATAAATACACGTAACACTGAAATGTTAGAGAAACCAATTGTCAATTTCCAAAACTAATGACACATAGAAAAATATAAGTAAGATAACTATAATAAATCAGATATACTTGTTAGCTATCTAAACAGCTCAAAATGATATGATGATAATGACAAGTTATTCAAAACATCACACTGGTTAACTTTGCATGAACGCCAACATACTTAAAAATGCGTTGGCCTAATTGTTTGGCTGTGTAGTATTTCTGGACTATACATCTCCCGCCAGCCTTACAATTTCCTCGTTAGTACAGTCGATATGGACATGGAAAGTCATCCTCCTACAACATTAGAAATATACTTGCTACAAAGGACGATCTTCTCTGTTTACACCTGTGTATCTACCAACATTTATTGGTAGTCTATGTTGCTTGTTCTGAATCTAGTTACCTGGATGCGAATACTTTTCGGTAGTTTGACGAGGTACACCTCCATACCATAAATCTGCTTAAATATATTGTAGTTACTACATAACGATTTTGTTGATACATTATGATGCCAGGCAGTAATCCACTGATCCTTTAATCTCACTTCAACTGCTTTCTTAAACCATGTAGTGTTGGGCACATTTTGTGATAACCACATCCCTGACATACCACACTATTACATATATTCTTAATGTGTGTGTGCGTGTGTGTGTGTGTGTGTGTGTGTGTGTGTGTGTGTGTGTGTGTGTGTTTGTTTGTGTGTGTGTGTGTGTGTGTGTGTGTGTGTGTGTGTGTGTGTGTGTGTGTAAGTAAGTAAAGTTTTTTAAGTAAGTAAAGTTTATTGCCATTACTAGTAAATATATACATTCAGTAATTACATAAAAAGTGGTCGTTGGCACGGTCTGTCGAGCCAAGGCTCCCTGACAGACATGTTCAGATATAAGTTATATGTGCTGAGCAGAATCAGTTGGCTGTTTGTTTCTGTAGTAAAAATATACTACTTTGTAACGTGAA
>JACEEZ010002637.1:0-35000 GCA_016584305.1 Chionoecetes opilio | reverse complement strand
AGGTGGCGACTAAAGTGTTATCTGCGATAGCTATAGGTAAAAACCTATCAAGCCTATCAAAACCTATATATTATATAGTGAATGTAATCCCATTGCATCCCACTCATCCCGTTCATCCCATGGCCGCCGGGAGGAGGTGAGGGGCGGAACAAGGCGGCGCGGGAGGCAGCAGAAGGCAGTGTATAGAGACAGGTTATTGAGGTGCATTGCTCTACTTCATGCTGGGCAGAACAGCTGTGAGCCCAAGCTACACGGGCCGCTTGGTCACCGCTGCCTCGTTGCCCAGCGCGGCGAGCCTTCGATGTGGCTCATAACGATGGTGGCGGTGAGCTGCACGCATTCCGCCGGTGAGAGCAGCTGTTGCAGGGCCTGAAGGACAGAACTGCAGTCGGAGTGGATGGCCACTCTCTCCTCATGGCTGTTGTGGCTGTGGTCCAGGGCGTGCCGGATAGCCAGCACCTCCGTCTGCAGGCCCGGGGTGGAGCAGTGCACTGGCGCGTCCTCCAGGACCAGCGCCTCACCGCCGGTCACCTCCGCCGCGCCCGTCATGCCTCTCGCAAGGAAGACTGAGCCGTCAGCTTTGCTTGCCGGGACATTGTATACCTTCACCACCGTCTTCAGCGCGTGCTGCTGCAGCTGCTCCTGCGTGCACGCCGCCTTGCTGAACGGCACTGCGACGGTGATGACCTCCGCCGCCTGGGGCTGCCCCGCAGTGCCCCGGGAACCACGGAGACGGCGGCACCGCCCTAGAGTCCTTTCTGCAGAGAGAGAGAGAGAGAGAGAGAGAGAGAGAGAGAGAGAGAGAGAGAGAGGAGAGAGAGAGAGAGAGAGAGGAGAGAGAAGAGGAGAGAGAGAGAGAGAGTCCAGAGACAGCAGAGGAGCATAGAGAAGAGAGAGAGAGAGAGAAGACGAGAGATGATGGATGAGAAGGAGAAGGAGAGAGTAGAGAGAGATTAGGACAGATGGATACTGTTATTTGATATATTTTATTGCCATGTATTTTGTTACATATGAACTATTATAGTAAGATAATAAAGGTCAATAAGCGAATTTTATAACCTTCGGAGAATTATAATACTTATCAATTAACATGCAAGAATGGTAATATGAAAATATAATTTTCATGATATAATGGAAGTACACAATATAAACCTCAGTTTTAATAGCAATAAATTTATACCATTAAAAAACACAATAGACATTTGGTGTAGTAAAGTTTATAATTTTCATGATGTAAGATGTTTTTTCAATAGTTGAAGATAGTTTTCAATCAGTAATATCATGTATCTATTTCAGAGTTCCTTGACAACATCACCCTAGTCGGCCGTATGGTTTTCACAAGGTTACGTAAATCATGGTCATTGGATTACATTATAGGGTATTCTCACAACCAAGTCTCAAGTATATGATTATGGCTCGTTCTAGTACAAAAAGTTTGGTCTGAGGAGTTGTTCAACGCTTTCTACTGAAGTCCGGAAACACGTACGCTGGTGAGGTCATTACGATTCCTACAGACAAGTAAAACGTAAACTTTTCTTGTAATAGAGGCTGCTCAATGAACTTCGGTTTTATAGGCACTCCAAAGATGATACAATATAACGATGTTTGATATATATCAGGAGCTAAATAAACTTGAAGTCGGAAAATTCATTAGATGGCTGTCTGTAAGTTGCTTGTATACGATATCCAGTTATACAAACATAGTTTTCTCATTGCAATTTACATAATTCTCCTAGAAATTCTTCGTAACGAACTATGTAAGAAGCATCATTTATTTAGGTGTTACTGCGATCAGGCTGACTGGCTAAGCATTGATAATTTTAGTCTAATTGTTGCTCTTATCAATTTGAAATTATTTTTTAATTCTCGATCAATGTACATTGTAATATTTTCCAAGATGCATAAGTATTGTGTTCATCACAAAGTATGAATTCAAGTTTATTACTCTACGAATGATGTCATTTATTATATTAAAAAGCACAGGACAAGAATTGAACCCTGGGTACTCCACATGTGATGTCATTATAAGATGATGTATTATTTATAATGATTATATTGTTCATGACTTAAATAATTTTGAACCAGTTGTGACTACAGTATCCATAGATAGTAATTTATGTAATAAGATTTTTGAGAAATTGTGTCAAATGTTTGGATGTACAAAAATGTTAATTTACTTTATTGCCAGTGATTGTAAATTTCACCAATTATGTGACTGCTAATTCTGAAAACTGGCGGATCTTCGAAAAATCAAAGAAAAAAGAACAAAGAGAGAGATAAAAGAGATAGAGAGAAAGAAAAGGGAAGAAAGCAAAAAGAGGGCAGGAGAATCGCACGTACTCGATAACGCTTACGTTCTCAATATTTAAATCGTTTTGTAACTCTAGGTTCTCTTGTTGAGTGGGGAAAATGGAAAAAAACCCCTTTTATCTAAAAATTTTCAATTCTTAACTTTTATATGTCAAATATACTGAAATCTGAATCCTTTGCTGGAAATTTAACTTTTGACCTTCAGCAGCGGGATATGATTTGAATGCATCCAACTCTTACTCCCCCAGCATCGTTAATTCACAATATTATTTATTTAATTTATATTTCACAATATTATTAATATATCACAGATTACACCTAGTAAGTTAGCATAAATGAGAAGTGTTTAACATTGTGGCCATGCGGTAACGCATATATCCTGAAAATGTTTGTTATTTCAATCAATGAAATTGAATGGAGAGGGTCCATGGACAACCTCCTACCAACACCCTTTCCACGTACTACCTCATATAACATTTACCCTATGGTTAAGGACACCTTACATATTAGCAAGATAAGGAAACGAAAACAAGTTAATGTATACTAAGTAATATTTATCTCCAAACTACAGTTGGCGAAGTAACTGGGCTTCCAGGGCCGCTCAACCAAATTTGACTTATTACTTAACTCAATTAACGACCAATTCCTTCTGAAAGAAGAAGTCAGTCCATCGCCTGTGAGCACCAGGATAAGGGCACTCAAGGTTCTCGTTCCCTCAAATATTACCAAAAATTCCATCTAATTGTGTTGATTAACTCAATCCTGGCTATCTGATCTTGCTGCTGCGACTAGCAACAACCACAAGAGTCGCTGCCATACGTAATGATCCATATGCTTGTATTTCATCTCTTAACTCTAATACATTATAATAATACCTGAATCCAAATGCAATCATAGTTACAATACCATAAAAANTTTTTGTATTTGGGGGAAGGGGGGGCGCCCGAGGTAAGGGCGGGGTTTTTGTCCGACGGAGCGCTGGAGAAAATCGAGGAGAGTCGCGCGCCAGGTGGGGGGAACGGGACCACCACAGGGCTCTGTACGCCGGACTAAAAACCCCCCTGAGGAGAGAAAAGGGAGAGGTATTCAGGGTCTCGTGAGGTGTCGGGGTATTTGAACGTAATGCCCTCCGCCCCCCCCCTACCGAGCCCTGAAAAAGCTCCTTTCCCAAGTCTCCTTCTCGGGCGAGTGCTATTGAACAGAGAGGGCGCCTCGTGTCGGACATGGTGAGAGATGGCTCTTTGGGGCCTGAGTATTTTGGGCAGTTGTTCAGGTGGACCCCCAATGAGCAGCTTCACACCAGGGGTACAGGCAGTGGATGCCGATCCTCCCATGACAAAAAAGCGACCCTCTTTTGACGAAGTCAGAGGGGTGTAGCAAAGTGAAGGGGGGAAAAGGGAGTGGTGTTTGAAATATCAGGCGGAGCTCTTAAAAAGTGGGGGTGAGGCCATGATTCGGGGGTGCATGGTCCGATCCCGGGTTTGGGCCCAATCAGGTACATTCCCCCTGAGGGAAAAGGGGGGGTCGCCCATCTGGAAAAGGGAAAAGGGGACCGCAGGACTGCAACAATTACCGGGATTACATGCTCAGGTACCAGGCAAGGGCTTGCCCTTATTGTGACACGAATCGCAGTCTTTGGTGAAGCATCGGACCCAGCAGTCGGGTTACGCCTGGTAATCAACAAGGCCGTATCCTAGGCTTGGTCTGGGGAACGCCACGGATTTTCGACGGGGGATGCTTGCAGCCTAGTTGATCTCAAGAAAGGCGTTTGACTCAGGCATCGGAGTCACTCGGGATTTCTGCGACTTCGGGGGATTCCTGCAAGGATATTGGTTTTTATAATGGTCGTATTCTGGGCTGAGAGTGCTGTGAATGTGGGCAGGGTATCCAGTTTTTTTCGTGAAACGGAGTGAGGCAAGGGGGGCCTTTCCCCATCACTTTTTTAAAGTTTTAGGGGTGGGATTTGGACAAAGGGTTTTAGATCAAAGGATTTTGGAGCATCCCTCGGCAACACCAAGATCAAGATTGTTTTTTCCGAGATGCAGAATTTTGCTGAGTCGCTGGAGGTTTTGGGATGGGTCTCGAGGCGCGCACGAGGAGGGAAAGCCTTTGGGACTTGAGGTTCCGGCCAAGACCCAAAGGCCCGGCAATTTGGAGATTTTAGAGAAGCAGACAGTCTGTTTGCGTGTGGCGAGGGGCATTGAGATCTGGAAAGTTTTACATACCTTTGGGAGCGAGCCATAATGACGGCGGGTCCGTCAAGAAGTTTTCGGCGGATTGGCAAAACCCCCACGGGTTTTTGGACTCGCTCAGGGAGTATTGGCGTTGTCGGTACCCGTGCAGGAGGACAAAGATCCCGGGTTTTCAAGTCGCTTTTGGACCTGTTTATCTATGGTTTTGAGACATGGACACAAATAGTGACTTGAAGAGGGCAAATCAAGCCTTTTGGGAATAAGTGTCTTTGCAGAATCAGGGGTATTGTGGGATGTTTCGTGAAACACGATTTCAAAAGTGAATGAATCGAGGTCTATTTCCCCCATAGTCCGTCGCGCCCAAATTGGCATATGGGCTGTGGGGCCCCTACCCTGAAACCCATCCCCCATCGGGTTGTATCTGTAAAGGGCAATCCCGGGGTGGAGGAGGCCAAGGGGGCGCCCACAAGGCTGTGGTGGGGCAAGTGATTTTTGTCGAGAGCTGCTTGGTATGGGAAAGGAGCCTGCATGGGAACTCGCGCGTGGTGACCCCCGGGAGTGGCGTTGTAGGGTGGGCGAGGCGACGCGCCCCCCGGCGTATGCCCCCAATGATTGATGATTGATTGGTGGCGTTAATACTTACATTTCTACATCCATGATTTCAGGAAAGTTAGAAGGGGCTATCTGGTGAGTCTGTGTCATTTTGTGTCTTCATCAGTGTCATAGCATTGCTATAAATGAACAAATGACAAAAATATCAACCGAGTAGCGACGTTGATAACGAGCTACACTAAGGTCGCCATCTAGTGTTTATGTTCTGAGTGTCCTCCCGCCGTCGGCGTCGCCCGAAAAAAAACGAGTAGTGGAATTTGAAACCGAATATACTTGCAGATACAAATCATAAAACAACGCTGAAACAGGGTAGATTATACAGTCATGATATAAACTACTGTGTATCATCTTCAGTGGCACATACAAATGCTATAATGAGTGATGCTATAATTCGTAACATATGATTCGTAACATATGCGCCTGACAACATTAGGGCAGGTGGCGACTAAAGTGTTATCTGCGGTAGCTATAGGTAAAAACCTATCAAACCTATCAAAACCTATATATTATATAGTGAATGTTTACCATTGCATCCCATCATCCCGTTCATCCATGGCCGCCGGGAGGAGGGAGGGGGCGGAACAAGGCGGCGCGGGAGAGCAGAAGGCAGTGTATAGAGACAGGTTATGAGGTGCATTGCTCTACTTCATGCTGGGCAGAACAGCTGTGAGCCCAAGCTGCACGGGCCGCTTGGTCACCGCCGCCTCGTTGCCCAGCGCGGCGAGCCTTGCGATGTGGCTCATAACGATGGTAGCGGTGAACTGCACGCATTCCGCCGGTGAGAGCAGCTGTTGCAGGGCCTGAAGGACAGAACTGCAGTCGGAGTGGATGGCCACTCTCTCCTCATGGCTGTTGTGGCTGTGGTCCAGGGCGTGCCGGATAGCCAGCACCTCCGTCTGCAGGCCCGGGGTGGAGCAGTGCACTGGCGCGTCCTCCAGGACCAGCGCCTCACCGCCGGTCACCTCCGCCGCGCCCGTCATGCCTCTCGCAAGGAAGACTGAGCCGTCAGCTTTGCTTGCCGGGACATTGTATACCTTCACCACCGTCTTCAGCGCGTGCTGCTGCAGCTGCTCCTGCGTGCACGCCGCCTTGCTGAACGGCACTGCGACGGTGATGACCTCCGCCGCCTGGGGCTGCCCCGCAGTGCCCCGGGAACCACGGAGACGGCGGCACCGCCCTAGAGTCCTTTCTGCAGAGAGAGAGAGAGAGAGAGAGAGAGAGAGAGAGAGAGAGAGAGAGAGAGAGAGAGAGAGAGAGAGAGAGAGAGAGAGAGAGAGAGAGAGAGAGAGAGAGAGAGAGAGAGAGAGAGAGAGAGAGAGAGAGAGAGAGAGAGAGAGAGAGAGAGAGTTCAGCACTGCTCCTATCTTCGTCTTAATGCGCTTACGTTCTTCAAGTATTGTTATAATTCTGTTTTCTTTTGTCTAAAACCTCTTCCTTCAGGACTTTCCTTCCCTTTGCTTGAGTGGGGCGATGGGATAAAAAGCCCACTCTTTCCTTCTTTCCTTCCTTCCTTCTTACCTTCCTTCCTCATACTCTTCCTCTTTCTCCTATTTTTCCACTCGCCCAAAACTTATCTAAACAAAGCTCTGAATCATAACTTTGTCTCGGAAATTCCTTTATTTACCTTCAGCAGCGGGATTATGATCTTGAAGCTCCAAACTCTTTACTTTACACCTCCAGACAATCGTTAATATCACAATATTATTTATTTATATTTATATTACACAATATTATTAATAATATCACAGATATATTTCACCTATGTTTCTAGTCTAGGGGCCAAAACTGAGAAGTGTCTTTAAAATCGACTTTCGTGGTACCCATGCGGTAACAGCTTCATAATATACCAACTGAAAGGAAATTTTGTCTACTTTTCGAATCTGGCAATGAAAATTTCGAAATCGTGTAGCTTCATGGTGATTTTTTGGTTACCATGACAACCACATTACATATTTCAGACCAACATGTTTAGTCTAGTAGTCCAGTGCACCCCATGGACAATCTAATGAGACCTACTATTTTAGATGCACAAATATGTCTAGAAAACAAAAATCAATGTTAACACTGTCAACTAATGTCCCATGGGGTTCGTATGGCGCCCATCGTCGATCGCGAAATATTTGACTTTCTTGAAATTACCAAAATGTCCACATTATTTTGTAAATTCACAAATAATGTAGTTACAAATTTTATTTTGGTGCCCACGTGACAAGAATAACATGGCCTATTGTAATAAGAACCCTTAATGCAGTAATTGGTACAATTTTGGTCATGGAACGGCAAAAAACCTAAAAAAAGGCGGAAAAATTACTTCGATTTCGCCGACAACTTTCAACATAAATGACAATAACTTACAACATACTGGTCAGTTTAACTTATCAAAATCAACGTCTATTATTCCCCCATCTAATGCAGTCAAACAATTGACATACATATATGATTATCATACACTAATTGTTACCCAATGTTACTCACCCCCTAGTGAAACTTTACTTACATCAAATACATACATTCGATAAAACTTAGTTTTATATTAAATTTTACCCGTTAATCATGGGCAACTAGATAATACAACTTAGTATTGTTCAGTTGCCTTTTGTAAACACTGTTTTGCTCCATATGTCATGTCATATATGTATATATATTGTATATATATGTTTGTTTCTCATACAATACTGTATTGCTCATGTGTATCGCTAACCTGTATACGATGCCAATTAACACTACTTTCTTTCTCCTTAGATGCATCGGTGATAGTGATAGTGTAGATGGTATGTCAGTGACCTAACATTCTGTGTGGTACATCCGTAGTTCTTTCTGGTGGTGGAATATAACTGAACTAAATCATGGCTAGCACGAGGCAACGAAAAAGCGACAAAATATCAGCCAGATCTGAAAACCCTAAATGCCCATCATGTATCGTACACGCAATAGACATCCGAGACTATGGTCCCTTGACATCTTTTAGAAATGTGAGAGGAAACCCAGATGAAAAATTAGCATATCTACATGAAATCCGTGAAAATCGAATGGCTGAACCTCTCAATTCACCTCGCCGTATGGAAGCAGTGTGTGCTCAGATACCAGAGACTCTCGAAGGCGTTGACTTGGAGATGATAGGATACCACAGACCATGTTACCAGCGCTTCACAGCAAACTTACATCGCTCGAATGATTCAAACGTAGCATCTATGTCCACGAAGCATCACTCTCCGCGCAAACTGTCATCTGCTGAGAGTTCCCAACTATTCCCACCTGAATGTATGTTCTGCGAGAAGTTTGAAATAAAGGTATCTGGAAAAACCGAGAGACCCATCAAATTCCTATCATGGAAACACAAAGAGCCTGCTTGGAAAAGCATCGAGTCCCAGGCCCTTGAAATGGGAAAGACTCGTCTATACCGACAGGTGAAAGGAAAGGACTTATTTGCCGTTGAAGCACAGTTCCATTCCGAATGCAAAATGTCCTTCACCACGGAATATCGAAATCACATCCGGGCACAGGAGCGAGAGGAGAACCGTAACGTAGACACTGATCAGGGGCCAGATTGCTGCGAGCGAGATATGGCGACCGATATCTACTCCGGGCGACGCCTGTGGTAAGGCGAAACGCCCTCCCACCGCTAGCTCAGTCGAGATTGTCTGCCTTAGTGGCCACCGCTAAAGGCGCTGAAACTAAGCATGGTCGACCCAATGCCTTAGTGAGCTGCATCTGTTGGCCTTGCAGACATCATCTTCTGGTTATAAGCAAATACAGCCTGTTTCAGTTCCTACAACGTAATAATTGGTTGTTACGTAATAATAGTGTTTGCAGGTGTGTATGAATCGATCGTGAAATACTAAATGCGGGGCACTATAGGTTTTTTTTTTTGGGGGGGGGTTTGGGGGGGGTTTAGGTCGGGGGGTCACTTAGGGCGGAAAAAAAGGCTTTCGCTTCCACCTTAGGGAAGGAAGTATTTTGAGGTCTTATCCTAGCATTTTGTGCCGCTGAATCCGAAAATCGTTAGTTGGGTCCACTCGTTAGCGGAAGTTTTCGGCAATTTGCAATTTGGCAATTTTGGCAATAAAAATTGGCAATTACAAATTGCAGAATGAGAACAGAACGTCGTAGAGACCTCGTTTTGACTCAAATTGAAGCTTATTAAGAGTGCAAAAAGTTATTGAGTACTCACACAGTGTTGTATCTGTTCGGATACTGATCTTAATGGAAATTAGAGATAAGTGGAAAAAAATGGGATGGAAAAATATAAAAAGGAATAATTTTTGATATTTCTCAGACCACGGAGGATGCCGCTGTTTTAGCCTTAAAGCTGGTTCTTTAATAATTAAAAACTAAATTTTAATAGTAAAAAAGTAAATAACAAAACAATTGTTCTTAGGACACATTTATTAAGAGAATTTGTGCAAGGGTGGTACAATTATTGGTAGAAACAGGTAATTTCAACTGAAAAAATGCTTAGATAAACCCTCAAAATATTCCTGTCACCTAAGGTGAGCGAAAGCCTTTTTTGTCCGCCCGAAGTGACCCGAGATAATCCAGGAAACACACAATTTCAAACAACGAAAACGGAGTCTCCTCTGCGTATTTGGAAACGTAACAATTAGAACACAAAAAAATCCTTACTTGCGATAGCGAGCGTTTCACAAGTTGAAAAAAAGCGAAAATATCTCAGTCGTCTACGCCATCGACGTCCTCGGCCATCTTCCTCGTCGTTGATGCACATCTCGGGACGCATCGCAAAGCTAAGACAAGGAGTCTGCAGGCCGTGCAGCGGCAGCGATGTCGAGCAGTTCGTCTTGCATCCGCACTGCATCCCATCCATGATACTTGCGGGGCGGGAGGCAGGGGGTGGATAAGGGATAGGCGCAAGTTTGGTCCGTAGCCGTACTTGTCGGGTCGAGGGTCACCAACTCCTTCTTCAACAGACCCCTCCCAGACGACGGCCTGTAGCTGGCCTCGCATAATGTCTGGCGTGGTGGCGTTTGACTGTCGGAGGGGCCAGGCTGCTCCAACTTCTTTTCTGAAAGTGCGTTCACCTCGCCTGGGGCAGAGAGCCGCGTATATCCGTAAATTCTAAGCTGCACGAATCGGCACAGCACGTTCCAGGCTCTCTTGCGTCACAGCGGACCAGGGCTTCGGAGTGTACCCAAAGCGCGGGGTGCCTGGTCGGGCCGCCTGGAACACAGGCCAAGCTTGCCAACTTGCCTTTACTGAGAGGGCGCAAGTGGTGTGTCGCAAACCAGTCAGAGCATGGAAGGACGTGACACATTCCGCGTGAGACGACAGTTCATCGTGGATGTGAGCTGAACGTTGACAGTCGTCTTGCCAACGGAGGCCACGTGTTGGGAGGTATCTGGGGAAGTGTCGGAGGAGGAGACGAGGACGTCAGTGTCCGGAGAAAACTACGGTGCCTCCACAATCTTTGTCGAGAATGGAAAGAGATGATATAGCCCCCCCCCCCCATTTTTCTTTTTTTCGGGGTGGTGTACGTTCCTCTTGTTATGAAAGCGAACTTGGCTAGTCCGGTCCGAAGTTAGCCACGGCTTTGTCGCGCCACGCGCAGGACGACCGCGTACTCCCCATGAATGGTCTGGATTTGGGAGGCAATGAGAGAGGGTCATAGCAGGTCTTGTTGCTTTGGTGGACAAGATGTTAGCCTATGGTCATTACAGCTGTGATCTCGTCGCTGCTTGGAGGTCGAGTATCGTATCCCTCCACCTCGGGCTCGCTGTTCCCTCGTCTTGTCTTGAGTGGACGCGCCTATGTCGTCCCTGTCAAAGACAAGGTGTCAAATCCCCGTAGCCAACACCAGTTGGTCAAACTCTCGCAGGAGGGATCCAAACAGGTCCTTAAAGTTTTGCTGAGCCGGGAAACGGGGGTGATGCTGAAGGATAGCATCCGTCGAGGACCAGCACGCGAGAGGATGAAGGGTTGCGAGGCCGTGGAGACCGCCGCGATTCATCTTCTCCAGAACCCTGAGAAGGGCACATTTGTCGTGACCCGCGGGTGGCTTGGTCGTCAACGAGGGCAAGAGGGAAAGGGAGGAGAGCTCCATAGTTGGAGATGATGGTGCGAAGGTCCAGACTGCTGTTCGAGTGGAGGGTGAGCAGCAGGCGCCGAGTGAAGTCTGTAGGATCCGGTGACAATCACCTGCGTCCATCCGATTGAAACTTTGGCTTCTTGCCAAGCGTTGAAGTATTGGTAGGCTGACGATTGAAGGACCTCCCATGGCCTTTGCGCGCAGTCCTGATCCTTCCCTCTTTCGGTACTTCAGAGAGCTTCCTTGCCAGTCTCCTCGATTCTTGTCAGTGCGTCCACATCTTATCCGGACAACCTTGCGGGAAGGACGGTGGTGAGTTGGGCTTTCTCGGCGAGTGAAAGGGTTATGCGGCGAAGAAGACAGCACCTCTTTGGTCATCTCTTGTGTCTTCTTCGGTGACCGCTGGGCTGTCCTTGTGCGCTGTTTGATGCCGTAGCAGAACTTCCGAATGATTTTGGCCTTGATTGCCAAGAGTCGTCTTGGACAAGAAGAACTTGGTCCTCGTTCGAGGGATTTTCGTGATCCCACAAGCCCCACCGTCACCTTTCAGAGTCCGGTTCACCTGTTCCAAGCATGGTCGCAGCCAAGGGACGTGAAAAGGGTACAACGACTTACGGGAGGGGGGTTTGGAACGACCCAGTGTTTCTCCAAGACGTCCACGCTCTTGGATTCTTGAGCGGAGGTCCTTGCATCATGGCAACGTAAACCGGGACGAACGGGCGTAGGGAGCTCGATCATGTGGCGAAGAAGAACGTCCGAAAACTCCCAAACGTCTTCAGGTTAATTTCTAAAATTATAGCCCAATGAAATTTTACATTTATTGCGAATTTCAGTACCGTATGCATAAATCGACCATGAGGGGACAGTCAGAGAAAAGTTACATTTTCTAGTAATCAGACGGTAGTGCCTTTATGAGAACAGATACAGCCAGAAACATGTCCTGACTTTTGAGTGTGAAATTAAGGGCCAAAAATTATTCCTTTTATAATTTTTTTCCTTTTTTCCACTTATCTCTAATTCCATTATAGTTCCGAATGCGAACAGATACAACCACGGAGTACTAAATAAAACATTTTATGCACTCTTAATATAAGTTTCAATTGAGTCAAACGATGGTCTACGACGTATGGTTCTCATCTGCAATTTGTAATTGCCAATTTTATTGCCAAATTGCCGAATTGCAAATTGCTCGAAAACTACCCGTACGAGTGACCCAATACGATTTTCGGATTCAGCGGACAAAAGCTTAGGATAGACCCTCAAAATACTTCCTTCACCTAGTGAAGCGAATCGCCCTAAGTGGACCCTGACTAAATGATTGATAACACTATGAAGATGAATAACCACATCAAACACCACCACCCCAAATCCATCCCCACACACCTGCTCCCTAACCTTCAACACCACCACACACCACCCACCACCCAATATCATCACAATCCACCTCCCACCTTCCCCTTCCTCCTTCATCCCCTCCCCCCACTTCATCAGGCAGGCGGCCCACATCACTCACCGCAGCTTCCCACTCACAAGCTTTCCATCTCCTTGTTTTTCGCGCAAAGTTGAATGTAAGAATAAATTATAATTAGTCATGACATCAGGCTCACAGTGACTATACCTCCAACACACATCACCATAACAGCTTTCCATTGCCCTGCCTCTTATGTCGCTCTTTCCCTCTCTAACTCCCTCTTTCCTACATCCATCGCTACTCTTCTCCAAACATCTAACTATTTCCTCCACCTTCCTCTCGTTTTTAAGTTCTCTCTATGTGCAGGTTATACCAACTCTATTTAGTTCCATGAGGAGACGTTGATGAGGGTTGGAGTGGAAGGGGTGGGGGTTAAAGGTAATGCTAGTCAGGCCTCCAACAATCCCAATTCCTTCCCTACCCCACCACCCTCCCTTCGCCTCAAAACACGTCTCAAGGAAAGTAATTAAACTACATTAACGTTGAATGCATACGTGAAAGTGAGGGTGTGAAAGTGAGGGTGGAGGAAGAAGAAGGGAAGCGCGGAAAAATGTCGTGGCGGGAAGGAGGATGTGAAAGTTAGAAGAATTTTTAGAAATGTCAAGGAGGAGGAGGAGGCGATGAAAGAGATGGAAGGAAGAGAAGGACATGAGCGATGGATGATAAGGAGGAGAAGAATATATGCAATTAATCGTTTAAATGGGACGGAGCCTGTGTTGTGGTGTGTGTGTGTTGTGTGTGTGTGGGTGTGCGTGTGTGTGTGTGTGCGTGTGCGTGTGCCGTGTGGTGCACAACACAAGACATACAACCAAACTATACAAACAAACAATCGCACTCAAAATTCACTAAAGAAAATATTTATACTTGTTTAGCTAAAGATGTCACTTCCCTTCCCCCTTCTCTGCATTCCTGAATACCCCTCCATGCCACTTCTCCATCCTCATTACCATTAACAGCACCACTTTTGTACTCTTCCTCTCCTCCTTCCGTCTTAAGACACTGTATCTGCCAACTCCCAATCTTTTACCCAATATTGTATGATTATATTTGGCTAGTCTTCCGAATGAATAACTGCTCCCTCTTCCCTACTCGCGGCGCCGCTGCCTAAAACGGCTTACACTCTCCTCCCTATTGTCTATGTCTATCAATGCAAAAGTTAGACCAGTAACCTTTCTTCATCCCTTTCACTATTGTATAGCAAAATCTAGGAACTCTTTTTCTGATTGTTTCCACTTTGCTACGATTTGCTTGAAACTCTTTTGAGAGAGGGTGTCAAGACACCCCCGAACTAGATCTTAGACACCACACCACAGAAGACTTAGAACAAAAACATTTACAAGATTACAGTATACCATATATTACTGATAAACTAGTCCTATATGATTAGTCCCATAGACCACTATATCTCTTTGTCGGCGCCCCGCAGGCCCATATGCA
Source organism: Chionoecetes opilio (assembly GCA_016584305.1). Lineage (NCBI taxonomy): Eukaryota > Metazoa > Arthropoda > Malacostraca > Decapoda > Majidae > Chionoecetes > Chionoecetes opilio. Next base: position 20,938 of record JACEEZ010002637.1, on the reverse strand, counting down.
ACCCCGCAATTCAAACATTGTCGGTGGTGCAGTCCAGGTAATACAGTGGTTCTATGAACGAGACCAGGATAAAGGGGAGAATAATCTCCTATTGGAAAAAAACAAAAAAACAGCACCAGCCGGGAGGAAAGAGGACAACAAGCTGTAAAAACCAGAGTGACGGGAAAGAAGCAGCTGGGGCCTCGCCCTGTTGGGGGACAACTTTGACTTTTTATTGGCCTTTTTAAACATAATATCTATTTCTCATACAATATGTATGTGAAAGCCCAGGTCTGGACAACGCCCGGGGCAGACAAAGCACTGAGCGTGGGAAGCAGCGCAAGCGCTCTGAAAGCAAGAAAACTGCAAACACAGAAGTAGCAATAACAGCTAGAGGATGACGAAGAGGAAAGAAAACGTGTAATACAAAACTCCAGATATTTACCACGAGGCGAGGAACGTCCTTCCTGATCCAAGCTGTGCGAAGGAAATGGGAGTCCTGCGCCACCAGCAGGTAAAGGCCTCCAAGAGACATCATGCAGTGGAGGTAAATCTTAGAGCGTGGTTCTTAACCGGGGTGCTCGCAGCTTGGGGGGTGCGAGGCCAACCCCTGGTGTGCGAGATGCTATGAGAGGACCATGCACATAATTATATTCATTCGGAATAATTTAACGTCAACATGAATTTGACCAAATGAAAAGTCATCCGTCTCAGACGTACTATTATATCCGTCTTATGTACAGTATATATATTCTACTGTATATTCATGATCAATGCGGGGCTCCAAGGGTTTTATTTAAAACGGTCATTACCAAACCTACTCCTGAGCTAGTGATCAGGAGTAGGGGTGCGAGAAATAGTTGGAGTTGGAAAGGGTGCAGACCGATGAAAAAGGTTAAGAAACCACGGCTTTAGGGGGTTTCGCTTTTCTTTGGTCAGAGCAGCCTTAGACGGTGGGAGTGTATATAGAGGAGTATTATGGTTACGGAACACCCGAGGGTACCCGGGGCGTGAGGTCCACATTCTTTGGCCAGAGCTGGTGCGTACCCGCCTCGTTTCACCACAAATTATTGTTCTTATCGGTATTGCTTTACGGAATCCTTGGTGTTCGAAACGTGTGCAATAGACCCAGACTTCGACTTTGATATTTGGCATTTTCACACAAACTTTCTCAAGTGCACATATTATCTCTTGTGTTTTATGTAAGTTCAGGAGGAATATACTCTTCCTGCTAAATACCACTATATCTGTCTCTCTGTCTCTTTTTTTTCTCTCTTTCAAAACAGATTGTCTGTCTTTGTATGTGTGGTGTGTGTGTGTGTGAGTGTGTGGGTGTGTGGGTTTGTGTGTGTGTGTCTGCATCTAGTTGTATCATATAGTTGTATTTTACAGGGCCAGAGCAACCGCTCGTTGACCCGTCTCAATATCAACATATAATTTTTCTCAGTATCGTTAGTGTTGGCCGAAGCCACCACCTCGGGGCGGCGGGTCACAAAACCCCCGGCAACACCCGGTACCCATTCATGTGGGTGGACATGGCTGGGTTTAAGGAAACAGCTCAACTGTTTCCGCTCCGCCCGGGGGATCGAACCCGGGACTCTCGGTTGTGAACCGAGCGTGCTTCCCTACACTACGGAGTACACTGTGTGTTGGTTGGTGTGCATGTGTGTGTGTGTGTGTGGTGTGTGGTGTGTGTGTGTGTCATTACCATGTTTGATTATTTGATTACGTGCTGGACGTGTAATTGTTCAGCTATCCCTCCCAGTAGTCATCAGAGCTCATAGCGAAGGATTTGTGTGTGTTCGCCCCGTGTGTGTGTGTGTGTGTGTGTGTGTGGTGTGGTGGTGGGTGTGTGTGTGTGTGTGTGTGTGGCTGTGTTTTTGTGGTGTGGTTGTGTGGTGTGGGTCGCGCGCGTCGCAGTGCGTTGCTGGCGTGCGTGCGTGCGTGCGGCGTGCGTGCGTGCGTGCGTGCGTGCCGTGCGTGTATTTTTGTGTGTTTGGTGTGTGTGTGTATTTGTGTGTGTGTGTGTGGTGTGTGGGTGTGGTGTGTGTGGTGATGGTATTCATCTAGTTGTATTTATCTAGTTGATTTATCTAGTTGTATTTTTACATGGCCAGAGCGACGCTCGTATGGCCCCGGCTCCATATCCCATTTTTATCATTCATCCTTGAGGCTTAGTTAGGCCGAAGCCAGCACCCCGGAGAGCAGGTCACAAAACCCCGGCTAACACCCGTACCCATTCACTGCTGATTGGACAGGGGCTCGAGTTTTATGGAAAAGACCATAGTTACGCTCGCCCGGGGACGAAACCCGGGACTTCTCGGTTGTGAACCGAGCGTGCTACCCCTACACTACGGATTATCCCTGCCGTGCGTGCGGGTGCGTGCGTGACCCGTGCGTGCGTGCGTGCGTGCTTGCGTGCGTGCGTGCGTGCGTGCGTGCGTGTGTTGTGTGTTACCTTTGGCCACCACCTGTCTGCACCTGGAGCCACAAATGGGAGAGTTTTCGAAGCTAAAAACCGCAGATGTCTCTCGCGCATCTCACATCTCTGCTCTGTGAGCTGAATGATCTATCATTTACGCGTAAATTCTCTGTCTTCTTTGGGACATATCAGAATTATCCTTCCAATACAACAACTGAAACAGTTCTTTAATAAAACAAATGTAGTTTATCATTTATTTGTCTGCACTGGTGAAAATATTGGCCAAACAATTTGAATACTTTGAAAACTCAATCTTAAAAATGTCTTCATTAAAAAAAACAAGTTCAAGCAGAATGAGGCTCAGGAAATATTACTTTTATGGAAGCATTTCAATGAGTACCTATTTTGGGGTATATGTTCTTTCGACGAACATTTGAACCAAAACAGAGTGTGTCGTTCAGCATCTCCACAGAAAACCATCCCGCCGGCAGGATCTGCTATCACCACTTTCTGTGAACGACACGGGGATGGACGCTCAGCGCCCCCGAACTCCTTACCTCACAGCTCATATCACTGATATCCTAATTCTCAATACCACAGGCTACATGTCATCCTAACTATAATCACCCGCTTATCTCATCACACTCTCTTATCCTATACTGGAATATCGTGACATTCCGCTCCCATACCGTTCCCAACATAAAGAAGACTTTGTCTCCTTTATTTCGGCTTTGACTATGACTTGTGTGTGTGTTGGGCGGAGCGGAGTGGCGCGTGTGTAGTTACGTTGACAGACTGCAGTCACTATGCACGTGGGTAGTAGTGTTGGGGTAATAAAGCCGTGCACAACAGTAAAGTCTCCTTGCAGTCCTTTCCGTCTCCTCCATCGCCCCGAGAGCCGTTAGTGTGACGAAGTTGAGGGGGGGGTTGCCCCCACCTCCTTCGTAAATAGGATAAACAGAGTACATAGGGTATTCAGAGGAAGGGTTGATGATTGATTCAGAGGGAAAGATTGAGGTGGGGGGCTTAGAGTTCGCGGCAGGGAGAGATAGTAAAACAAGACCATGTATTGTCTTCGTAGAGGACTGTTCCTTGAGGTGCCAAGCACTTAAATTAATTCTTGGTTAAATGTTCAGTCGTAGCAGAGACATATACACCCAAAAATAGGTACTCAGTGAATGACTACATACAAGTAGATATTTCCTGAAGCCTCTTCTGCTTGAACTGTGTTTTCTTTCTGAAAAGGACGATTTTTTTAAAGATTGAGTTTTCAAGTAGTCAAGCTGGCCCCTCTACGAGGCGCATCCACGACCCACCGGATCTCTCCTCCCTCCGGAGGAAGCCGCTGCCTCCCTTTTCCAACATTCCTGGAGGACGCGGGAAAGGCTGCCTTCCATCTCTCGACGCGTCGCGCCCCTCGCCGTCCCCGGGCAAAAATCTTGGTGGAAACGCCGACCTGCGCCCCCAGGGCAGTTCACGGCCCGTAGTAGGGCATGGAAACCTATGGCGTCGAAGGGGGCCCACACTACAGCTTGGGGCTCAATATCATAGACTCGATGCCATATGTATGCCAGGACCATCATCTTGCCCAAGAGGTGAAGGAGTGGGCTCCACTGCGCTTTTCCATCGTGCTACCATCCGCCCCACAAAGCGTACGTGGGATTTTTCCACTCCATGGAGGGGAAAAAAAAACAACGCCTCTCACATGCCCCTGAAGGATGGTGCCAACCCCCTCTAGATGACCCGCAGAAGGCTGCATTGCTTGCCGCACACTATTCAGGGACCAGATTGGTATATACACAGGGCTCCTCTCGCGTCATCCCTTACAATCAATGCAGCAATAATACTGCTGTTGCCTCCCCGGCATCCCGGACTCACAGTCCTTTCACGACTGATGAGATGGACCGGGCCTTGTCACCCTTAAGACCAGGGAAAAACTTGCAGGCCGGGAATAATGTGCCGTATGAGTTCCTGCCTTCACATGACATCTCCCTTGAAGTCCCGGCACTCTCCCTCTTCAACACCAGTTGGCTTCGGGGCGTTCTTCCTTACGTACTGGAAATCCTCCACCCTGACCTATACCCAAACCCGGGAAGGGACCCCACACTCCCCCGTCCACATACCGCCCTATCGCTCTCTCTCCTGGCGTGGTAAGCTCCTGGAGCGACTGGTGGCCACCGCCTATCTTGGTGGCTGGAGGATGGCCATCTTCTGAGAGAGGTCCCAGTGTGGCCTTCAGGACCGCAGGGAGCACCTAGATGTCCTGGCGCAAGCTGAGTATCCACATCGTGACAGTTACGGGTTAGGGAGGTAATGACCTCCCTCTTTGTAGATCTAGAGGGAGCATTTGACTCTGCGTCTTCACGAAGGCCAGCCTCCGTAAGTGGGCTTCCACTGGGGGAATCACGGGACCCACCTCGCCTGGCTCCCGGTCATTCTTGTCAGGCCGGTCGTTTAGGTTGTCGGTTGGTGCCTCCACCTCTCCTTCCCGTCCAATGCAGAGAGGAGTGCAGCAAGGTTTCCATCCTCAAGCCCTTTGCTGTCAATGTCCTCCTCTCAGACCTTCCACATTCCTCCCCACTTCTCACCTTCTTCTCTATGCAGACGACATTACAATCATCAGCAGAGCCAACACTCAGGCCCAGCACAAGCTATGCTTGCAGGGAGGGCAGCGGATACACTAACTGACTTGGTGAGGACATGGTTTCTTCAATAATGTTATTTTTTTTTTTTTTTTCTTTTGGTTTTTTTTTTTTTTTTTTTTTTTTTTCCTCCCAAAAGCTCCCTTAGTGCTTCACCCTCAAGCCTGTCGCGTCTCCACCCACTGTCACCCTTAGGGCTCCCGGTGCCTTCCACAAAGGTCCACACCTTCCTCGGTATGCGGCTGGTGGTCCCCGCCTGACCTCGGTCTCATCATATTGAGTACCTCGTACCACATGCAACAGGGGCGCCTCAACATCATGAGCGGGTGGCTGGTGTCCGCTGGGGGCCAGTGCGTGACCTCCTTTTGCATACTACCAGTCGGCCCATCAGATATAAGGTGTCCTATGCAGCTGCATTATGGCTCAGCGGCACTTTCCATCAGGAAACTGGACATCCTGAAAACTGCGGCACTGAGGATCTCCATGGGGCAATGAGGTCCTCACCTGTCATCGCCCCCCCTCCCCCCCACACGCAGCGAGCGGTAAGCCCCCCGTTGCAGGTACACAGGAGGGAGATCCTATGTAGCCAGTACACCACACATGTCCCTCCCACCATCCCACCCCCTCGCCACTCTCTATGCCGACTCCGGTGTGGAATCCTCACACTCCAGTCTGGCTTCCTGGAGCCCGTCAGACCTTACTGGTCACATGACTGCTGGCCCACTCTGGCTGAACCTGCCACCACATCCTACTCAGCCCATCAGACCACACTCCCCGGTACCCATCAATTTCCCCATGGCGGACATTTCCCGTTGTTGCCCTGACTATACCAGATCTTCATCCCAAAAAACTTAGATAGCGTCTGGCAGCTCCTTTATTCGTCAATCGAATGTCACTCTACACAACCACCTTAAGATCTCACGACGGGGCCTTCTCACTCCCACCATCCGTCTACAGGCGATGCCGTCTATGGACCCTTCGCCCCAACATTCTGCAGGACGTGGCGGCGCCCCTGAAACGGGACGTTCTGACGGCAGAACCGCGCCATTCGCCAGGCTGTGTCTTACCTGACACCACCTACGCCCAGCCAAGAGTTGTGATCTACACCAGACTCTCTCTCCTCCTCCATTCCTCCTCTTCCGTCGCCAGGCTTCCTCCACAGCCATGGTCACTCCCGCAACGGCTACGCCTCTCCCCTCACCTCAGTGGGCGGAAGATCACCTTGCAGTGGGTGCCTTCCCACTGCAATATTCCGGGGCAATGAGGTTTGCTGTTGTTGTTGTTGTTGTTGAAGGTCCGTGATGTCCGAATCGAGGATATTAGCCCTGGTTGTACAGCGTGAATAATCACACGTCGGGACAGGTGATAGTCTTCCTCAGAAGCACAGGTTGAGGGCGGATGACGGCGGGGCGTCGGATGGGGGACGGCAGCGGCGGCCAAAAGGGGCACCCCCCTAGGGGGGGGGGGGGGGGGGTGGGCAGTCAAGGTGGTGACGTTCAGGGCGAGAGTGACACGTAAGAAGTTGTCGGTGGGAGTGGAGCGAGGACACTGCAGCAGGAAGTGGTCAATGGACCCGGGACGTTCTGCACCAGGGCAGTACGGGTCGGGCGTGAGCTGCAGACGATGCAGGTGTGCCGTGAGGTGTGTGACCGATCTCAGGCGGTGAGGGCGCATCCAAGACGCGGGACGTTGTCTTATCCACGGCGGCGGGGACGGAGTCGGTGACGATATTGACCCATGGAGGTGGCAAGGAGGCGTCAGCCGAGCGACAGACAAGGCGGAAGCGGCAGACATTAGAAAAATGAGACGCTTGGCGGTGGGAGCGGCAGCGCCCCGATTCCTCCCCCCACCTTCGACCGGCTCGCGCTGGGCGGGGGGAAGTCCTTGTCCTCCCCTCTGTCATTATCGCCTGGCATTTGCTTTGGGGCCCTCGAACAGGTCTTTGTTTCCACCAAACTTCTTTGTCCCCCACTTTGATAGGGTAGTGCGCTTCTTGTTTTTTCGGATAAGGGCATTTTCTTTATCAGCTTCTGGATTTTCGGGGCCACCTTATCATTCGTTCTTGGAATTCTTCCCCTACCCAGACTTTTTCAAAATGGGGGAGACCTCGTTGCCGAAACGCGTCGTCTTTTTCTGAACATCGATTGTAATAACCAACCCAGACTTCTCTCGCAGTGGTAGTTGGGCTCCGGGATTGTTTCCGTGGTGCCCAGGTACCGTTTCTTCCCCATTATTTTTCCAAAACCCCAAAGAAAAAAAAGTACTTTTGGGAAAAGAAATTTACTCTTAAAAACGGTGAAAACAGAGAATTAGTTTCATTGGCTTTGCTACAATTAATTTAGAAAGGCATTCTAATAAGGCCGCTGGGGCATTTTTTTCTTTAAAAAGCCGTCTTTCCCTTTTTAGCCCGGGCATTGCTTCGGGTGAAACTCAAAGGCATTGAGCACCATAAATGTCATGCTTTTGATAAAATTTTGTCTACAGTGTTTTCTCATAAAGTGTAACGGAAATCCGATGGGGACACTATTTTTACAATTTTCTTTTTTTTCGACCACCCAATATATAAATATAATTTTAAAATTTTAAATTTTTTAAAATTAATATATATATATATATTTTAATATTTATATATTTATTTTATTATACTAAAAAACCCGTTTCCCCGGGCCTTGGGGGGGAGCCGGGTCCGGAACCGAAAAAGCCCCGGGAATCGCATGTAAAAAAAAAAAAAAAAAAAAAAAAAAACCATCCGATACCATTACCCCCCCCCTTTTATCCTACTCTAGTATTTACGGCCGGCAACCGACAATATCACTACCCCCCGCGGACTTTTACGTCCCCGACTGCGCCCCTGGGGGGAGGGAGCAGAAAGTGTTCAAAATCTCAAGACGTTCCTTGCACCGGGGCAGTGGGGGTCATGGGCTAACGGGGCTGTGCGGTGATCCTACCCGTCCGTGAGTGTTGTGTCCCCAAAATGAAAACAATCACAGCTGAGCATGCTGCCACCGGGCGGGGGGCGCAAAAAATTGTAAATAGTCCAAAAAATGTTTTTGCACCAGGGGCATGGAGTCAGGTGACTGACGGGGCTGTGCGGGTGAACCGTGAAGGTTGTGTGCCCCAAAATTAAAAAATACGACCCTGAGCATGCTCCCCCACCTGGCGGGGGCGCGGACATTGACCGGGGGTTGACGGGAACTCGGACCCCCGGGAAAACTTGGTCAATTTCGACGGGACCAGGCTTTAAACATATAAAAAAATAAAAAAAAAAAAAAATTTGTTTAAGACTCTTTCCCCCGGCCCTGGGATTTTGTCCGGAAAATCCTATCCGGGAAATCGGGGTCCGGGAAATCGGGGTTTTGGTGTTTTATATATATATATATATTAATATACACACAAACTTAATCCAGGTCCGGGGATATTCAGTCCGGCCAAATTAATTTTTTTTTTTTTTTTTTTTTTTTTTTTTTTTTTTTTTTTTAAATTCTGGCCCCTTTCGAAAATTGCCAGTCGTCCGCGGTCCGAGCGTCTCCTGTCACCCCTGGTCATGTCCGCGCCCCCCCGCCGGGTGGCAGCAGCTCGGGGTCGTATTTTTTACTTTTGGGCACAAAAATTCACGGTCCCTCAGCCTCCCCCAGTCACCTGCTCCCCCTGCCCCTGGTGCAAGAACATTTATGAGACTTTGAACCCTTTTTGCTGCCCCCCGCCTCCCCCCCGGGGGCAGCATGCTCAGCGGTCGTATTGTTTACATTTGGGCACACGACACTCACGGTTCACCTGCACAGCCTCCGTTAGTCCCCTGACCCCCACTGCCCCTGGTGCAGGAACGTCTCTTGAGACTATTGAACACTTTCTGCTGCCTCCCGCCAGGTGGCTGCATGCTCAGCGGACGTAAAAGTCCGCGCAGGGTATTTGGGATATTGTCGGTTGCCGGACAGTAAATACTAGAGTAGGATAAACGTCCGAGGATGGGTAATGGCCTGGGACTTTTTTGTTTTGTTTTTTTACTTGCGATTCCCGGACTTATGCGTGTTCCCGGGAAACCAGTGCCCCCCCTATTAGTCCGGGGAAATCGAGGTTTTGTGTGTATATATATATATAAAATATATATATATATAAAATATATATATATATATATATATATATATATATATATATAAAATATATTGGGGTGGTCCTTAAAAACAAAATTTGGAATTGTTTTGTTCCTAACCCGGGAATTTGTTCCCCATTTAAGTGGAAATCACCCTGAAATTTTTTTATGGAATTCGGCTCGGTAGGAAGATGTTGCACACTTTACCCGAAGTTTTCCCTCTGGGGACTCGTTCGACGTGGTCATGGTGTTATTGGAACATACTCCATTTCCTCCCCCTATTTTCACAATATTTTCCTTCCGAATTCGATTCTACTTGTCACAAATTAAGTTCTGAACATATTCTCCTTTCTTTTTCCAGTTTGATATGGCAAACTAGGAGCAAGTTTTTCTTGTGGTTCCCAAACGAAGGTAATTGGCTCCAAACTCCCTTCCAACAGAGAGGTTCTGGGGGTCGTTTCTCCACCGTCTACGCTCAAAAGATGACTCTCCGCGATGTCACGCTGGCCGGACCCCGATGGTGGCTCGTTTTGGGATATGGCGCGGATCCCAATGATCCGAAAAGACAACATTGTCACCAAGATTGAGAAGCTCCATCGGAGTACGAGCTCCTCAAAAAAGGTCGCTATCGGCGATCGGAGGCTCAAATCTGGAAAAAAAAGGATTTTGAGGTACTTCTCGACAACCTCTTCGCGTGGCACACGGGAATGCGCTGACCATGATGACCAACCAGGGGACAAAGAGTTCCCCCTCGCCCAACGGGAGCCAGGACGTCGAGGAAGGATGGGCGGCGTCGATTCCGTCCTTGCTGCTCAGGAGACGAGGCAATCTCTTCGTTTGGGAAAAAGGCCGCTGCTTTCTCCGCCCGCAAACAAGAAGAGGCGGGCCCGCTTCCTCATCTGTGGCGCAGCTCGAGTCCTCGCCGTCGTCCAGCTCCAACACTTCAGCTGTTGTCTCAGATAAAGAATACGGAGCAGTTGGAGGAGCGAGTCCTGCGAAGCGGGCGAAACGGGCCACGAAGAAATCTTTCTCTCCAGCACTGGCGGCCACGCTGGATCGAACCAAGCTGACCGATCGTTCCGCACATACGTGCTGACTGAAGCCGCACGTTGCCTGGGCCAAACGTCGAAGAGCTCAACATCAACCGCTCATCCATCCGACGCCAACGCTTAAAAACATCGTGCGGCCATGGCCTCAAAGATCAGAGAGGAGTTTCGGTCAGGAACTCCGCTGGTGGTCCACTGGGATGGCAAGCTCGTGATGGACCTGACCACGAAAGAACATGTGGACCGTCTCCCGATCATCTTTTCCCGGGATTGGAGGCCGCCCAACTGCTCGCCGTCCCCAAAGTTGGGCAGTGGCAGGGGAGAGAGCATGGGGGCAGCGGTGGTCTCGGGCCCTGGAGACTGGGAGACCCGCGGATCAGGTAGCGGGATGTCCTTCGACACCACGGCACCCCAACACCGGCCGCAGAAACGGGCCTGTGTCCTCATCGAACAGAAAATGGGGAAAGCCTGCTGCATTTCGCCTGTCGTCACCATATCCTGGAGCTGGTGGTACATGCGGTGTTCGTCCGTGTCTTGGGGGTTTCCTCATCGCCCGAGCATCTGCTCTTCAAACGCTTCCAAACCTCATGGGAGAGCATCGACCGAGAGGAACTTCGGCACGGGAATCATGGTGGAGGAAGTGGGGACTGTTCTAGAGGAAGTCAAGGATGGGCTCTTCGATGGACTCTTCAAGTCCTTCAAGAGCGTGAGGACCTTCGCGATGACTACCCCGGGGAAATTTGGGCAAACTTGTCATCATTTTCCTCGGGGGTGCCCCTCCCGGTGGAATTCGATTCCTTGCTCCTGGAGCAATGCACCAGGCCAGATGGATGTCAAAAGTCCTCTACTCCTTCAAGATTTGGATGTTCCGGGGCCCGTTCCGCTTTTACGAAGAAGGGGAGCGTGGACTCCAGCGGTTGTGCCTCTTCGTCGTCCGAGTCTACGCAAAGGCCTGGATTGAAAGGGTTCTTTCTCGGTTCAAGCCCCTCGACTCGACCTCGAAACTCATCAAGGCCCTCGGCACCTACGACAAGATCGACCCTGAGATCGGAGACGTCGCGCTGTCGAACTGTCAAGCCATCTGTGGTACGTGTCAAAGAACTGGTTGGGCTGTCCTTCTTCGACTCCGACATGTCCTGCGAGACCAAAAACGCCATGGTTACGGCCCTACGACGAGAGGAATTTGACGGGGAGGACCGGCTCCGAAAAGAGTCCGTCTCCAAAGAAGTCGGTCCGAGATCTCCCCCCTGGAAGACTTCGTCAGTGGACCGTTACTCTCCACTTCTTCCGGAAGCTACACCTGGATGAGGCCTTCCTCGATCTGCCCCCGGACTCGTGGCAGATGGACGAGGGGTTCCAGCGGGCCTCTCAGATCGTCCGGAACCTCGCTGTGGTGAATGACCACGCGGAAAGAGGAGTTGCGCTCATCCAAGAGTTCAACGGCCCTCACAAAGGATGAGGAGCAGCTTCAGTTCCTCCTTCAAGTGGTGGCGGGCCACCGGAAGGCCTTCCCGGACCCGCGGAAAACGCACCCTGGGCCCACACCAGGCCACAGTGAGGAGCCCGCAACACATACCCCCGCCCTTCGAGCGGCAATACCTCAACTGAGGGGGACCTGGAGCAGGCCAGGGTGGAAATTGGAGGAGGGCGTGTGCACATCTTTTCGTGAACCGTTCGCTGAAAATTTACCACATAGTTTTTCATAACATATAACAATATCCGGGTTAGGAACATAAGTTTCTCAAAATTAATTTACATACATATGGGACCACCCTAATATATATATATAATATATATATATATATTATAATATCTTATTATATACTTATATATATATTTAGCATATACAGGGAGGTCCCGTTATACGAGCATTCGAAAATACAGAATCCCATGATACAAGATTGATAATTAGGGTCATTTTCAATTTACGAGATCGAAAATCAATGCTACAACTTCAAACTGGGGTGGTTTAAAATTACCAAGTTTTTTACTTAAGTATATTAAAAGTTATTACTAAAAAATTATAAAGCATTTACTGACTATGATTTCCTAAGGTTTGTAAAGATAATTAAATAATCAATTGAAAATATGAAAAATTCTGGTAGCCTCGGTACAACAATATTTGGCCTACAAAAATTCACAACCCTGGACGATGTACAATGATTCAGATGCGCAGAGACGAGTTTGTGGGCAGTGGTAGAGGTCTGCGCACCCCCCCCTTGTCCCTTACCTACCGTACCCTCTCAAGTCTAGTGTTTTCACGCGGCGTCCCCAAGAGTACATACGTCTTTGTTGCTTGTATGTAGTGTGCCTTGGAGTCCGATTTTAGTGATTTGCTGGTTTACTTAATGTGCTTATTGTGACTTATTTGTGCTCTGTCCTACTGTGCTGTCACACTCTTAATTCACTGTGTTTTGTGTGGTGGTTTTGGTGGTGCGGTGGTGTGGTATATGTTGTTGTTGTTGAAGGGCTGTGATGTCGAAATCGACGATATTCGCCCTGGTGTACAGCCGTGAATTAATCACAGTCGGGACAGTTGATTAGTCTTCCTCAGGAAGGCACAGGTGAGGCGGATGACGGCGGGGCGTCGTGATGGGTGGACGGCAGCGGCGGCCAGCAGGGTGGGCAGGTCAAAGGTGGTGACGTTCAGGGCGATGAGTTGACCACGTAGAATTTGTCGGTGGGGGGGGAAGCGAGGACACTGCAGCAGGAAGTGGTCAATGGACTCCGGGACGCCTGCACCAGGGGCATTACGGGTGGGCGTGAGCGCAGACGATGCAGGTGTGCTCGAGTGTTGTGTGACCGATCCTAGGCGGGGGGGGCGACCCAAAGAGCGGGACGTTTGTCTTATCCCGGCTGGGGGGAGGATGGGTAGATATTGCCCCATGGAGGTGGCACGGAGGGCGTCGCGAGCGCCCTACCCGGGGCGGAGCGGAGACATTAGAAATGGACGCTTGGCGGTGGAGAGGGCAGCGGGGGGGGGGTGATGTTTACATCCGAGAGTCCCATCTTTGCAGCAGCATCAGCTACCTCGTTGCCCCGGATATTGCAGTGGGAAGGCCCCACTGCAAGGTGATCTTCCACCCCATGAGGGGGGGAGAGGAGTAGCCGTTGCAGGGAGTGAACCATGGCTGTGGGGAACCGGGCGACGGGAGAGGAGGAGATGGGGGGGAGGAGAGAGAGTCTTGTAGATAAACAACTTGGCTGGGGGTAGGTGGTGTTCAGGTAAGACACACCCTGGCGAATGGCGAAAAAGTTCTGCCGTCAGAAGCCCGTTAGGGGGCACCCGCCACGTCCTGCAGATTTTGGGGGCGAGGGTCTAGACGGCAGCGCCGTAACGGAAGGGTGGGGGAGGAGAGCCGTCAGTGAAGATTTAAGGGGGTTTGGGGTTAGGGACGTGTCGAGTTCGGAAAAAAGGGAGCGCCAGGACGCTAGCTAAGTTTTTGGGAGGAAGATCTGGGTAGTCAGGGCAACCAACGGGGAAATGTCCAGCCGGGAGGGACCGGGGAGGTGGGCTGAGGGGCTGAGAGGAGGTGGTGGCAGGTTCAGCACAGGTGGGCCAGCAGGCACGGACCAGAGGGGGACGGGCTCCGGGAAAGCCAGAGGAGTGTGAGGATCCACCCCGGGTTGGAATGAGAGGGGGGGGGGGTGGGAGGTGGGGGGGACATGATGTGGTGGTACTGGCTACTAGGATCCCCCTCCTGTGTCCCGAACGGGGGGATCCGCTCTCCGGTAGGGCGTGACAGGGAGGCCTCATTGCCCCCAGGGATCCTCGGGGCCGCTTTTGAGGATGCCCAGCCCTGAGGGTGGAAAGGGCCGCTGACCCATAAATGCAGCCCCATAGGACACCTAGATCTGATGGCCCCCTGGTGTAGTGCAAAAGGAGGTCACGACGGGCCCCCCCAGGGACACCAGCCCCCGTTCATGATGTTGAGGCCCCCTGTTGAGGGGGGGAGGAGGTATCAAATGTGAGACCAGGTAGGGGGGGGGACCACCCAGCCCCCATACCGGGGAAGGTGGGGGCCCTTGTGTAAGGCACCGGGGACCCACTAAGGGGACAGGGTGGAGAGCGGACAGGCTTGGGGGGTGAAGCACATAAGGGAGCTTTTGGGAGCTTTAATTGAGAGACCCCTGTCCTCACCCAGCATTTAGTGTACCCGCGCCTCCTGAAGCAAGCGGGCCCCGGGCCTGATGTGGCTCTGCTGATGATGGTAAGTCGTCTGCATAGATAAAAAGGTGAGAGTGGGGAGGAATGTGGGGGTTTGAGAGGAGGACATTGAACACAAAGGGCGGGGATGGAACCTGCGGCATCCTCTCTGCATTGGACGGGAAGGAGAGGTGGGGCACCAACCGAAACCCTGAAAAGCCCGGGCCCTGACAAGAATGCCCGGAAAGCCGGGCGAGGGTGGGCCCCGTGATTCCCAGGAAGCCAACTTAGGGAGGATCCCTTTCGTGAGCGAGAGAAAAAGCTCCCTCTAGATCAAAAAGGGGGAGGTCATGACCTCCCTACCCGGTAAGTACGCAGATGTGATACCCCAGCTGCGCCAGGAATCTAGGGTGCTCCTGCGGGGCCTGAAGCCACACTGGACCTCTTAGGAGATGGCCATCCTCCAGCCACCAGGATAGGCGGTGGCCCCCAGTCGCCCCAGGAGCTTACCCACGGGGAGAGGGGGAGGATGGGCGGTATGGGACGGGGGGGGGGGCCCTTTCCCGGGGTTTTGGGTATAGGTAGCAGGGTGGGGATTCCAGAACGTGGGAAAGACGCCCAAAACCCAACGGGTGTTGAAGGGGGAGAGGGTGGACTTCAAGGGGTGTCATGTGAAGAGGAACCATCGGCCATTACCCCGGCCCGCATTTTTCCCCGGGTTTTAAAAGGTGGACAAGGCCCGGTCCACTCATCAGTCGTGAAAGGATGGTGAGGCCGGGAGCCAGGGGAGGCAACGCAGATTTTTCCCGCATTGATGGTAAGGGAGACGCGAGAGGAGACGGAACCAACTTGTCCTGATAGTGTGCGGAAGCAATGCAGCCTTCTGGGGTCATTGGGGAGGGGGTTGGCACCATCCTTCAGGGAGGAGAGGCGTTGTTTTTTCCCCCCATGGAGTGGAAAAAACCCAGTCGCTTTGTGGGGAGGATGGAGAGAGGGAAGCGCAGGGGAGCCCCACCCCTTCCTCTGGGCAAGGGGATGGTCCTGGCACATAGGGCATCGAGGCTACGATATTGACCCCCAAAGCTGTAGTGGGGCTTCGACGCCATAGGTTCCATGCCCTCCACGGGCCCCTTTACTGCCTGGGCGCAGTCGTCGTTCCACAGATTTTCCCGGAGGCGGGGGCGCGACCGTCGAGAGATGGAAGGCAGCTTTCCCCCGTCCCCCAGGATGTGGAAAGGGGGGGGCGGGGTCCTCAGGGGGGAAAGGGGGAGAGATCGGGGGGTGGGAGGCCGCCTCGTAGAGGGGCCAGCCGGAAGGCGTGAGTTTCCAACGAGGCAGGCAAGGGGTGAGGGCCCGGGAGTGCGGCAGGGAAGGAGGGAGGGGGGAAGGTGACACTCCCCCTGTAAGGGCCCTGGTGACGGTCATGGCATGAAGGCTGGGTCCCCAAGGAATAGGTCCAAACAGAAGTGGCCCCGGTGGGGAGGTAACGGGTGCAGGGCCGGGGGGAAAGAAGGGCAGGGAGGCGAGTCAAGGTGAGCTGAAAGAGCGCCCCCCCGGAGGTGTGGGAGTGGAGGGAGGGCAGGGTTCCCCCACCGTGATGGGGATTTAAAATCACCCATGATGACAAAAAGGCGGAGGAAGGGGGAAAAAAAAGTGAGCATTTCCCCGGTATGGGCACATCAGCGTTGTAGCAGACCCCCTATGGAAACTCACCCTGTTTTGTAGCAACCCTGGCTGCGACCCCTTCGAGGTGGGCCCTGCTGCCATGTGGGAGGGCAAGGGGGGAATGGTCAAGGGGGGTCGGAATTTCAAGGAGGACGCAAAATCCACGCCCCTGGGGGTTTTCCTTTGGATGTGGTGTAGCCGGTTAGGTTGGGGGAGGGGGGGGGGAGAGCCACGTCTCACACAACCCAAAACCCCCGCAGGTAAAATTTCCCCCCAAATAGGGCTTTTAACTCGGGGGTCTTCCTGAGCAGGGAACGGGCATTCCCCAGGAGAAGGGAGAGGCCTAGCACTGGGGAAAAAGTTTAGGACGGGGGAGAGTGTGGCCAAAACTGGGGTAGTATGGCGGGGGGTGCGAAACCTGGTGGTAAAGGGATAAGCTTCCTGAGAAGGGTGAATATTGCGGCATGACGTTGTGTTGTCTGGACGGAACAGGTGCGGGGGGGGTCAATTGAGGCGTGTTGGGGGGGGGGTGGCCCAGGGAAGGGTTGGGGGGAGAAGCAGACGGGGGGCAGAGGAGGCAGACCGGCATCTCCCCGGGGAGGAAGGACGGCGGATGGTGGGGGCTTCGCCTCTGTCGTGAAGGGGTGGGTTCCCCGGGGAGGGAGGAGAATAGAACCCCCCCGCAGGCGCCCCGGGGGGCAGCGGCTGGGGGGGGCGAGTACATAGCGTTGGGTCTCGGGAACGGGCCGGAGGAAAAGGGGGAGAAGGGGAAGGGGGCCGGGGAGGGTCATACCCCCGTTAGGTTTCCCGTAAACAGTGTACCTGTTCCCCCTGGCAACAGAGGAATAAGCGATATCGGGGTGGACGGCCCCCGGGGGGTGATGCAGCCATAGGGGAAGGCATAGTGGGAGGTCGTGATGGGGAGGTGGCCGGAATGTCGGGAGGGGAGGAGCCGCAGACGGGGCTGTGATGTCAGGAAGGGGCCCTCCCTTCGGGGCCCGCCTGCCGTACAGTTTTTGGGCCTCCTGGTGAAAGGGCAGTGGGCAGACCTGGGGGATGATGCCCCCACACTGAAAACAGCGGAAGGGGCCGTCACGGCAGCTTCCGCCCCTTGGCTCAGAGGGGGCCCCGCAGCGGCCGCGCGCACGGAAGATCGGCAGGTTTTTGTGGGGTGGCCAACCTTTTTGACAGGCAGGGAACGGAAAGGGTCGGGAGAGGTAGGGCTGTGGAGAAACCAGCTGGCCCAAGCACACCCCTTGATGGTAAGGAACCTGGTCCCTTGAGACGGATCCACCTACCCATGGTGGAGGGGGGGGGTTCGGGGGGGGATCCACGAGACCTCCTCGATGTCATGCCCTCCCGGGGCCCCAGGGTTTCTGCGGATTCCTCAAGGGCTTTAATTTTTCCCAGGAGGGGACCCCCCTTTCATACTGCGCCAGGGCACGGGCCCCCTCGGGACGGGGGGAAGTAATTGCCAGTCCCCCAGGGGGTGAAGGTGACGTCCTGAGGATGGGCACTTGGGGATGACACTCTCCCCCAGCGCCCCACCAAGGCTGATCCATACCTAGGGAGCGGGTCTCCCCCTCAATGATTACTTGCCAAAAGGGCTGGTATGAAATGCATGAGAGACCGGCCGGGGGGAGAAAAACGGGCGCCATTACAGGACGGAGCGGGAAAAAAGAAACCCTTTGTTCTGGTGGGGGGATGCGCGGCCCAGGGCAGCTGCAGGGACCCGGGGGCAGCTGCAGGGAAACCCGGGGGCCAGCTGCTGCTGGACCGGGGCTGTGTGCTGCTCTTGGGGCTGCTGTTTTTCCTGAGTGGAGCGTTGGGTTTTCCCGGGGCTTCCCTGGGGGGGGAGGGCGGGCCGCGCTTTTTGGAGAGAGCGGGTTTCCTCGGTCTACGTCATGTCGCCCCAAAACCCAGGCAAAGACGGGCGGGGCGGGGGCCCAAAGGCCGCCAAAGGACGGCAGGCCCCAGGGAACACAGGGAGGGGAAAAGGCACAAAACCCAAAGGGTTTTAACGGCCGGCAGGGGGCGCGCGCACCCCACCCAACCGGTGCCGGTGAAATGCTAGTCACAGAGGACACGCCCTAACCGACGGGGGTTTCACGAGTATTTGGTGGGTTAAGAGCCCATTTTCGAGTGTGAGTTTGTTGGTTTGCATAGTTTTTTTAGTTTGAAAAAATGTCTTTTTTTTTTTTTTTTTTTTTTTTAATTGAGGGGCCCGGGAAACCCAAAAACCTATATTTCCCATTAGTTATGTGTTTCTTTTATACGAGATTTCGTTTTAGAGATGCCATGCCAGGGGGAAAACCTAACGTCGTATTTTCGGGACCCCCCTGTATAGTGCTGCTATAGCAGCACCAAAAAGTTTCCTTTAATCTAAAAATATGAAAGATCCCCAAAACCCCATGCAGGGTGAGGTACCTGGAAGTCGCCTTTGGGAAACTCTCGCCCCCGCCGGCGAGTTTTCCAATTTTTTGATATTCGGGACTCAATATATACATACATAAAATCAGGTTTTCTACATTTAACATTTTTTTTTTTATTCAGGAGTGAAATACCAGCAATGCTTGATCAGTTATTTAGGGCCCAATGTCCAGGTTAGGTTAAAATTTCTATGTTGGCGAGAGTTTGGGTTTGGGGGTTTCGGCGAGAATCCCATCGGCGACATTTCCCAAAAAACCATGGTGAGAATAAAGGACAAAATACTTTGTAAATTTTTTAAACAAAGGAGACGTTTTCCTCCTCCGGCCTAAAATCTTCTCTATATCTCTGAAACTATGGTGAAGAAAAAAAAAAATTCAAAGTCCCCTTTAAAATAAAATAAGGACTAAAAAACCATTTCCCAGTAGTGTAGGGATTTCTGGCCCTAGTGTAAAATAATGGTAAATTTTTTAGGGCTGCCCAACTCTCCCCTTCCCCCTGCTTGGGGACCTGTGGGAATGCGGGGTTTTCGGGTGGGGAACAAATAATGCGTCGGAAACACGTATTTTAAGAATTTTGTAGGGAGTCAAAATTCCCTGCTCTAGGAAATTTTCCCTAGATTGGGGAAAGTTACTAACCAAACTTAACCAACGTCCAGGGGGGACCTCGGAACCAAACCAAAACCTTAGCGAGAGGCTCCACCCTTCCGACCCCCGATAATTTAAAATAACCTAACCCCCTTTAAAACCAAATTTAACCTGGCCTCCTAGCGAGGGGTGGTGGGGTTTCCCCCCCCTTGACCCCCCGGGAACCTAAACAATTTTACTTACTTCTTAGGGGTAGGGGGGGGGGTTCCCACACTCCCGGGGTTTGGAGGATCACAGGTTACAGTGTTTTGGGCTTAGAAAATATAAAAACCATTTTCCCAAATCTAGGGAATTGGAAATACTTTGGGAAACCCTCCTTCCCGGGTTTTATGAAATGAAACCGCAGTATTGTATGCTTTCTTACTTCACATCTTAAGGGTTTAGCGTGTGCCAGCCTTTGGGTTAAAAACCCAAAAAGGGCGCTATGAAATATGAGGTGCCTCAAAAAATCTAAATCAGTTAGGTTAGGTTAGGTTAGGTTAGGTATACTTTGTGGTTAAAGGTTTGGTTAGGTATACTTTGTGGTTTAAAGGGTTTGGTTACTTTTTGGTTTAAAAGGTTAGGTATTTTGGGTTAAGGTTTGGTTTGGTTAGGTTTTTTTGTGGTTAAGGTTAGGGTTTGGT
The DNA here is from genome assembly GCA_016584305.1 of Chionoecetes opilio. Classification (NCBI taxonomy): domain Eukaryota; kingdom Metazoa; phylum Arthropoda; class Malacostraca; order Decapoda; family Majidae; genus Chionoecetes; species Chionoecetes opilio. Next base: position 1,250 of record JACEEZ010002637.1, on the reverse strand, counting down.
TAGGTATACTTGGGTTTAAAGGGTTTGGTTTTGGTTTAGGTATACTTTTTGGGGTTTAAAGGTTTGGTATACTTTGGGGTAAGGTTAGATTTGGTTTGGTATACTTTTTGGTTAAAGGTTTGGTTAGGTTAGGTACTTTGTGGTTTAAGGTTAGGTTTGGTTACTTTTTGGTTAGGTTTGGGTTTGGTTAGGATATTTTTGGGTTTGGTTAGGTTTGGTATACTTTGTGGCTAAGGTAGGTTAGGTTAGGTTGTATTTTTGTGGTTAAAGGGTTTGGTTAGGTTGGGTTTTTTCATTAGTGACTTTGATGATTTTTTTGGGAGCCATAAATCCTTAATTTGTTCCCCCCCCCCAAAAACCCCCCATTTTCCCCCCAGTTCCCAGGCTTGTTGGCTATAGGGGGAAAAAAAAAAAGATAGGGGTGAAACTTCTTCCAAAGTTTTACGGGGGAATTTTATAAATCCAAACTCCAAAAAGTATTTTGGTTTCGAGCAATTTTACCCCCGCCCAAAAAAACCCCCCGGTCCCAAGTTTTTTGGGGGGGGGGAGAGGGGGAATGGGCAAACACTAGAATAATACCCAAGGAGAGAGTATGGGCAGCGCTAGAAAATTTTCCCGAATGGAACTGTCGCCCAAAAAAAGGGAACACTCGCTGATTTTTTAAAAAATTTGGAACCTCGTCGACGGAGGCCAGAAATTCGATAGATGGGAGTCCAAGTACCCACACACAATAATAATCATCGTTACCTAAATCCCAGAGATGTGTGAGCAGTTCTTTCGTGGAGCATCATACTTTCCCTTTTCCCCTCATCTTCGCTCTCAACGTCCACAGTCTTATTTCACCCTTTACACACTATTTCGCACCATGACCCTAAATGGTTCTCCCGAGGTTAAAAAACCCCTTTTCGCCGGGAGCCTGAAAATTTTTTAAGTTGTGTTTTTGTGACGTAACTAATATTCTTTTTTTCTTCTTTGCCTTTTTTGCTTTTTTATCGCTTTTCAGGTTGTTACAAGCTCGAGGGTGAACTTAAAAACAATATCTTTCCTTTTGCCCCCTGAGTTTTTTTGTTTGAAAAAATTTCGTAATGGACGCAGCGAGATGGACTCCCCCAATAACCAGACAGCTCTCTTCAGATACCTCTAGAGAGCTGTCTGTAGGGGTCCTCTAAATAGGAAGGGCCAACCCCTAGCGTTCCCCAAATTAAGGGCGTCCCCCAAACCTAGGGCGGTCCTTTTAACAAAAAAAAAAA